>OY282607.1:58362807-58751842 GCA_958298945.1 Atherix ibis | reverse complement strand
CATAAAGCCGCGATATCCAATATTTTCAGTGGAATACTCGAAAAGGATCGAGAACAATAATACCAGCTTCTGATCCAATCACAGGCCTAGTCCACTAAACAACAGACCCAATTTCGCGCAACGTAACTACTCTGTCACCAAGCTAGAGTATCTGGCAGTAGTAATCAGTATTGAAAAGTTTTGAAGCTATACCGAATTAATACTCTTTAAGGTAAGTATGGATTATGCTAGCTTGAAGTGGTTAATAAGCCACAAAAACCTCAGCAAACGGTTAACTCGAAGGAGTTTAAAGCTAAAACATTACAACTATCAAATAGAATACCGAAAGGAGAGTTTAATATCAACCCAGATGCATTATCTCATAGGAGCTTTAAAACATGTAGTCAGTAGGCTACAGCTGAATAACTCAGATAACACTCTATATTATTAGAGTACTCTGATACAAAAAAAAACCAACGAAAGTAACAGAGAGGGCATCCAGACGTAGAGCCAAATCCGCGAGTTTCCAAGCTGAACAAGAGGTCTACTGACGAAACTTCAAACCAAACAACTTGGGCAAACAGTTCTGTGGCAACCTCGCGAAAAAAATTTATAAAATGCCAAATTAGATTCTGGAAGAGCAAGTCGATGTATAAACTACAGGATCTACTAAATAATTTCCTGGGAGTCTACCAAGCAAAGAATATTAAGACATAGTAATATGCGGTATATATCGAACAACGAATCGTGCAGATGACTGCAGATTTCCCCCCATATATGCTTTCCATTAGAGTAGTATATCGGGGGAGTGGATCTCAGGATTTTACAGTTGTACATTTCAGAGAGTGTTCTCTAACTAGAAACTATGCTCTGAGAGTATAGCTCTATTCGATTCCAGGTACTTCGTCATCTCCAGTGTACTGATAACTTCCGGACTACTGAAAAATGTGCATGAATGTTAATTTTCTGGTACTTAAGTTACTCGATCATCTGAGAGTGTTCCAGCTAGAGTTTCCTTTTTTCAGCTTCTCTTTCTGCGGATGAACCTAAGGGCGAACCTGCATTATTGAAAAGTACCGGTGTATCAGCTAAGTTGGACTCGAAGTATTTCAAGGTTTATCCAGCTAACTTGTTTGCTGGGCAAGATTAATAGCTACCGGGGAGAAGAGACGAAAAATAGGAACGCGACGTGGTTGAGAAAAGTTCTCTTGCGTTTGGGTCTAGTAACTGTGTTCTTCGTTTCAAAAAATATATGTGGTAGTTATATTCACAAAAAGTTGATTGTTAAAGAGAAAATAAAAATAAAAAAATAATTAAATAATTAAAATCTAAGGTAGATTGCGCCAACAAAAAACTTATGATTCCATAACTAATAATTAATTGTGACAATATATACGCGTAAGTTCAAAAAAACATCAGTAAAAGCAGTTCAATTTCCTTTTAAATTAAAAATATTATTTTTATAGATAAACAAGAAAACAAAGCAAAAAAAAGAAAGCAAAAAGAAGACGCTCGGGAAAATTAGTAGAGGCCCAAAAAAGGAACAGAATTGAGAAAGATAAATGAAAAAGACAGAAGAAACACTAAGTCAATAAGGGGAAGTCAGAGTTGGTGCCGCACGGGATCACTATTTAGTCTTACTCAGTTAAGTAATTTCTATATACATTTGATTTAATTAAATATGCGATAGTTTCTATATTCTTTAAGGGGATTATCAATATATTAATCATTATTGAAAAAATTTTCTCGTTTTGAGTATGCTTGGACGACGTCCGTGCACCTAAATATATAACTTTGGATACATATCAGCATTTGTGGGTGGGAGAAAAAAAGGAAAAATTATACGTATTTCGACAGTATCCTGAATTAACGTGAACATGTAGCAACCAATATTTCTTTTCTTTGAGTTGTGCATTGGAGAGTGAATTGCAAGAATGTATAAAAATGACTAACTGATTGATTGTACGCAGCATAAGTGAGTGAGGAAGTGAAAACGTATGGTATCTATATAGAAAAAAAGAGAAAAAGTGAAATATTAATAAATGAATAGGACTAAATTATAAAACAAGATTTATAATACAATGAAGATCAGATGGATTCAATCAAAAAAATTAGTTAATTTAAAAGAATTGCAGAAATACAATAAAATAAATAAAAGGATGAATAAAAATGAAGTAACCAAAAATGTTATTACTAGCAAATAAGAATTAAGAAAAGACAGCATTGAGATATACATTAAATAAACCATACACATATATAGGGTTTTCCAAAAGGAGTGATATGATTTTTTTTCAAAAAAAAATACACTAATTGTTAAGGAAATTCAAATGCTTTTTATTTAATGTAAAGTACAATCGATACAATTAAGTTTTGAATAAAACGTCATTCAAATGGCCTCCACGACTTCTTTTGCAGAAACAAATTCGATGAACCCTATTTTCGATCACTTTTTCCACTAAATCAAGTCGTATGTCATGGTATGTCATGAATAGCACATTCAATATTGACTTCTAAAGCTTAAAGAGATTCTGGTTTATTGCTAAAGACCAATGACTTCAAATAATCACACAAGAAATAGTCTAATGGTGTTAAATCACAACTTCTTGGAGGCCATTCAATATCACAATTTCTTGAAATAATCGAATCTCCAAACTTTTCTCACAATAATTCGGTTGTTGCACGTACCCCGTCTTCTTGGAACCAGATGTTGTCAAGATCAACTTCTTCCAATTTCGGCCATAAAAAGTTGGTTATCATCGATCTATACCGCTCTCCAGTGAAAGTAACGGTGTTTCCAGCTTCATTTCGAAAGAAATACGGACCGATGATTCCACCAGACCAAAAACCACACCAAACTGTCAATTTAGGTGAATGTAATGGGTGTTCATGAATAATTTGCTGATTTTCTTCGCACCAGAATCGACAGTTTTGTTTATTTACCGCACCACTCAGATGAAAGTGAGCGCACGAAAAGTTGCAATTGGAGAACGATTATGTTGATAATAAAATTGAATAATTTGTAAACGTTGTTCTTACGTATATCTTTCCATGATGAAATTGTAAGCATTACGTAATACAATGAAGAAAAAAGACAGTTCATGACATATCAAAAATGGCCGAAACGTCACTTAGAAATCATATTACTCTTATTGGAAAACCCTATGCAAGCAGAACGAATAAATAATTTTTTTGAGTTTTTACCTAATCAATTTTTTTAATTTCATTAGCAGTTTACAGCACAAACTGTTACTTCCACAGTTCCTGTATTAGAAATATAGCATTAGTTTCATATTATATTACCTGCACATACTCAACGTCTAAATTAAGGACCTATTCGAGTTCTTATAAGATCTGATCAGGAATGGGTATGAGGTAATCATGGGAGGGGATTTTAAAGCCAGACACACCTCATAGAGAGATTCTATCTCTAACTCGTGGGTATTTTTATTAAATTAAAATTGCTCACTCTATGGTTAATTGGATTTTGGACGTATAAGTTTACATTTCTTTCGGTATTTTTTTTTTATTTTAAATGTTATCTACAACTACTTATGCTAGTAACAAGCAGATTTTTTAAGGGAATATACATGGACATGAAGACATGTGGAGGAAAACACCTATCGATTTTACCTCTAGAACAGGGTAATTTTATTTTATAATTTTAGAGAATCTCTCGGCCATCGCCGTTTTAAACGTCGATGGGTGTATCCTGGAAGGGTGGGAGTGAAAAGTTCCCTTCCTAAAGGATTAGGGTGGAAGGATAGATGCGAATGGAATTTTTTATATCGGGAGATGCATAGTTCACGAACAAATGGAACATTTAGGTCACGGTGGATAACAGTGTTTCGCACATTAAAGGGGGCATTGACAATTTTACGAAGGATTCGGGATTGTAGGGATTGGTTTGGAAGGGAGTTGAAGTGCTTAGTCGAACCCCAAACTTCTAGACCATATGTCCATATTGGTTTCAGAACCGTATTGTATAGTAATATTTCTAGGCAGAATGTGAAAGTTACATGAGCAGATTTTTGCTCATTTACCTTCACTCTCCACCTTTTGAACCAAGTTTATAAGGAGTGGATATGGTTCTGTAGGATACTAATGGCTGTGGAAGGATCTTTGTGATGTGTCAGGATGACTGTATCGTCAGCATATGTTGCGGTTAGGATGTTGTTGTGGCAAGGAATGTCATGGCTATAAATGTTATAAAGAATAGGATCTAGGATACTTCCTTGAGGGACACCGGCGGAAATTGGATAAATGTCAGAGTACTCAATATTTTCAGCTACCTGAAAATATCGGTTTGAGAG
This sequence comes from Atherix ibis, assembly GCA_958298945.1. Classification (NCBI taxonomy): domain Eukaryota; kingdom Metazoa; phylum Arthropoda; class Insecta; order Diptera; family Athericidae; genus Atherix; species Atherix ibis. Next base: position 58,747,553 of record OY282607.1, on the reverse strand, counting down.
ATAAGATTTAAGAATGTGGAAATAACCCGAGGGTAGGACTCGCTGCAACTTCCAAACAATCCAGGGTGCCATACACGGTCGAAAGCATGCGAAATGTCAAGAAACACGCCTGCGCAGTATTCCTTTCGCTCATGATTTTTGATAACATGGGAAGGAGGCTTATAGGTCTATATGAGGTAGGAAGGTTCTTGGGCTTATTGGGTTTTGGGATCAACTTAATTATGGAAAACTTCCACCGGGAAGGAAAAAATGATGTGCGGAGGATACTATTATAATTATAGGTTATAAGGACGAGGGTTTTTTTGGAAATTTGCTTCAGGATTTTTGAAGTTATTAGGTCATATCCTGGGGCTTTTTTATTGGAAATGTGTTCTATTGTGATTTTAACTTCGGAAGGAGTGTGGACTTATGGGCAACTGAGTTGATATTTGTCGGAATATCAACTCAGTTGCCCATAAGTCCACACTCCTTCCGAAGTTAATGTCTTGGACATCTTCGTGAGGTTTAAAGATGTGTTCTAAGTGTTTGCCAAAGATGTCGGCTTTGTGTTTATCCGTTTTTGATAAAAAACGTTCGTTATTATAATTAATTATTTCTTGTTTCAGTTCTCGTTGTAGTTGGCTCAGTTTTTTCTTCTCATTTGGCATTCTTGAACGTTGCCACTGGGCCCTGGCTCGACGTTTCTCGCTTATCAAGCTGCGAAGTTTTTGCGGAAGATTATAGTCATGTTCTCGTATGGTTGGTTTGTTATGAGTTATGTGGACGTTAGTGATTGAGTTCTGTATGCAAACAGTCAAGTCGTTTGCGGCATCGTCTATTTCTTGTATGTTCTTAAGGCTTTGTTGTAAATGAATCTGTCTAAAAATGTCCCAATCAACTTTCCCAATTACAAGTTTGGCAGGATAGGATTTTAAGGAAGGAGAAAGGAGAAGTGTCTAGTGTTAGGACAACAGGGGAATGGTCGGAATTCAGGTCAAGGAGTGTATCTATGGAAGTATTAATGGAATGGATAGGTGTGGTTATGAAATAGTCTAGAATATCGGGAAGGTTTCTGGCACTGGTCGGCCAATATGTGGGCGTCGGAGGATATAGGACCTCAAGAGTAGTATGGGAGAGGAGTTCTTGGAGAATCTTTCCTCGGGGATTCGAAACACGGTAACCCCACTTAGGGTGCTTGGAATTATAATCTCCTCCCGCGATGAAGGATTTTCAAATTGATTTGAGGAAGGAATCAAATTGTATGGGAGTTAATTTTTTATTTGGAGGACAATAAACAGATGCAACGTTAAAGGTAAAGGATTTACATTGAAGGGTAATAACTATTGACTGAAGGGATTCGGTGTTAGTTTGTGAGTGGAAGGAATGATTTAAGGAGTTTCTAATAAGGATGGCAGTTTCACCGTGTGCTGTGTTGTCTGGATGGTCAGTTCTGTATGTTTTATAGTCACGTATAGCAAAAAACAACCTGGACGTAAAGTGAGTTTCTGTAATTAGTGCAACGTCTATGCGTTTGTTGTGTAAGAGAATATCTAGTTCTTGTCGGTGTAAAGTCAGTCCGTTAGCATTCCAGAGAAGGATGGATAGGGATTTATCAGTTGACGAGAACATTTATTCATTCATATTGCTTGTTAGTGAGCCAATGGCGGTTGTTAAAGCAGTTAACAGAGGAGTGAGAAGAACAGTAATTTCTTGAATTAATTTGTTAGTTATTGTAGAAGGCTAGTTGTTGGTGTTTGCATTTCCGTTTTGTTCATTGTCATTTTCTTTTTAACCACTTTCGGCGACGTGTTCGGCGTATTGATGGATCCAGATGAACTCTTTGTTTGTTTTCTTTTTGGCCTGTCGGATGGCCGCTGGAAATCTGTCACTGACTCAGTGTCTGCTTCGGTGTCGGTAGCAGATTGCACGACTTGCCGGTGCTAGCCATTACAGTTACAAGAAACACAAAAACGAAATAAGCTCGGAACTCGATAAAATGAACTCTTCCGTTTGTGTTCTAAGCAATATATATTTTTTTTTTCAATACTGAATAACTTTAATTTCCAGTGTTTTTTTTAAATATTTATTATTTATTATTAATAAACGTGTTTGTTTTATTTTTTTTCAACAGTTTTCTTACAATTATCTGTACGTATTAAAAGTATTATATTATATAATATATTTTGTATTATATTTAATAATACAAAAGTGAATTATTTCTTATTTTATTTCACTTTAATTTTAATATATTTACTGCGATTTTACTTTAATTTCCATTTTTCTCCACACAGAGATTTTAACTGTATCAAAAAGCGCTTCGTACGTATTACGATCACATCTCCGCTATAAAATACACGTCTGCTCAGTTCGACTGTTCGAATTGAACTCCTTTTGGTATTTAAATATTTTTAAATAACTGTTTTTATTTTGTGCAAATTTTAAAAAAAAATATATTATTTATAATGTTTTATTATTGTACATACCTTTCTTTATGAAATTTCGTAGAAAAAATTAATTACTATATTTTTTTTAGAACGTGCATTCTTGTTTTTATTATTTTTTTAAACATAAATAGAGAACAACAATTATATGCCTGTATTTAAGTATCAGTCATTTTCCTTACAAATGGGATAAACTGTAAAGAGATAATAGTTGCTTGCTCGCTTGATATAACCAAAGCCTTTGAATCAGTTTGGCATGACGAATTAGTGCATAAACTGTATAAGCTTAAGAAAAATAATTTCTTATTATATTTAAATTACATTTAAATATAAATAAAGACACAATTATATGCCTGTATTTAAGTAACAGTCATTTCAAAAAATATATTTGAATATTTTAAAAATGAATTCGCTTTATTATTTTCTATAATGTAACTATAATAATAATAAACATAACTTATTTATTTCATTAATAAAATATAAATACCTACCTCAAATACAGGATAATTAACGATGATTCATCTGGGAATAATATAAGTTAATATTTATGAATACAAAATTACTCAATTTCATTTTTTTATTAAAAAACTTTTTGTTCTATGATGTAATTGAATAATAATAATTGAGCAACAAAATCTTGTAATTCGATTAGGTAATCATATTAAAATCGATAAATAGTTTTCTTAAAATGCCATTTTCCAGCCATGAACAATATTGTAATAATGCTAATAGTTTTTAGGGCGATAAAGCTTTGAAATCTAATAAAAAAATCAAGAGACGAGAAAAAAACTAAGAAAGAAAGATAATAATTATATAGGCATTATTGTGAACCGGCAGGCATTCAACGAAAGAAATTTTTTAAGTATTACTATACTTAAATATCGAAGGGCATTATTGTACTTTAATAAAAACATAAAAACGATATATCTAACATCCCTTCAGTCTATATTTTAACTTAAGTCTATATTTTAATATGTTGATTTTTTTTTGTGTATGAGTTTTTTTCTGGCCACTACCTCATGTTGAATTCCTCGGTTATCCTTTTTTTTAAGTTACATTAAATTCATCTACTTAAAAACTTTTAATCGTTATACTAAGCTCATTTTTTTCTTTTTTGATGACGTTCTAGTTTTTATATGTAATTTACACATTTTACTATGGATTACAATATCTTCATTTTAAAATCATTTAATTATTAAATAAAAATTATTTGAAAATGGAATAACTTTTGATGAAATGAAACTCAATCAATCACACCACCGCAGGACAATCACGTTTTTTCCTCGTTTGAGTTGTCTTTATTTTTGCTAAAAACCAAAACAGGCAAAAAAAAAGTAAAGACTTTTCAAGGTTAATATTTTACTACTATTTTCGGGAGTGTTCTTGAAAATTTTTTCCTTTTATCATATGTAACACACAGCATAACAAAATTTTTCATTTTCGTCTTTTTTGGTTACAGTAATCTGTAAACTGTATTCAAATAAAAATTCTACGGTATTTAGAAATTTTCTTATTCTTATTAGAAGGATTCTTATTATTCTTGTCTATAATTTTGAGCACTTGTAGGGTTTATTTTCTTCGGTAAATTATTATTAAGTTTTTGTACAGTAAAAATACTTTTTTTCTTCTAAAATTCTAACGCAACAGAAAATAACGAACATATGTATGCGCACTATATCTTTGTCTTTCTTTCCAATTTGGACAATGGCATTTTACGTTAATATTTTTAATTTTGACCGTAGCATTGGTCAATATTGTCTCTCTAGAAGAGGATACTTAGGATCTTCACGAAAAATACTTCAAGATGCGTTCAAACCTTCGGGGCAATAAATAACTACTTCCTGTTTAATATTATGGTTTTAAAAATATTTTTATGTTTGCCACAATTATACACTTGCACTGCCAAAATAATTTCTGAAGAGCTAGATGGGAAACACCTTCAGGATCATCCAAACTCGAATTCCCTTCGACGACGTAATACCGAATACCAAGCGTATCGCCTTTTTTTGCATCATGATGCCGACTTATGCATGCTATTTTCCAAATACGCATATACGCTGGTTTCGCAATTCATCCAATAAAACGTCATCGGATCATTGAATTTTTTGTGTAAATCTCATATATGGCTTTGCTGCTTTGTATACCACCTCTATCTATCTATTACTACCATAATAAATTTTTGTGAACTCCATAAGCCCAAATAGCATTCGATCAACTGAAGTAAAAATATCTTCTCCGCCAATGTTAGTACGACCAGATTCTTTCAAAATATTTATTATTTAATGTGACGGTAGTCAACAAGGAGTCCAGCGTGTTTTGGCTCAATTGAATGATGATGTTCAAGAACGTCCCATCGCCAATATATTCCAAAAATTGAATTCAGCCCACAAATATTATACCGTAATAGAGCAAGAGTATCTTGCGGCTTTACTATGTATACAAAAATTGAGACCAAATATCAAACTTATGCCTTTCAAAATGATTGTTGATCATGCTACTCTTATATGGCTCATAAACTAAAAGGATTTTAATGGAAGATAAGCATGCTGGTTGCTCAAACTTCAAGGATGTTGTAGTGATAATTGACCTATCTAAATATGTGGTATATATAATAAACATAAATTAATTATTACTAATTTCTAACCAGATATTTGAATACCTTCAAAGAGCATTTATTTATTGTTTATTTTCATATGATGTTGGCGCACACATGCCATGTAAAATGAATGGCTAATGAATAATTTTGATATACGAGGGTCGTTAAATAAGTCGTTGGAAAATCCGAGAAATTGCGCTCGTAGTGTCGGTAAAGATTTTTTTTTGTAAGTAGCATTATCGACAGGAAAGCTGTCAAAATTTTAACTCGATCCATAGCGTAGGTCAATTTCTATCGTCGATTAAAGTTAACGACATTTATTTGTGCATAACAATGGAAAAAAGCGAGTTTAGGGCTGTCATCAAACATCTCCATTTAAAAGGCTTAAGCCCGAAAGAAATCAAAGCCGAGTTGGATGCAGTTCATGGCACATCTGCACCTGTGTTTGCGACGGTTTACAATTCGGTGAATGAATTTAAACGTGGCCGTTCATCCACAAAAGATGAACATCGTTCAGGGCGCCCAGTTGAGGTGTCTACTTCTGAAATCATCGACAAAATCCACGATCTGATTTTGAACGATTGGCGAATTAAAGTGCGCGAATTAGTTGAGGCCACGGGCATATCACAAGGTACAGTCGCCCTTGTTGGCACTCTTTCATCGCAATAAGCGCAATCGTGTAGTGGACTCTGAGGCTATGTTGGCACTCTTTCATCGCAATCCTGCCGAATTCCTTCGTCGATATGTCACTGTGGACGAAACCTGGATACACTACTACACTCCAGAAACGAAAAAACAGTCATCACAGTGGATTTTCAAGGGTGAACGGGCTCCGAAGAAGGCAAAATCTGTGCCATCGGCCGGCAAGGTGATGGCCACGGTCTTTTGGGATTCGCAGGGCATCATTTTTATTGACTACTTGGAAAAAGGAAAAATAATAACAGGAACGTATTACGCGTCGTTATTGCAACGGCTGAGTGAGGAAATCAAAGAGAAACGCCCCCATCTGAAGAAGAAAAAAATCCTCTTGCATCAGGACAATGCGCGTGTGCACACCTGCGCTGTTTCCATGGCCAAAATTGTGGAATTGAGAATGGAATTGTTGCAGCATCCCGCTTATTCACCCGAGTGACTATTCTCTTTTCCCCAATCTGAAGAAATGGCTTGGCGGACGACGGTTCACTTCCAACGAGGACGTCATTGCTCAAACGGATGAGTATTTTGCAGAACTTCCGAAATCCTATTTTTTGGACGGGATAAAAATTTTGGAAAAACGGTTGGAAAAGTGTATAGAGCTAAATGGAGATTTATGTTGAAAAATAAAAATATTTTTTTTTAAAAACAGTTTTTTTTAATCTTTTTCTAAGGACTTATTGAACGACCCTCGTAAGTGTATTTAAACCAAATGATTCTAATTTCAAGATTATTTCGTAGGTCATTAACAGTGCTCCGTTAGAAGAAAAAGTAGTAACCTAACGGTGCTTTATTATAACTCAACAGATATATTTATTGCAAAGACTGATTGTTCTAAAGTCAAACTGGGTCTTGCTTGAGTAGTGAATATCAACATAATAATATATCCCAAAAAAATTCAAAATTATTTTACTATGACTTCGAGATTAAATACCGGAAAGCGAGCTTAAACGTGGTATCGGACGATCTATCAAGAATTCATATCGATTTCCCATTTTTCATAGGTCCAAATCAATAACTGGATAGACCTAAACTCCCCGAAAATTTCAGATCAATAGAAAATAAACTACCGTTCTATAAGTAAGTTATTCGATCTGTCTGCACACACGGCATCTGAAGATGGACCAAACTAAGTAATTTAAATATAATACAATGGTTCCAGAACAAAGTACTAAGAAATATCTTTGATACACTTTAGTATTATATACTAAAAACCCAGACTTGGCTAGAGATCAAGGAATTGATAATAGAGAAGAAATAGTAAACAAAATGGCACAAATTTATAAACAGACTCTAATAATTTGTACGTATTCAGGCTATCAAACTCCTAGACAACAAAGGCATCAAGTATTTTACTATTTTAGTGTACCTAAAACTGCTGCCACTGATTATGGAGTTTAATTTGATATAACAGTGCTTATGTAAAAGAAATGTATGGAGTCAAATATATTGAAGATGTGGTGCTGTCGTGTTAGCTTAACGTCTTGTAAAAAGTCAACCGATCCATACAGTTGAAAAAATCTACTGATCCATACCAAACATACGCGTAATACCAATAGTAATTTAATGATATAGTCATCTCATTAAAGGGATCAAGGTATATCTCCTTAGGATACTCATTATACAAAATTTTATTTAATATCCCATGATACGCCTCTCAATATAAAGTACTATATAGGAGAGACGGATTTCATAAAGCATTCAGCTTGGAACGAAAGGAACAACATCAAACTCTAGATACTCACGTTTAAAAAAAGTTTTAATGAAGCACTTAATAGAACCTCCAAGACTTATAAAGGAAGTCTATAAACGCATTCTTCGACCAGTCATTTATAAAGCAATTTTGCGGCAAATTCGCCAAAAAATTCATAAAATAGCGTATTAAATTCTTGAAGAGCCAGGTAATATATGAATTAGAAGACTAATAAGTTAATCCTTTAAGTCTACCATGCCATGGATATTAATAACTAGCATCAGAATTGGTCGAGCAGCCGAGAGCGAGACTAAGCTTAGATTTAGGTCTATAACGGATACTTTTAAATAATATTTTTATAAGGGTTTTACGCACGGAAGGATCGCGGAAAAACAATCTCTCATTATAAAAACCAACATGCGAGTACATCTACACAGACGTCCAATATCTTAGCCATATCGGAGTTATTTTATTTCCATTTTTCACCATTTTCTTCTGTGATACTTTTAGAAGCTATGTATCAGCTATTTCACAGTATCAACGGAAAATTGCTGGGAATTGAGAAAATAAATTGCCGCTGCATATTGGGCGTGGTCGAAGCATAAGAAGTTATTGTCGGGAGTAAAAACAACGAGAATGAAAAAAAAATATTACTGTCAGAAAGTCTTCATTGAATTAAATTAATCTGCTTTTACTTATTTCTTTATTATTTTATTACAATAAAGAAATAAGTAGCGATAAAAACAAAAATAAATCTAAGAAGGAGAACTTTTTCTCGTCAAAGTTCAAAATTTACCGCCGTAGAAAAGTAGACTCTGACGACTAGTATCTACAATAAAAGACAGGAATATTTTAATCTGAGTAGTTTCACTTAAAAGAAAAAATGACTGCTCTCCATCATTATAAACAATAACTATGACTGTAAAAATGATAAAATATTAATCAATAGAAAACTATAATATCAGTTATTTAAATTAGTTGTCGTTCTAGGTCATTCTTATACTCACTAACTATGAAATACTCAAAACAAGCATGGTAGGTGTAGGTTTTGGATTTGCAACAAAGTAACTTTGGAGTTACTGCCACTGAAGGAGTTATTACGCATTATAAACGAACTTTATAAAAACGATAAATTAGTAAGCAATAAGGATTTGTCAAATATGAATTGCTTTTTTAAATACTAAGTGGATACACAAATATTCCATATAACTACTGTTTCAAATGTAAAATTGATCCTCATTAAAAAACTAACATCAAAATATTTGACACTCACTTTCTTAAGGGATAAATATTACCTATTGCAGTAAAATGAATTGAAGCGTTGCATGATGGTAGAATTCAATAATTACCTTTGTGGACAAATCCATCCCATCTGCAGTCATGGTGCAAATATAAGTAAATTTTTTTTGCTTAATCATAAAAGAGAACACCTTACATAATCTCAACTTTAGAAATAAAATGCCTCTATAATTTGGATAGTAACTTCAAGTACATGGATATTTTCCTTTAAGAACCTGCGCGAATATACTGCTAATAAAGGGTTTTCGAAAAAGAGTAATATGATTTCTTTTTATAAAAAATACAGTAATTGTTAAGAAAATTCAAATGTTTTTCATTTAGTGTGAAGTACAATCGAATTGTTAAGGAAATTCAAATGTTTTTTATTTAGTGTGAAGTATAATCGATACAATTAAGTTCTGAATAAAACGTCATTCAAATAGCCTCCACGACTTCTTTTGCAGGAACGAATTCGATGAACCCAATTTTCGAGCACTTTTTCGAAATCGTGTCACTAGCCAGTAATCTGGTATCTTGTACAATACAAGAGAATAAATGGCATCTATCTTCTCTCTCAAATCGAAGTTACTTCCATGAAAGTTATGCGGTAGTGTGCGGGAACAATGGGAGGGTTGTTCGCCAGGTGGTGCGTGGCTGCCCGCAGGGATCTGGAATATGATGATTGATGGTCTCTTGGTGCAGTTGGAGGAGACCGGTTGTGTTGTGGTCGCATATGTAGATGATCTTCTGCTTTTGATTGAGGGGGAAGTAAGTATGCAGTAGATCTGTCGGGGAACAGAATGGGAGTGAAAGTTTCCGAAAGGATAACTGTGTGTATGTTGCTGAAGGGTTTTTTAACGGCCAGTAAGCCGCCCAATATTAATTTAGAGACGGTCGGAATAAAGTACCTTGGATTAATGGTTGGAGAGAGGCTGAACTTTCGGCCTCACTTGCAACATCTAAGGGGGCGTAGCCGGTTTGGTTGGCATGCTGGTGCGAGTGCTTCGTAGGGAATGGGGCCTTAAATCCAGAGCGGTGAGGGTCCTGTATAAGAGTGTGTTTCTTCCGTGTGCGATGTATGCGTCTTGCGTGTGGGCCGACATTATGCGCCACCAGTATGCGAGGGTGGGCATAAATTCGGTCCAGCGTTTGGTTCTGTATGCGTGTTTGAATGTGTGTAGAACCGTTTCAACTGACGCGATGCAGGTTCTCATGGGAGAAATTCCATGGGACCTGGAGGTGCTGCGTGGAAGTATCCACTACCGTCTGCGGCGGGGCATCCCACTGCAAGGTTGTCCGGTTGGGAATGATGAGGTTCAGAATCTCAGTTCGCGCCATCAGCGCGTACTGGTTCTGAACAAGATGCATGAGATATGGCAGCAACGATGGGATGAAAGTGTGAATGGCAGATGGACGCACATGTTCATTCCGAATGTGTGCTTTGCGTCTGCGTGTGGTTTTGAGTTTGGTCTGTCCCTTGGGTATTTGCTCGCGGGGCACGCCAGTATGAATGGGTTCCTGTATAGGCGTGGTCTGGCTACGGAGGCTAGATGCCCTTGTGGGGCGGAGGAGGAGAGTGTTAAGCACCTTCTCGTAGAGTGTAGCCTGTATGGGGACTTGCGTGACTTAGGTGCATGTGGAATCGTGGTGAATGAGGAGGGTGTAGATGTGAGTGGTGTGTTGAGTGTGAAAGAGCGATATGAATGCTTGAATGCGTTTGCCGTGGCACTGTTTGAGAGAAGAATGAGAATGGTGCGTGAATGAGTGCGTGAATGACACGCAGGGTGGCTACAACCGGGTGAAAGACCAAGGTCGATTTTGGCGAACCCGCGTACCTGAGCTGGCTTAGCGGTGCCTAGGAGTTTACAAGATTCCTTACCGTAGCTCTATGAGCGGAGTACAAACCAAAGTACTCTTAAAACAAAAATGGGTACCACGGGGATCGGGAGCCCCACAGTAGAATATACTGTGCCCGATCGAGGTGAGGCGCCATTTGGCAGCAACGTGGTGGTTGTGGTTAATACCCATGTCGTGGGTACGGTCTTCTGATCGCAGGTGTGAGGTAACTGGCAAATGTAGCAATGCATTGCACTTATCTCGGGCTAATACTGTGGTTTTTTGTAATAGCAATAGCGAAAGCTAAAGGAAATACATAAATTAGAAAAAAACAGCAGCAGTAAAAGGAAGAATAAAAGCAACAGTAACAGCAACTACAATGGCAGCACTAACACTAGCTTTTGTGGAGGAAACATTGCCAAAACTCGCTTCGGTTCTTGTATGGGGCAGACTTGTTCAGCAAGAACGAATCTTAAAAACCATAGTAAAAACAAACAATACTTTGGAAACAAGTACAGGATGGTCTATCTAGCGGTTGTAAATTTAAAAGTTGCATTTAAAAAAATAAATGAAAAAAAACTAGTGCATATTTTTTCAAAAAAAATATTAGAAATATTGAACCTTGAAAATTAAGAATGAAACACAACATCATTTAAATGACTGCCACGGCTGGCCTTACAGTACCCCATTCGCTAGACCCAATTTTTCAGTACATTTTCGATTGTCTGCGCCTGTATCTCTTCAATGGCAACTCTGATTTCGTGTTTCAAGGCCTTAATTGTCTCTGAACGGCTTGCGTAACATTTATCCTTTCTGTGGTTCCCCACAGAAAATATTCCAACGGGCTCAAATCACAGCTCCGAGGCGGCCAATTGACATTAGAATTTAGGCTGATTATTCGGTTTTTGAAAGTTCTCAATATTTTCCAGTTTTATGGGAATGATGTTGTGTTTCATTCTTAAATTTCAAGGTTCAATCTTTCTAATAAAACCGGAAATTTGAAAAATATACACTAGTTTTTTTTTATTTACTTTTTAAAACGCAACTTTTATATGGTCCACCCTGTAGTTTTAAAACCATGTTTGAATAAGTCACAATCTTAAAAGAGCTCGCAAACATATATGTATATAAAAATCAAATAATTAAAACAAAAATACAATTTCATTTATTTATAACTAAAGCAGTCTGTAGGCTTTCTATCCCTAATTAAACTCTTAATTAGTAAATAACCACATAAACAAATGCAAAATTACAATAATATTGTAGTTTTATGAACATTAAAAAAATAAATATTTCGATAGAAATAGAAAAATAATTCATCAAGTGAGAAAATGAAAAATTATATCGAATATAAAGGTGTTGAAATTCAAGCTCAACTTATGAATAAAGCGATGCAAGCTGAATAACCTCTAAGATAAAGTGAATTTTTATTGACACCGGAGTAGTTTTTGAATAATGTCAACAAATTGAAGACGTTGAATGGTAAAAATGAATTTACGATTCAGGAATTAATTTCGCCTGTAGAAAGAACATTTTTATTAAGTTAAATATACCTAGGCTACAGGAATATGCAATGGGTATCATTATAAATGATAAAATAAAATGAGATGCAAATAAGTACATTCAACGTTGACACATACGCTTACAACCAGAATGGGAAGAAGTAAAAAAGATAACTGAAACTTTACTTTTAACCAAGGAAAAATTTCTCCTATTCACTCTTAAAGTAAGTAATTTAAGGGAATTTTTGGTAGTATTAATGAAATAACTTCCAGGTTAAACTAATTGTATCCATTTGATGTGGCGAAGCCTACTACATATCATTCTAGTAATAACGATAATTACAATACTTAGTACATATAATTAGTAATAACGCTTATGATTTCTTAAAGAGAATTGTTATAGTCAAAAAAAATAATACCTAGTATTTTTGGCTATCAAAGGGAAGGGAAAAGTATAAAAATTTGTTTAAAAAAATAAAATTTCTCGAACGTGCAGTTCTACAGGAGTATGGCTAATAAAGACCATACTCAGAGAGCATACTATTTTGTTCGGCATGCTTGACGCCAGCTTTATGCGTAGATTTTAGGGAAGTTCAAAGTTTTAGCAGAGTTGTGCCTCCACAACCACAAAAACCAGAAAAAAAATTATGCGTGAACATATAGGAAATAATAGAGACACTCGAAGGTGTTAAGTTCGCCATGGTAAGAAGAAAAAAAGAAAGAATAGTGAATAAATCATAGAAAAAAAATTAAAAAAATAAAACAAAAACTATCTAGGCAAAAGGTATGGAAAAGGAATTGAGGGGGGACGGTATAAAAATGAGGAAGGCTAAAATTTGTCGAAAAAAGTTTTTATATATTGTATAAAAAAAATATTTAGAAAATATATATAAATAAAATTAAAACAAAAAAATTTTAATAATCAAAGAAAATCCCAAGGCAGAGTAAAAGGTGGTGAACCGACCGAAGACTTTGGTGGGAGAGACTTAGATAGTCCTTCGATCTCTGGCCTTTCCCAAAATGCCCTTTGGCACTCCGCGACCAAATAATTTAGGAGTACTCCTTTTATAACCGACGATGATCTCTTTTACCTCATCCTAAGATCGAGGCTCGAATATATGACCAGATGGCTGTTTAGATGAGTACTTAAATAAAAATCTCAAATTAGCTAAAATTCATTATAATTAATAACTTCGTTTTTACAACATTGAGTTTTTTTTATAAATATAAATTTTCCTTTCAATTTTGTTTCATTTTTATCAGCCGAAGTTAGAAGTGTTAATTCGCATTTCCAAATATTATTTTTGTATATGGTTAACCGTACAAACATTCTATTTTTAAATTATTTCATTGATATATGTATATTTAAAAAAATGAAATGGCAACATTGTTAAATACGCATCCAAAAGGAAAGAAAAGGTAAATAAAAGAAATATTAAGATTATCAAAGAACTGAGTTATGACCAATCATAGAGAAAAAGGAGAAAAGCGGGAAAAAATCGATCGATTTAATTATTTTTCTTTTAATTATAACCTTTTTTGTTTGACTTAAATATTTTTTTTTTCTTTCTCATATAGTTTAGTTTATAAAAGTAAAACGTGTATATATTTATGAATAAATTTGTTCTATTTCAGTTTGATTATCATCCAGTTTCAACTGAATTTATTTTGAGATTGTTTTAATTTTTATTTAATTATTTTCGATTTTATTTCTTTTATGTAAATCTACATATACAGGTTATTTAATATTATTAAGAACTACCAGTTAATGATACAAAATAATATAAAAAATCATTTTTTTTAAATATATTTGTTGCCAGAGATAAAATAAAACACACCTTTTTTCTATGAATGACAATAACAGAAGGGGGTTAATTTTGACAGTTATAAAATAAAATAACAATTCATAAGGGCATATTTACACGTAAGTAACTAAAGTAAACAAGTTTAATAGATTTGTGTTTACATTATAATTCCATTTTCAACACCCTCACTTATTAAATTATTAAAAATAAAATTTAATACAAAAATGAAAATGAATGTAATTAATTAACAATTAATAAAATAAATAAAATTAATATAATTACTTTATTTTCCGTTCACAATTCCCATTTCGTTTGTGCAAAAATTATGCTTGATTGATGGAACACCTTTAGTCAAACAATCAGCTACCATTTGATTAGTTGATACATAATCAACAACAACCGATCCTTCTTCAATTGATTCACGAATAAAATGATAGCGTATATCAATGTGTTTGGTTCGTGTTCGACATGCATCATTTTTAGCCAAAAATAAAGCTCCTTTATTGTCACACTTCACTATAACTGGTGACCTTTCGAATAAATTCCCCAATTCATTGACCAATCGTTTGAGTCACGTTGCCTCTTGAATAGCTGAAGAAAGAGACATATATTCAGCCTCTGTGCTGGACAATGCAACTAATAATTTCCACTTTCATCCATTGTCATTCGTAGTCCAACACAATTTCTAGCTTCACCAAAATCTTTTATTTTACAGAGCATTCACCTTCGGAGCATAAAAACAAACGCAAACCATCCCTTGCTACCTACTAGTACTACTGGGGAGCACTACGAACTCTTACTTTTTTTATGACTACTAGCGTCAACACTCATTTTATTTCATCATCCATTCATTTTTAAATTATTGGCGATATACTAAAATAATTGTTTATTCAGAGCCGTTACTTCGATCCTGTCTTATATAAGACATTTTATTTCATCATCCATTCATTTTTAAATTATTGGCGATATAGTAAAATAATTGTTTATTCAGAGCCGTTACTTCGATCCTGTCTTATATAAGACCGGCGTCCTATCTTGCGATAGTACACGGGGGTAAAATAATTGCTTCCAGACATTTTTATTGGTCAATTATTAGCTAATATTAATTTACTTCAAAATGCTTTCAAAATTTTCCCCTAATATTGAAACGTTGATTTTTTCAGACCTATCGCTGGTATTTTATTATTTATTATTAAATAAGAGAATTCATATTTTTTATTATTTTTCTGAATTATTATCTTGTTTTTATTTATGGTTTCCAATTGTCAAAAGTTAATTACATTTACAAACTCAATTTTTTATGCAACTTATTACAACCACATTCTAAATCGAATTTATATTGAATATTCATGCGCCATATTTAATTTTTTTTAAATGAATAATCCCGCAATATAATTTTTAATATTTTAATTTTTATTCATACTATAATCTTTTAATATCCTAATACAATCCATCTTTTTAACAACTTATTTTATCTTAACAGATTAAAGTAACTTATCTACAACACATTAAACGCAACCTAATTTTATATTTTTATTAGAATTTGATATTTTAATTTTTATTCACAATATTAATATAATATTTTGTTATATTTAATTTTATTTCAACAACCACTTATATTTAATAGCATTTCAAAAACAATTATCCGGAATATTTTGTTACGTACCGTCAGATTTATTAACCGATATGACCAAGCCAACGGTACGCTATATAGTGATCACGCCTCCAGATTTATGGTCAGGGAGTTCATATTTGAGCAGTATGAAGTCGGTTGAAATTGAACTACGCTATCACTTGACGTCCTGTTGGACCTTGTCGTCAAACGTCTGCTACTCACGAAAACAATTTTCGCTTTAAAAATGGAATAAAACGTAAAAGCAGTATCAAAGACAAATACAACAGTATACAAAAGTAATAGCAATGACAACAGTATTAGCAACGCCAATACTAACTGTAAATGATGGAGCAATAAACTTCTTAATAAAAGAATTTCTTTAAATTAGATCATAATCAGCTTTTATATTGTATTACTTACATACAATATACAGCTAATTAATCTAGTGCAACTATTAAAGGTAACTAAATCATTAGAAATATTCTGTTCTTTTTTTAAATAATGTTTGCTTTAAATAAATTTTTTTGCTTATATTTTATTTATATATATTTTCCAAATATTTTTTTTATATATAAAAACTTTTTTCGACAAATTTCTTGTTTTACCAATCCACCGATACTTCAATATCAATAGTAACTGCAAGAAAAAAATAAGAGCAGCACCAACAAAAACAGGATGAGGAGTAATAGTAATAGCAATAATAAGAGGAACAGCATGAGCAATGCCAACAACGGCAGTAGGAGAAGTTTTAATAGCAACAGCAACTGCAACAGCAAAAGCAACAGTCCCACTAAGAGCAATAGCATTAGTTACAACAATAGAGAAAGCAAGGGTAATAGTAAAGGCAACAATAATAGCAACAGCAACAACAACGTCACTTACAAGATAAATAGTAACAGTAACAGGAACATCAGCAGCAATAATTAATTTAAAAGCACAAACAAAACATCGACAGCTAGAAGAACAGTAATAAAAACGGTAACAGCAAGAGAAAAAACAACATTAACAGTAACAAAAACAAGAGGAGCATTAACAGCTGTCATTGTTTCTGTTGTGTTTGCAGTTGCTATTATTTTTGCTTTTGCTAATACTGTGGTTTTTTGTAATAGCAATAGCGAAAGCTAAAGGAAATACATAAATTAGAAAAAAACAGCAGCAGTAAAAGGAAGAATAAAAGCAACAGCAACAGCAACTACAATGGCAGCACCAACACTAGCTTTTGTGGAGGAAACATTGCCAAAACTCGCTTCGGTTCTTGTATGGGGCAGACTTGTTCAGCAAGAACGAATCTTAAAAACCATAGTAAAAACAGACAATACTTTGGAAACAAGTACAGGATGGTCTATCTAGCGGTTGTAAATTTAAAAGTTGCATTTAAAAAAATAAATGAAAAAAAACTAGTGCATATTTTTTCAAAAAAAATATTAGAAATATTGAACCTTGAAAATTAAGAATGAAACACAACATCATTTAAATGACTGCCACGGCTGGCCTTACAGTACCCCATTCGCTAGACCCAATTTTTCAGTATATTTTCGATTGTCTGCGCCTGTATCTCTTCAATGGCAACTCTGATTTCGTGTTTCAAGGCCTTAATTGTCTCTGGACGGCTTGCGTAACATTTATCCTTTCTGTGGTTCCCCACAGAAAATATTCCAACGGGCTCAAATCACAGCTCCGAGGCGGCCAATTAACATCAGAATTTAGGCTGATTATTCGGTTTTTGAAAGTTCTCAATATTTTCCAGTTTTATGGGAATGATGTTGTGTTTCATTCTTAAATTTCAAGGTTCAATCTTTCTAATAAAACCGGAAATTTGAAAAATATACACTAGTTTTTTTTTATTTACTTTTTAAAACGCAACTTTTATATGGTCCACCCTGTAGTTTTAAAACCATGTTTGAATAAGTCACAATCTTAAGAGAGCTCGCAAACATTTATGTATATAAAAATTAAATAATTAAAACAAAAATACAATTTCATTTATTTATAACTAAAGCAGTCTGAAGGCTTTCTATCCCTAATTAAACTCTTAATTAGTAAATAACCACATAAACAAATGCAAAATTACAATAATATTAGCTGTATTCCATTGGGAAAATTTTGCTACTCACAAGTACGTCTAGGCACTCGCAGCTACTCTTGCTCATACAGATGAGTATTTCGCGCGAGTAATTGCACTTCTCCCCTTAGGGTAAGGGGATTGTAGTTTTCTACCTGGCAATAGATGGCTTAGCGGGTTCATTGGTTATATTGAAGTGTCATATTTTTGTTATATTTACTTATTTGACTTTATAGACTCTACATCATCATCAGATTCTGATGAAGATGTGCCTCCATGTATCAAGAAAAGTAAAGTTGAAAATTATGTGCATATAATTGCAAATTACACAGATTTGTACGCAAAATTATGCGTTCTATTGGACATCTACTCGCAAGTACTTGCGAGTAGCAAAATTGGCCCAATGGAATACAGCTATTGTAGTTTTATGAACATTAAAAAAATAAATATTTCGATAGAAATAGAAAAATAATTCATCAAGTGAGAAAATGAAAAATTATATCGAATATAAAGGTGTTGAAATTCAAGCTCAACTTATGAATAAAGTGATGCAAGCTGAATAACCTCTAAGATAAAGTGAATTTTTATTGACACCGGAGTAGTTTTTGAATAATGTCAACAAATTGAAGACGTTGAATGGTAAAAATGAATTTACGATTCAGGAATTAATTTCGCCTGTAGAAAAAACATTTTTATTAAGTTAAATATACCTAGGCTACAGGAATATGCAATGAGTATCATTATAAATGATAAAATAAAATGAGATGCAAATAAGTACATTCAACGTTGACACATACGCTTACAACCAGAATGGGAAGAAGTAAAAAAGATAACTGAAACTTTACTTTTAACCAAGGAAAAATTTCTTTTATTTACTCTTAAAGTAAGTAAGTTAAGGGAACTTTTTGGTAGTATGATGTGGCGAAGCCTACTACATATCATTCTAGTAATAACGATAATTACAATACTTAGTACATATAATTAGTAATAACGCTTATGATTTCTTAAAGAGAATTGTTATAGTCAAAAAAATAATACCTAGTATTTTTGGCTATCAAAGGGAAGGGAAAAGTATAAAAATTTGTTTAAAAAAATAAAATTTCTCGAACGTGCAGTTCTACAGGAGTATGGCTAATAAAGACCATACTCAGAGAGCATATTATTTTGTTCAGAGAGCATATTATTTTGTTATAAATAGCTTTATGCGTAGATTTTAGGGAAGTTCAAAGTTTTAGCAGAGTTGTGCCTCCACAACCACCATAACCAGAAAAAAAATGATGCGTGAACATATAGGAAATAATAGAGACGCTCGAAGGTGTTAAGTTCGCCATGGTAAGAAGAAAAACAGAAAGAATAGTGAATAGATCATAGAAAAAAAATTTAAAAAAAATAAAACAAAAACTATCTAGGCAAAAGGTATGGAAAAAGAATTGAGGGGGGACGGTATAAAAATGGGGAAGGTTAAAATTTGTCGAAAACAGTTTTTATATATTGTATAAAAAAAATATTTAGAAAATATATATAAATAAAATTAAAACAAAAAAATTTTAATAATCAAAGAAAATCCCAAGGCAGAGTAAAAGGTGGTGAACCGACCGAAGACGTTGGTGGGAGAGACTTAGATAGTCCTTCGATCTCTCGCCTTTCCCAAAATGTCCTTTGGCACTCCGCGGCCAAATAATTTAGGAGTGCTCCTTTTATAACCGACGATGATCTCTTTTACCTCATCCTAAGATCGAGGCTCGAATATATGACCAGATGGCTGTTTAGATGAGTACCTTAAATAAAAATCTCAAACTAGCTAAAATTCATTATAATTAATAACTTCGTTTTTACAACATTGAGTTTTTTTTATAGATATAAATTTTCCTTTCAATTTTGTTTCATTTTTATCAGCCGAAGTTAGAAGTGTTAATTCGCATTTCCAAATATTATTTTTGTATATGGTTAACCGTACAAACATTCTATTTTTAAATTATTTCATTGATATATGTATATTTAAAAAAATGAAATGGCAACATTGTTAAATACGCATCCAAAAGGAAAGAAAAGGAACATAAAAGAAATATTAAGATTATCAAAGAACTGAGTTATGACCAATCATAGAGAAAAAGGAGAAAAGCGGGAAAAAATCGATCGATTTAATTATTTTTCTTTTAATTATAACCTTTTTTTTGACTTAAATAGTTTTTTTTTTCTTTCTCATATAGTTTAGTTTATAAAAGTAAAACGTGTATATATTTATGAATAAATTTGTTCTATTTCAGTTTGATTATCATCCAGTTTCAACTGAATTTATTTTGAGATTGTTTTAATTTTTATTTAATTATTTTCGATTTTATTTCTTTTATGTAAATCTACATATACAGGTTATTTAATATTATTAAAAACTACCAGTTAATGATACAAAATAATATAAAAAATCATTTTTTTTAAATATATTTGTTGGCAGAGATAAAATAAAACACACCTTTTTTCTATGAATGACAATAACAGAAGGGGGTTAATTTTGACAGTTATAAAATAAAATAACAATTCATAAGGGCATATTTACACGTAAGTAACTAAAGTAAACAAGTTTAATAGATTTGTGTTTACATTATAATTCCATTTTCAACACCCTCACTTATTAAATTATTAAAAATAAAATTTAATACAAAAATGAAAATGAATGTAATTAATTAACAATTAATAAAATAAATAAAATTAATATAATTACTTTATTTTCCGTTCACAATTCCCATTTCGTTTGTGCAAAAATTATGCTTGATTGATGGAACACCTTTAGTCAAACAATCAGCTACCATTTGATTAGTTGATACATAATCCACAACAACCGATCCTTCTTCTATTGATTCACGAATAAAATGATAGCGTATATCAATGTGTTTGGTTCGTGTTCGACATGCATCATTTTTAGCCAAAAATAAAGCTCCTTTATTGTCACATTTCACTATAACTGGTGACCTTTCGAAAAAATTCCCCAATTCATTGACCAATCGTTTGAGTCACGTTGCCTCTTGAATAGCTGAAGAAAGAGACATATATTCAGCCTCTGTGCTGGACAATGCAACTAATAATTTCCACTTTCATCCCTTGTCATTCGTAGTCCAACACAATTTCTAGCTTCACCAAAATCCTTTATTTTAAACTTTGAAGACAATAGTTTCTTTAATTACTCCCTGATTTTGAAGTCTTTCCAGAAAATTAGCAAATCATCAACATAGGCAACGACAAATAATTTTGTTGTATTTTCTAATGATAATATGTAGACAAAGGGATCTACTTTCAAACGTATTAAACCAAATTCCGTTAAAGCTTTATTCAGCTTTGAATTCAATCCAAATAAAAAAGGTATACCACATAAAGCTAAATTAGCAACATTTAAACAAGCCGTACATACTATCGATGTATGCGGCCTGGCGTTGTCCTGATGGAACACAATTCCTCTCCTATTGGCCAAAGCTGGCCGCTTCTGGGAGATTACTTCTTTCAGACGGTCCAATTGTTGACAGAATAGGTCCAAATTAAGGGTTCGGCCGTAGGGGAGCAGCTCATAGTAGATGATTCCCTGCCAGTCCAATCAAACACACAGCAAAACCTTCCTGGCTGTCAATCCTGGCTTGACCACCGTTTGCGCCGGGTGACCGCGATTTGACCACGACCGAGATTTGACCACGACGTTGTCGTAAGTGACCCACTTTTCATCACCAGTAACCATCCGCTTCAGAAATGGATCGATATTGTTGCGATTCAGCAGCGATTCGCAGATGGAAACTCGGTCCATGAGGTTTTTTTTCTCGATAACTCGTGTGGCACCCATACATCGAGCTTCTTTTTGTATCCAGCTTTATTTAAGTGTTTCCAAACGGTTTTTTGTGAAATGTTTAGCTCCTGAGCAATCGAAACAGTGCTTACGTGACGGTCGGACTCGACGATTTCCATTATTTTATCGACATTTTCGACAATTGGCCTTCCAGAGCGTGGTGCATCTTTGACATCAAAATTACCGGAACGAAATCGACGAAACCGAAATTGCGCGTGATTGGCTGTTACAGTATCAGGACCATAAACATTATTCACATTTTCCGCTGGCTGGCTTGCGTTTTCGCCTTTATCGAAGAAAAACTGTAAAATATGGCGTATTTTCTCTTTGTTGGTGTCCATCTTTGACGCGTGCTAAAAAAATACTGAGTCAAGTAATCACAAAATTATATGAGAAGTTTTTTTAGTACGAAATCTTATCTTTCTAACGCCATCTAGTGCAACCCGATCGCACTTTTAAAACGGGAGATACAGACTCCTAAAGCCATCTATTGACAAAATAATGGATTACTTTTTACTATACCTTATATGTAGACACATGGATCTACTTTCAAACATAGTAAACCAAATTCCGTTAAAGCTTTATTCAGCTTTGAATTCAATTCAGCTAAAAAAGGTATACCACATAAAGCTAAATTAGCAACATTTAAACAAGCCGTACATTGCTTTATTAAGCAACATTTTTTTAAATCATACATTGCTTTATTAAGACGATAAACCTTTTCAGTACCATCTCCAAAACCCTCTGGTTGACAAACATAAATTTCTTCTTCCAGTTCTGCTTGCAAGAAAGCAGTATTAACATCCATTTGGTCGATATTCATCCGATGTCTGGCCGCAATTGCTATCAAGAATCTAATGGAACCATATCTGATGACGGGTGAAAATGTTTCATCATAATCTGTTTCAGCTATTTGTGAGTATCCCTTCGCTACCAACCTAGCCTTATATTTAATCTGACCATTTTCCTCTTTGGTTTTAAATACCCATTTAATTTTAATTGCCTTTCCATCCTTTGGTAACTCAACCAGAGTCCAAGTGTTATTTTCTTCGAATGAATTTAATTCAGATTTCATGGCCCTCTTCCAATCCCCGCTATTTTCGCTTTTATAGGCATCTTGAATTGTAAAAGGCTCTTTATTTATGTTATTTTGTGCTAGATAAGTGACAAAATCAGGCCTATTGATTGCTTTTCTTTCACGAGCTGATCTTCTCAATTCATATTTTTCACTGGTATTTGCTTTGTCCTCATTATTGGAAGTTAAAACATCGTCATTTTCAATATAAACTAGAACATCAATCTCATCCCTCACTTGATCCATATTTTCTTTTTCAAGTGGGTTCTCCACAGGTTCAATAAAAATTACATTTCGTGCCTTAACGATTTTAGCATTTGTTTTGTCCATAAGACGATAACCCTTGGTGTGTTCACAATAACCAACAAATATCAGTTCTTTTGATTTAGAATTCCATTTCTTTCGTAATTCTTTTGGAATATGCATAAATGCCCTTGATCCAACTTTTTTTAAATTACTTAAATTGACTTTATTACCTGCCCAAACCTAATGAATAATCATCAATAAAAGTTAGAAAATATTTTGATCCACCAATGGATGTATCTTCCATTGGTTCACATAAGTCAGAATGGATAAGCTCCAATAAACATTGAGCTCTTTTACCCGTACTATTAAAAGGTTGTCTGCATTGTTTTGCTTTAACACAAATTCCACAAATCTCATTTGGTATAGATTTCTTAAAATTCATACCATCACAAAAATTATTCATAGCGTTAAATTTTTGGTAATTAGGTAATTAATGTGCCCAAGTCTCCTATGCCAGACTTTAATGTCATCAAGTTTTGGACGCATAACAAAAGCATTTGGAAATTCAACAATCAATTTATAAATACTATTATTTAAAACATTCTTCGCCAAAAAATTATCAGATTTTTTGAAAATAACACAACCATCCTTTTAATCTCAACTCTATTACCCATTTCAAAACTTCGTGAAATAGATAAAAGATTTGCTGCGATTTCCGGAAAATATAATACGTCAAAGACAGTAACCAATTTTCCATTCAATTCAATATTTATATCGCCTACACATTCAATTTTAAGTTTTTTGTTGTCAGCCGTGTAGATATATTTTACCGATGAATCACGAATATTGTGAAGCCATTCTTTATTGGAAACCATATGTTGAGATACACCACTATCAACAAAAAATACCACTTGCCTCAATGACTTGGAAAACAACACAACTTTATCAGCACTATAAATGTTCCGTGTTTCATGAAAAATTGCAGTAAATGCATTTGATGGTTTGTCATTATTTTTTGATTTTTCATTAAGTTTCCTCAATAATTGAAAACATCTGGACCTTTTCTACCCAATTTTTCCACATTCCGTGCATTTGATTTTATTTTTATCTGATTTGTGAAAATTATATGTTGACCTACCACCATAGATGCTTGTTGGGAATTACCCGAGTGAGGTTTGGCCATTTCACATAGACGCGATCTAATTGAATCCGATGATAATTTAGTTCCACTCGCTTCAATTCCCGTAATAAATGCCTCATATTTATCGGGGAGACCTTTTAGTAACAAGGAACCAACCAACTCATCGTTTACCTCGAACCCAATCGCGTTCAATTTATTAGCCGTACCAATAATTTTTGAAATAAAATCTTCCATATTTTTACAAGATTCCACATTTATTGATGTTAACTGTTCAGCAACCCAATGCGGCGACCAAGACCCCTATCTTAAAACTTGTTCATCAATTTTTGCCATATTTCATAAGCACTATTACAATTTTGGACATATACATACAAAGATGCTTCAATACTTAGTATCATTTTTTGCATTGCCTAATTTAGTTTATTTGGATTTTTTTCAACAGCAGCTTCATTTTCAAATTTGATAAAATTGAGCAAATCCTCCACGCCCAATACTGATTTTATTGCAAAAGCCCATGTTTAATAATTTTCAGAGCCACGCAATTTTTCAATTTGAATTTTGTCAGCCATAACAAAACTAATCCGAATTCATCCACAAGTTAAATCAAAGAAAAAACAGATCAGTGATCAACTTCACTGAGCATGATTATTATTCCCTAAAATAATTTTTTTTCTCTATCTGGAACTTTTATGTTTTTAATTAAACAAATATTAAAATCAAAGCAATTTAAAAAAAAAATTGTGTCTTGAACAGTTTTCAAATATTTATCGTAATTTTTCATATGTATACTGGTTCGCAAACTTTACTAGTTTCTATATTCTAATTAATATCAGTATTCTATGATATTTTCCGAGAATAGTTTAGTAATTCGAATTTTTGGTTAATTAATCAGGTAACTTGAGTTAACATTTTTTTAAAATAGCAAATCACTAGAACTAAGTGCTCAATTTTAGTTTGCGCAACAAATCTACGATGACGCCTGCAATATTATAGTTTTCAAAACTATCCTTGAGAACGTAAAAGCGGTAATTAACAATCACAACTATGTTTCCATAATACCATTCTTTTAATTTTTAATTTTTCTTTCTAATTTATGCCCACTTTGATGACCATCCTGAATTTGACCATCCTGAATCAAAAATGATCAAAGTCCCTCTTTCAATGCATCTGTCTGAATAGTATATATTCTCAAAATAGGCACTGACGTAATTATTTTTAATAAATTTTCAAGTCCCTAAGCATGTTTCTCATTCTATTCAAATTGAACATCTTTGCCAGCTAATTTTCGTAACTCTTTGATTACATAGTTTCTATACAAAATTATCAATTATAAGAATTAATAAATATTCTTATTTAATATAAGCGTTAAGTGGTTTTGAATCCATGCAATTTCACAATTATGAAAATTGTATGTTATTGGCCCTGTTAGTTGGATATAATTTCCTCTTACACCATTGCTTCCAATTTTGATATAAGTTTTTAATTTACGAGTACATTGTTTGTAAATAGCCTTTTGTAATAAACAACTGGCCTTGTATCTTCTTTTAATCAATCGTAATTTTTCCATGCCAATTAAAAATGCAATTATTTTTATCTACAAATTATTTGTCATATTCCGTTAATTTAATTTAATCCAGACGTTTAATTAATCTAAATTCAGTGCAAGTTTTACGTCCAAGTATTGATTTATAGGCATCGTCAATAATAAACCAATAAGCTAGTTTTTCAAATTATATTTCAAGTTAAAAATTTTAATTCAAGCATACCAAAATTGCCTAATTCATTGTTACAATCAAAGACAGGAAAGCAATTTTTTTCTTTGTTAATTTTTATTTTTCAATTTCCAATAAAATTTAATGGAATTGACGGTGATTGCGGCATTGATTTTGAATTTAATATTTCAGTTCCTAATTGGTAACGCGTTCACGTTTTTTTTCAATTTAATTTATTCTAGCAATACAATTATTACTAAGCGTGTATCTCACTTTTCATAATTGATTTACTCCAGTTAAATTTGTTGAATTATTGTTTTCCACGTGTCTTCAGTTTCGAAGAAAATGGACTATATTTTCACCTTACAAGTAAATCCCTTGGCAGAACATTTACCTCTGTGCTCTAACTTCCACTCACTATTGTAGTAGAGACAAAAATGTTTGTTCGTGGCATTAATAGAGGTAAATTCATTTTTACCCTATGTTGAAACAGCAGTGACTGCTTCTTTCCTTGACTCCAAAATTCCCTTCATAAAATTTGCCGATTCAAATATTTTGCACAAGTATTTTTTCATCATATCCATCTTACAATTTTAATTGAAGTGTTTTGTCAAAAACTGCAGTAACGACATGATTAGGCAACATGCTTTCTTCGTATGAAGCACCAAATTCACAAAATGAGATCACGGCGTTCAAATTGTATATACTATCCTGTCAAATAATCAGTAGATTTTTGCGATATTTCTGAACCACATTGTTAAATCTATATGATTCCACTGTCACAATTTTTGCGACAAATAATGCTGATATAATTTTGCTAAAACTTAACGTCCGCTGCAATTGAGGTTATTCTTTAGGACGTGTTGTTATCTTTCCAGTTGCTTAAATTTAACGTTTCACTATAACTATACTAGGTATTAAATCCTAAGAACTATTATTAAAAAACAGTGTATTATAAATATTTTCGCCTTTTGTTCCTATTGTTCCTATTTGCTAAAGGAAAAATTCATTTTTTTTTATTCTAGTTGCTTCTTTTTCATTCACGATCATAACATATCAACTAGAAAATCCCATTTCTAGTTTTACCAATCCACCGATACTTCAATATCAATAGTAACTGCAAGAAAAAAATAAGAGCAGCACCAAAAAAAACAAGATAAGGAGTAATAGTAATAGCAATAATAAGAGGAACAGCTTCAGCAATGCCAACAGCAACAGTAGGAGAAGTTTCAATAGCAACAGCAACTGCAACAGCAAAAGCAACAGTCCCACTAAGAGCAATAGCAACAGTTACAACAATAGAGAAAGCAAGGGTAATAGTAAAGGCAACAATAATAGCAACAGCAACAACAACGTAACTTACAAGATAAATAGTGACAGTAACAGTAACATCAGCAGCAATAACTAATTTAAAAGCACAAACAAAAACAACAGCATTAGCAAAGACAACAATTATATCAACTGCAAACACAATAGCAACATCAACAGCTAGAAGAACAGTAATAAAAACGGTAACAGCAAGAGAAAAAACAACATTAACAGTAACAAAAACAAGAGGAGCATTAACAGCTGTCATTGTTTCTGCTGTGCTTGCAGTTGCTATTATTTTTGCTTTTGCTAATGCTGTTATTTTTTGTAATAGCAATAGCAAAAGCTGAAGGAAATACACAAATTAGAAAAAAACAGCATCAATAAAAGGAAGAATAAAAACAACAGCAACTACAATGGCAGCACCAACACTAGCTTTTGTGGATGAACCATTGCCAAAACTCGCTTCGGTTCTTGTATGGGGCAGACTAAACCATAGTAAACACAGACAATACTTTGAAAACAAGTACAGGGTGGTCTATCTAGCGGTTGCAAATTTAAAAGTTGCATTTTTAAAAATAAATTAAATAAAACTAGTGCATATTTTTTCAAAAAAAATATTAGAAATATTGAACCTTGAAATTTAAGAATGAAACACAACATCATTTAAATGACTGCCACGGCTGGTCTTACAGTACCTCATTCGCTCGACACAATTTTTCAGTACATTTTCGATTGTCTGGGCCTGTATCTTTTCAATGGCAACTCTGAGTTCGTGTTTCAAGACCTTAATTGTCTCTGGATGGCTTGCGTAACATTTATCCTTTCTGTGGTTCCCCACAGAAAATATTCCAACGGGCTCAAATCACAGCTCCGAGGCGGCCAATTGACATCAGAATTTAGGCTGATTATTCGATTTTTGAAAGTTCTCAATATTTTCCAGTTTTATGGGAATGATGTTGTGTTTCATTCTTAAATTTCAAGGTTCAATCTTTCTAATAAAACCGGAAATTTGAAAAATATACACTAGTTTTTTTTTATTTACTTTTTAAAACGCAACTTTTATATGGTCCACCCTGTAGTTTTAAAACCATGTTTGAATAAGTCACAATCTTAAGAGAGCTCGCAAACATATATGTATATAAAAATCAAATAATTAAAACAAAAATACAATTTCATTTATTTATAACTAAAGCAGTCTGTAGGCTTTCTATCCCTAATTAAACTCTTAATTAGTAAATAACCACATAAACAAATGCAAAATTACAATAATATTAGCTGTATTCCATTGGGAAAATTTTGCTACTCACAAGTACAAATAATATTTCGACAGAAATATAAAAATAATTCATCAAGTGAGAAAATGAAAAATTATATCGAATATAAAGGTGTTGAAATTCAAGCTCAACTTATGAATAAAGTGATGCAAGCTGAATAACCTCTAAAATAAAGTGAATTTTTATTGACACCGGAGTAGTTTTTGAATAATGTCAACAAATTGAAGACGTTGAATGGTAAAAATGAATTTACGATTCAGGAATTAATTTCGCCTTTAGAAAGAACATTTTTATTAAGTTAAATATACCTAGGCTACAGGAATATGCAATGGGTATCATTATAAATGATAAAATAAAATGAGATGCAAATAAGTACATTCAACGTTGACACATACGCTAACAACCAGAATGGGAAGAATTAACAAAAAGATAACTGAAACTTCACTTTTAACCAAGGAAAAATTTCTCCTATTCACTCTTAAAGTAAGTAATTTAAGGGAACTTTTTGGTAGTATTAATGAAATAAATTCCACGTTAAACTAATTGTATCCATTTGATGTGGCGAAGCCTACTACATATCATTCTAGTAATAACGATAATTACAATACTTAGTACATATAATTAGTAATAACGCTTATGATTTCTTAAAGAGAATTGTTATAGTCAAAAAAATAATACCTAGTATTTTTGGCTATCAAAGGGAAGGGAAAAGTATAAAAATTTGTTTAAAAAAATAAAATTTCTCGAACGTGCAGTTCTACAGGATTATGGCTAATAAAGACCATACTCAGAGAGCATATTATTTTGTTCGGCATGCTTGACGCCAGCTTTATGCGTAGATTTTAGGGAAGTTCGAAGTTTAAGCAGAGTTGTGCCTCCACAACCCACCATAACCAGAAAAAAAATTATGCGTGAACATATAGGAAATAATAGAGACACTCGAAGGTGTTAAGTTCGCCATGGTAAGAAGAAAAAAAGAAAGAATAGTGAATGAATCATAGAAAAAAAATTAAAAAAATAAAACAAAAACTATCTAGGCAAAAGGTATGGAAAAGGAATTGAGGGGGGACGGTATAAAAATGGGGAAGGCTAAAATTTGTCGAAAAAAGTTTTTATATATTGTATAAAAAAAATATTTGGAAAATATATATAAATAAAATATAAACAAAAAAATTTTAATAATCAAAAAAAATCCCAAGGCAGAGTAAAAGGGGGTGAACCAACCGTAGACGTTGGTGGGAGAGACTTAGATAGTCCTTCGATCTCTGGCCTTTCCCAAAATGCCCTTTGGCACTCCGCGGCCAAATAATTTAGGAGTGCTCCTTTTATAACCGACGATGATCTCTTTTACCTCATTCTAAGATCGAGGCTCGAATATATGACAAGATGGCTGTTTAGAGGAGTACCTTAAATAAAAATCTCAAATTAGCTAAAATTCATTATAATTAATAACTTCGTTTTTACAACATTGAGTTTTTTTTATAAATATAAATTTTCCTTACAATTTTGTTTCATTTTTATCAGCCGAAGTTAGAAGTGTAAATTCGCATTTCCAAATATTATTTTTGTATATGGTTAACCGTACAAACATTCTACTTTAAATTATTTCATTGATATATGTATATTTAAAAAAATGAAATGGCAACATTGTTAAATACGCATTCAAAAGGGAAAGAAAAGGAACATAAAAGAAATATTAAGATTATCAAAGAACTGACTTAAGACCAATCATAGAGAAAAAGGAGAAAAGCGGGAAAAAATCGATCGATTTAATTATTTTTCTTTTAATTATAACCTTTTTCGTTTGACTTAAATAGTTTTTTTTTCCCATATAGTTTAGTTTATAAAAGTAAAACGTGTATATATTTATGAATAAATTTGTTCTATTTCAGTTTGATTATCATCCAGTTTCAACTGAATTTATTTTGAGATTGTTTTAATTTTTATTTAATTATTTTCGACTTTATTTCTTTTATGCAAATCTACAGGTTGTTTAATATTATTAAGAACTTCCAGTTAATGATACAAAATAATATATAAAATCATTTTTTTTAAATATATTGTACATATAAACATATATATTTTTAAATATAATTTACTGTGATTTTACTGTCAAACATTTTCAATAATAATATAATTAATAATCAAATAAATGCTTTTCCAATATTGCATTAAATTTTAAACAAATTGAAATAAAAAAATATTATTATAGAATTGATTAAATATGATAAGTTACACTCAAAATGTTACTAAAGTAGATAAATTTAAAAAATAATGCTCAGTAATTTAACTTACCTGCTTCTTGTAGGCACCTCGTGCTGAAGTCCGCCAATGTCCCACGAGATGATAGTAAATGCTGCCGGTGACAATGATCAACTTCACTGAGCATGATTATTATTCCCTAAAATATTTTTTTTCTCTATTTGGAACTTTTATGTTTTTAATTAAACAAATATTAAAATCAAAGCAATTTTTAAAAAAAAATTGTGTCTTGAACAGTTTTCAAATATTTCTCGTAATTTTTCGTATACTTTTGAGAAATTGTAATTTCTTTTTTCAGTTTACGATCACCATAATACCGAATGGACAAAAATCCCTTCATATTTTTTTCGTAAATATTTTCTCATATATGGTTACTTAAGATTATTTTGCAATTTTTACTTGAACTATGTAAGCTAAAAAGTTAGTACCTTTTGGCTATATTACCATAAAAATCACGAAAACAGTCAGATGAAAAATGCACACACAATACCAACACAACCATTTGCCGAGTACCCCCTTTTAGCCTTTCCCAAGTTGATGTTTCCTTAGTCTCCTTTTATTAACGGGTGTCCTTATCGTGGTAGTTCCCCTGGCTTTTTTTCATATACTTCCACAGTATCTCTTTAACTTGTTTGGAGTAGAATTGAACTCCGTTGTCGGTGACTACGGTCTCGGGTACGCCAAAAAATTGAAACAAGTCCTTCAAGCATTTGGCATATCTGTGACGCAGATGTTTTCTTTAACGGTTTTAATAAGGGAATTTGAAAAAATGGTCTAATATTAGGGGCAAAAAGATCGAAGTACACTCGCTGCCACGGGCGTTTAGTGATGATCAAAGGGCCCATAGAAGGACGAAAGGTAACGTTAGAGGCTTTGGTTTTCTTGCATGTATCGCAATTTAGGACATAATCTCGTACATCCGCTGCCAATATATTGGTAAATCAAGTCAAGTATTTTTCGAATACCTCCGTGTGTAGCTACTGCTGGATTATGTAATTTATAAATAATGATTGTACTAAGAGATACTTTGGTTGCTATAACTTCCAAGCCTCCTACTCCAGTAAACGATCACTGCTTCGTGGAAGTGTTCAGATATGCACGTATCCATCACTTTTCTTCAAGCCCAGAAATCGATTTTTCTTTACTTCAATTTCCTTCTTAAGGCCTTGATAGTCAGGAGCTGAATAGTTTAGAGACTCCCGACCAATTTCCAATTTGGAATCTTCAGTATTTCCAATTTTCTCCCTGTATATTCTAAAGAGAGCATCAGGCACAACATTGAGGCTTCCTTTGCGATGTTCTATGTGGAAATCGAAACATTGCAGCTTCAAAATTCATCCAGCTAATATTCCCCTCAGCGTCGTCGATCACAATTTCAAAAGGCAATAATTCGATGTACGGTCGAAATTTTTCGATATCTATAATGGCTGCTAGACATTCTTGACCAATTTCGCTGAGCCGAGTTTATCTTTTCCAGCTATAAGAATACCATTTTTAGATCTCCAGAAAAATGGTATTCTTATAGCTGCGCGACTGGGTATACGAGGGTTATTTAAGAGAGTTACATTTGAATTGTCGTTGCTGGCTTCGAGTAGTAAAACAAAAATACATCTCCTGGCCTCTTCATATTGCTTAAAGTGGACGTGATAGAACTTAATAGGGAAAATCAAGGATATTTGGGCTGATGGCTTATTTTATATGGTGCCCAAAACATTACTTTTTTTATGTTTTAACTCTTCATTGGCCATCGTCTTGTGATGCATAACAAAACGATGCTTAGTGTGGAGTTAAATTAAATGTAACGAATTATGGCCTTTAGTCTTGAGAATACGAGAGATTGCTGTGAAATGGCTGCTCGACTGCGTTATAATGGAACAGATTCCAGCAACGTATTCAATTCGCTTCAAAATTTTCTTCGTATAATTGTTTTTTTCCCCAACTGGAATTCTAAGATACAATCGTTACCCAACTGAGTTGAAGATTCTAATAATTCGAGCTGAATAATATATGTTTGCTTCAGTACAGCATTGAGCATTTGTGGATCTGGCTGTTAGCTAGTAACCCTACTCGGTTGACACTGAATTCCTATTTTATCCTAATTTTTAATCCTTTTACCCTACCTGATATATATTTGATTGAAGTTGACCGCGACACGGCGATGATCTTTTCAAAGACTGATGATCTTGTAGATGGATATAATCTTGGATATTAATTTATAAAAGTAATTTTTTTCAAATTATATGAAAATTGTAATTCACATTAATTACGAGTATCAAAAACTTTTTTTACATAGTTTTCTTGAAACCAAATTTTATTATTTACTCTCGATATCTAGTGATTTCTTTATTTTTAGGAACACAGAAAATATTTAAGATGCAATAAGTGACCATCATTCGGGTTATCTTGCTAAGCATTTTTTTTAATTTAATTTTTTTTTTTAATTTCTAAATATTCATACGGTAGTAATTTTTTGGACTTTATCCCAATAAAAATACTAGAATTTCAAACCGTATTTTAAGTACCAGTTTTTTTTGGACAAATTTTTAATAAGTATATACGTACACCTGTTGCCACCCGGTATACAACGGATCAGAAACCATTTCCCCCTGATATAAATATATATATATAAGTTTTTTACTATCCATGGATTTTTCCTTCTTCCAAATAGTTCGACTGATGGTTTGCGTCTTTAACCTGGACATCGATTAATTAAGCATACAGCTCAAAGTAATTAATATTGATATTATTTTATTTTATTTTTCTGTCAATTTTTCTAGTTATTAAATTAAGCTAGTTATTAAGATAATTTTTTTATATTATATACATAATTAATAATATACGAATTTTAATCCCAGCCCACCGACCCGCTTATTCTCGTTGGTGCTGGGTCTGAATGCATATATACTCGTATATATTTTTTAAGCATATAAACTTTTGCTTTTTCACAGTATAATTAACTTTATATATTTGTAGGTAGTTACTATGTTTTATCTAACGTGACTTGTCTTTCAACTTAAAACCACGAGTCGCCATCAACTATAGGGATTGAGTTACGATCACTCAACGCACCACCATACATACCACAAGTTGCCTTATAAAATTTATTCTTTATTATCGACGTTCAATTTGAACTCCAACTTGAGCGGAACTAGACTGTCATAAAACTGAGACTAGTATTCCAAATCTTGCGTATTTACACAGATTCTTAATTTTAAAATACATAATGTTTATTCTACATAACGAATGAATGTATATAAGCAGAAGTGAATAGCGATGCACTTCTTTAAGAAGATAAAACAGCGAGTGTTTTTGAGGAATTCACATTCCTCAAATTGTGAGAACCTAATTTGTCCCAGGCAGGATAAGTGCTTTAAGTTCATAAATTCATACGTTGTACGGAGATTTACCATTATCAGAAAAAATTATTATAAAGAGTTCTATCTCACTTGAAACCAGAAGCCTATAGTCTGAGTAAAGTCAGGCAGAAGAAATTCATTCATCAGTTTTCCCATAGCAAGCGTGCATTCGCGCAGAGAGAACAGATAGAAGGAATCACTTCTTGAAGGTAATTCATATTTCAAGTGTGGGCGTAGTAATAATTCATTCATAATCGTAAACATGTGTTGACGGTCATGATAGCAAATTTAATAGGTTCACATCAGCCAGTCATTATTTGTAAACATGTACGTTAATTGTCCTTTAAGTAAACATACATGTAAGAATTAGTCAGACATTACTACAGTATCTGTGCAATGTTTGTGACGCCTTCTTGAGACCAAACGACATAACTTGATGTTCATTAGTCCTCAAACAGTGGTCTTTTGATTTTTAACGTGTGAATCTCTCATATATGGTGCATGTAGTCCCCTATCTGAACGTTAATGTTAAACCAGTAGTAATGCATTCAAGCACGCGTAAGAGTATTTTCGATTCACCCGTTATTTATATTAAATTTAATATAAATAACGGGTGAATCGAGTATTTTCGATTCACCCGTTATTTATATTAAATTTAAGTGTAACTGTGGACGAGTCTGACTCAGTGAAGTCGGCCATCGTATTTCTGATGTCGTCTCGGATATTTTAGAAGTAACATGAATATTCGTTGGAGTTGTGCAGTAACATTATCAATGTCGAGCTCGGCACACGTTTCTATTAGCTGGTGGTCACTATCTTAACATCGTTTGGTTTATGTAATTAAGCTGACTACTTGGATAGATTCGGAATGTACTTTGCAAGATTCTTGGAAAAACCCAATAAACGCATAATATTTTGTTTGTTTTCCAATTTCTTGATTTTGGCAATAACTATATTTGTTATCCAATTTGACTTTTCCATACAAAATATGGCGCATGAATTTTACATCCGATTTCCTAGATTGATCATTTTCTGGATTGAATTTGATCTCATTTAGCTGAGAGCGTTCCCATTACATTAGATAATTTTTTATGATCAGTTTCGCGTTCCACTCAGATTGCTATATCATCAAAATAAACCATTGCTCCCAGAATGTCTCCGAATATTTAAACCATTTTATGTTGGGACATTCTTTTGCGCAAAGATACACGCGATTATATTTGAACTGGTAGAATGCAAAGATTAATGTTAAAAATCTTAACTTTTTTGTTCAATCCCATATGTCAAAGTCCACTACTCAAATCTAAATCCGAACAAATTTGCGCCATGAAATCATCAATAGTCGGAAGTATTCGCATTGAATGCATTGGTTAGGCGCTTTTGGATCAAGACAAATACGTAGTTCTCCATTCCGGGAGCAATGGTTTCAAAGACGTAGCTTTAAGTTTTATCGAAAGTATTGGTTCACATACGTCATCAACGATAATAAAATGGGAGGAGCGTTCCATTATAATCAACAATAAAAATTTTATTTTCATTTTATAAGTTCATATTCAACTTTTTGCCTGGAATGCAATCCATATTAGATGCACTATAGAGTTTACACATAATTATTTGATTCTCTATTTGATATTCCTAATAGCATCGCTTTTTATTAAATGATTTCTAAGCCATTACATAAGCTAGCCCAATTGAGCGAATGTTATTGTTGTTTTCCCGTGTTGTTGCGTTTTCGATATTCATTATTATTTCCTACGTGCTTTTCCTTGTGCCTTGCGACTACATAACCGGCAGATAACTTTGTTCGCTTTGCATGTGTACTATCTACTTTTCATAGAATGTTCTTGTATAATATAAATTTGTTTGCATTCCCTACTTCGAATGTTTTGCACAACTCAACCCCGCTCGTAATTATTCGTTCTTTTCATTCATTAATTTCATTTGTAATCATGAACGCCAATTCCCAAAAATGAACTTACTTGCAAAGCTCTGTTTCAAAGTCAACGAATGCTTTTTTTTTGGTAGATTGTATAAAGTTTTAAAAATTCCATTTTTATTTTTTTGGAACAAAATTCCATACATTAAAAATTTGCTTGTCCATGTCGGCCATTTCTTTACTATATTTGTGTAATCTAATTCAGTTGGTAACCAGTCGTTCGACAACTTTTTTTTAAATTTAAATATTTATTAAGATATTTTTTCTACGTCTAATTTATGATGAATTTAAAACTTCTGATACTATTGTTACACATATTAGCTAAATACTTTCAGCAAGTTTTTGAGATTAAGGCTTTGTAAGGAAAGTTTAATGAACATAGGAAATTTTAAATATTAATAAAAATTATATGTGTCAATAAAATACCGTTTAATAAACTTTTTCATACATAATTAGATTAATTTTTTAGCTATAAAAAATCTTCGAAGATAAAGAACTTGCCATGTTGCTAATCCAAGAAGGCAGCACATACTAAATATGCTAAAAAATAGTACACGACTGTTTGTTGATTCTAAAAAAAAGAATGAATGTAAATTTCGGTAAGCATATTGTGCATAGATTATACCATTTGTGTCACGCATTTCTTCTTCACGTCGTCTCATCAATGCGAAATCCCTAACAATTGAATCAGACAAGTCTTCCAGTCTTTTCAAATCTATTTCAAGTGGTTTTAATTTCGCAGCTTCACCAATCTGTAATGAAAATAAAACGTTAACGTAGTATTGTACATAATTTACATTTTTGGTATGCTAAAATTATTATAGGAACAAAAAATAAATGATTAATATCATAGCGTATTTTGAAGGAAAACGCTTGATATGTAAAAGGCATTTGCAGTGACAATAGCTGTAAGAATAAAACCTTAACGATAATAATCAAACTCTATTTTATGTGTAGTGTTTTTGATTTACGTGGAGAAATAATTTAATTGTTATCGTTTTTCTTAACTCTGATTTTTATATGACCTGTCTTACGTCACATATAATAGCTTTATGTTTAGGAAGTTATCCTTAATAATTCATGTGATCTCCGATAAATAGATGAAAACACGTTCATATTAACTTTATTTAACACGATAATAACATATTTTCCATATTAATCAATAAATATAGAATATTAGTAATCGAAAAAAATTCCCACAGAGGGGAGGTTAAAAGTAAATAGCTCAGTAACCACTAGCTGCATTGTAACAATACTACACACACATTGGAAAGGTGACTTTAAATGATTTGTGAAGCGCAACATTTTTTCAAATTCAAGTTTTTATTAAAATTGATGCTGTATCCAAAGTTATTCAAATTCTTAAAATAAACTAGAATAAAAAGAAAATTCTTTATATTTTCAATACCACTTAAAAAAAAAGCAACGGAACGCAGGCGCTCAAAAAGAAATTCGATGTTTGGGTGCCTCATGAATTGAGTATGAAAAAGAAGATGAACCAACTTGACATTTGCAATACGCTGCTGAAGCGCAATGAAATCGAGTCATAATTGCGATGAAAAATGGGTACAATACGATATCGTTTGAAAGAGATCATGAAAAAAGAAAGAGGAACGATCACAAACAATTTCAAAGGCAATAAGATTATAATGTATATGTTCGGACTAGAAGGAAATCATCATTATGAACTGCTCACTTAATTTGTAAACGCAGTACTATGCTGTGAGCAACTCGAGAGAAAAGGCCAAGCCATTGAGAAAAAACGGCCACTATACAGGCATAGTTTTGAGGCATGTACCGTAAGCCCATACAAAACACTTGTTTCGATCTCTGCTGAACTCTCTTAATGGAACCAAGCTGGCTTCAAGAGGCCTGCGAAAACAACTTGGGCATATTTAGTGTGGGGCTTGAATTGATAGTAAAAGACCATTAGTTGAAAATAAATTACTTTGTACATATTGTGCCTATTACTCCAAAAAATTACTAAATGTATTTTTTTCGCTTTAAACATTAAAGTCTTTTCTTCATATAGTTTTCAAGATTTTGTACATTAAAATATTCTTATATTCATATAATGCTCAAAAAATTGAAATTACATGAATATTAAACAAAAGTATAGATAAATATTAACTGGATCTGGCCGATAGTACAAAGTCGTAATACTAAAATTTCTAAGAGAAATGTCTACCTTACTTACTAATAATGCCCTTATTTACTAAATTTGAAGAGGAACTACGAATCTGCAAAACACCTCAGTAACCAGCATCTAATTTTGGTAATCAGAAGTGTCTAACAATCGAAATATGTTATTAACCGTAGATTTTCTAATTACAGCTTGAAAATTGAAATCATTTCGTCGAACACTTTCTCAATCACGGTACAATACTCCATTATACAAAACCAAACTATTCCATTGACACTCATTTACCTTCCGTTATGGCACTCGAATTCGCTATTTTATGCCATAAGCCCGCCGATTCACATTTTATCCACACTGGCTTAGTATCGTATTCAGTTTTTTCTCCATGCTTTAATTTCATCACTCCATTCTTCGCTATTATAATACGCTTCGCAATTCTATTGTATATGGTATATAATATCGATTATGTATCAGCGTTTCCATAGTTATTTCCACTACTATTTTCTATGATAACATACTCTCACAATTGTTCAATACACCATGTCAACTGTCTTTTAGGATTTTTCAATCAGAGAAACCATTTTAATACTGCATTACATACACTAATGAGAAATTTACTCCTCAGTAAATGTTTGCTTAAATACTGTAGTACTTTTACTACAAAACCAGTACAGCATCTAAATAAATATCTTCTGAGAACCAAATATTTAAATATTTATATCCAAAAAAAGGACGATGAAACTATAATTAAAATTATAGTCAAAAAGAATGGAAGCATTGCTTCCTGTTTGTCGGTATAAAATATTGTAGGGTGTCAGGATTATATGTAGGTGTAGATGGAGACAGAACTTCATATGAAGTATAACAGTGCATCCTGCATCATGTTCAGTTCAAAAATTTAAACACGACAACCCCTTTTTCGTGTCTCCGACGGCATTAAATAAGAATAGAAATTCTTTCTTTGTAAGTGATTTGTTAGAATGCGATAAAAGTATATATAGTAATCCTTTCTATAAACAAATATGTCTAATATAGTAAAGTATATATGACCGAATTCGCTATTTTATGCCATCAGCCCGCCGATTCACATTTTATCCACACTGGCTTAGTATCGTATTCAGTATTTTCTCAGTATAACAGCAATTCCATTTTGATTTTTGAGCGAAAATTGATCACCGCACATTATTCGAGATAAAATTATAATCCGCTCCAATTAAAATAACCATTCATTTTCTTTAAATTAATATATCCTTAATTATTTCTGGTAACAGCGGATAAAAAATATATTAAAAATGTTCTCAAGTATTTCCGGAAAATATTTCACCAAATACTAACATTTTACTAAATTCAAAAGATGTGGTTAGTACACATAAACTTTAACAAATGATAGAGTAACGTAACCATGGCGTATAACGAAATTTTAAATAAAAACTATTAAAAAATTACCATACTGCAATCCACAAACATACAAACTTTTTCACTCATATCTACGTTGGGTTTAAACCACTTTTTTTATTTCTCGATCCAGAATTGAACACTAAAATTTGGCGAACCCTAGTAAATTCATTAAATCAAACATATGTGAATAAATGCATTTTGCTTACGCCTTCATAATTTTTCGTTTCAACGCCTTTCTTAGTTATAAGTGACACTTCTTGAGGAATTCCGCGGTGATCTATATAAGGAAATTGTTACTATAATAATAGAACATGTAAGTAGAAAACTTACGTGGCAAAACCTTTGAAATAAAACAAATTTCATACGTATCGTAAACCTCCGACATAAAGCTGAATTTCCCACGTGTTATGTGTTCTTTTTGGGAGAGTATATGTCCTTTAGAATCTTTTGCCTGTAATACAAAACTATGAATGGAACGCATATGTTATTTTATAATTTACAATATAATCGATATTTTGGCCAGGTATATCGGTAACTTCATATTCTCCCATTACAAGTTGATTCGCTTGAATATCTTCTTTCAAACATTTCTGATTATTTGGTTGTAAATTAAACATTATAGCCATTCCATCATTATAAAACATTATCAACACAACTATGTGCGCACATATTTTAAAAAACCGCATTTTACTGAATGTAAATTTAACACAACCTCTCAAACCGTATTGAATACGTCAGTGAAATGTTAAGAACATAGACTACAACTTGGAATCATAGGGCTAGTTTACACGGTACAATATGCCTCCAAAAAAGTGACACCAATATTGTAGTAACACACGTACGACTACATCTGAAAACGAATTAACGATTGGAATTAAATAAGGGCTTTAGTGTCAACTGAGTTGGGTAGATAGCCATTAACCAGATCCA
This sequence comes from Atherix ibis, assembly GCA_958298945.1. NCBI lineage: Eukaryota > Metazoa > Arthropoda > Insecta > Diptera > Athericidae > Atherix > Atherix ibis. The sequence continues at coordinate 58,707,446 of OY282607.1, read as the reverse complement.
TAAGTTCTCTAGGCTGCACTGAATGGAAAAATGATTATATAACTTCCATTCTGAGAATCATCAACTGAGTAGGGTGGCTAAATATTAGGCAGATCCAAAAATTTTCGAGGCTGATCCCTCTCAGAATTCGAGACAATCAAAAAAACAATCACAAATAAAAATTCTCGTATGAAGCAGTGTGGTAATTTGATATGTATGAAACTGAATGAATTTGTTTCCTTGTAGTCGCTAAAACCCAACTCTCGTTTTCTCAAAAACTACGGAGCATACAGTTCAACTTGCCTCTACATCGGTTGTTGAGCTGTAGCGAATTATGCCCCGCAGTTTTTGCGAAGCTTCCACATTGGAAATGTCTTGTGCTTTATCACAGTCAGTCAATGTAAGTTCACTGTCTATCCACGTCGCTTCCTTCAGTCTTGGTCTATAGTATTGGTCGCGCAAGCAATGATGTCGAAAATGATTTTGTTTAATGTCGTTTATCTAATCTTTTTATTTATCTAAGGTCAAAGTAGGAGTCCGACTAGTTGGGATTGAGCAGAGGGCGGTAGTCCTGCTCTAACTCCATGTGTGGTAAATGAAAAATTTTCATTCAGTTTCTACAGACGGGTAAGCAGTTGTCGATGGACATCTAGTTTACGAATATAATCGCCGAAATCCGCTCTAAGGCGTACTTTTACTTCCTCCCTTGATAACTGATCATTGAATAACAGGTGCAGATTTTTAACTAATGTCTCGGAAATCACAAATGAATTATTGGTAAGAACGTCAACCCAAAAGATGAATTCGTCTAAGTTTAGTCGGGATTTATTCCCATCAAATAGAATGCTCCATCCTTTCAGCGAACTGGCTGATCTTCTTGGATGGTAGTTATAAGTCCGGAGGCTCTGCATCAGACATCGTGTTATTATGCATCACAACACGATGACCAATGAGGAGTCAAGAAATGAAAACCCTAGTTGAGCCCCATGTTGGGCGCCATTCTGTTATGGTATTTGAAAGAAAATACTCAAAATTATTCTTTGGGTGTTGAACGGAAATAATGACAATATCAACATCAGGATAAAAAAAATAATTTTCTGAAGGCTAAGTTCTACAGGAGTATGGTCAATAACATCCATACTCAGAGAGCACCAGTTTCAGCGGGGCATGCTTGATGGAAAGATTGTGGACGGGTTCGAAATAAGCGCTTAGATGTGTTCTCATAACCACCATAGACAGAAAAAAATCTGGCCAAAAACTTAAAGGAAATCATGAAGACACTCGAGGATGTTAAATTCTCCATGGGAGAGGAAGAAAGTACAAAAATAAGAAATGAAAGAAATAAGAGGGAAGTATAGGCAAAATTTAAATTTTTTACAAATTTTACAGCTCTCACTTTCGACGTATTTCATGGCTCATGAATCGTAATACCAACTTTCACAATAGTCCAACAACTAATACCTTTGGTCGACATGGTGGTTTCTCAACTCATCCGGTGAAATATAATCGAATCATGAAATCTTCTGGCGGTAGTGCTGTTAGGGGCACCAAAACCGTCCGAAGATTCCATGTATGGCCTCGCTGATTTGTGCGCAACTTCTTTGGTAGCACCCAAATCATCAATTCCATAGCCAAGGCCGCCATAACATGCTTAATAAGATTTATTTCATTTTAATGATCTACTTTACACTTGACAATATGCAGTTATTCTATGTTGCAACCAAAGGTAAAAATTTAGTCGATTTGCCAAAAAATAATCTTTCAGTAGAAAGATACAAAAAGAAATAATCAATTCATATGCTTTTCAAATTATTACAATTTTGATAATTTGTAGACTTAATCCGCGCTTCCTCTACTGTATGTTTATTGATAGTTTGTTTGTTAATTCAATAATATAGTTTCGAATTGGTTGGAAATTTTCAACAAATTTATTTCTATTAAACGTAGTATTACTTACTTTTTATCTTCAGATTTTATTCCAGTTGTGCATTCCTATAAAACCATATTATTTGAATTTATCGATATTTACGTCTTAAAAAGCTTCATATTATTATATTTTGTAATATATTTTTTAAAAATAATCAAAACTAAGGGATCATTTAAATTCCTCCATTCATGAAACGTTAAGCTATACTTTGGCAAAACTTCGCTTATATTCTTAGAAATAGCATTTGTTTTGTAATCTACTCCAACTCGCACCTATTTCAGTTTTAATTTCGGAAGAGCACACACGCAGTATATGAATATATGATTCGGTTAATATTGATATTTCGAATAAATTAACGAAAATGAATATTAAATTATGGATTCCATAAATTTTCCATACATACAATTTACGTTCGCCGACGTTGAACTATTTTTCGATAAATACTTAATTGTCAAAACACAGTTATTTACATATGTTCAATCATAAACACTTCACTTTTTAACAACATTTCCATTTGAATAAATAATTATGATTAAACATATCACAAACAAAATGTTTGTTCATTTATCTGATAAAAATAAATATTGTATATCAACTTACCGAGAGATATAAATTACCGGTATCCTCATATCATTGAACGAACAGCAATCTTTCAAAAAACATTTCATAATCTGAAATAAAAAGTTTTTATTTAGTGTCGTGAAGAATAAAACTAGTTATGTAAATGTATAAACTTATACTGACTTTTTCTTAAATTCTTCTAACTTCAATAAAAACACACTTTAAGTTTATTTTTGCGATTAGTGTCAAAATGTCAGAATTAAGCATAACAATTGTATGCAAGTTGTTCGGTATGTTACCATTTCATGGAGAATGGCGTGTTTTAAAACACTCCGAAAGTCTACAAAATTGAAACCTAAAATAGTTTAAAGAATAAACCTAAAATAGAATAAAAATAAACCTATTATATAGGTGTATACAGGAAATCTTCAATCTACGATGACACCAACCGCGTTGGACATGAAATGCTCATAGTTATGTCAACATTTGTGATCATAACGCGTTATGATAATAGTCTTCCTATGGAAGAAGAAAGTTTGCATTTTATTTTATATACAATAAAAAAATGATATGGAAGAAGATGCACCAATATGGAACAAGATACACATAAGTTCAATTTATATTTGCCGTCGGAATTGTGTTACTAAAATTATAAATTTCATTGCAACTATATTTAATTGATTCTTTTGTACGAAATTCTAAATTTTTGACAGTATTTCCAGTTTACCAATTTTGCCCAAATGAACCAATTAAAAATTTTTTAATATAATTTATTATATACAAACGATGTTTCATTCGATTTTTTTAATAAAACCACAAATAATATAATCATTAATATATTTCTATCTGAATTTCAGCTATGAAACAACAAGCCTGCCTCAAAACACAATACTAAAATGTATGGCAGTACTTGAACTACAAATGCATATTTAAAACAAGATTTAATTCAGTAATAATATATTCGGAGTCTTGTGCATTCCTTTTAGCTTATAAGTCTTTTACAATTTTGACAGTCCCGAGTGCACGCTGCCACGAGCGTTTAGTGATGCTCAAAGAGCCCACAGGAGAACGAAAGGTAACTTTGGTTTCTTAGCATGTACCACTTTTAAAACGTAAGTTCGTACGTCCATTTTTTTATAAATTATATATCGCCTAATTAAGACCAGCAATATACCAATACTTCCGTGAGCCGCTACTGCCGGGTCACATAATTTAGAAATAATATTTGTACTGAGACCCTTTGGTATCTATTACTTCCAAGCATCCTGCTCCTACACAGGATCAACGACTCGTAGAAGTATACGAACATACACGTTTTCTTTACTGAAACCGGGTTTTCTTTACTTTAATTTCCTCCTTAACGACTTGATAAACAGGATCGCTAAAGTGTGAAAACTCCAGATCGATTTCCAAGTCGGGTTCATCAGGATTTCTAATTTCCTCGCAATAGATTCTAGACAGCGCAGCAGGTACGAAATTAAGGCTGCTAAACATGATCAACTATTGTATTCACAAGAAAATCCTGAGATGAAAACGATTGTTGATGTGGAGTATTACCAAAACCTCTGTGCGCCGCTACTTCTGGATCATGTAATTTGGAAATAATATTTGTCCTGAGATCCTTTGGTATCCATAACTTCCAAGCATCCTGCTCCTGCAAAGGATCATAGCTTCGTGGAAATATACAGACATGCACGTGCCCATTACTTTCCTTCAACTCCAGAAATCATTTTGTCTGTGCTTCAATTTCCTGCTTAAGAACTTGGTAATCAGGATCGGAAAAGTGTTTGATTTTAATTTATATTAAATAAACTTTATTTAAAACAAACAAAAAATATAAAAAATATTGACTTTATAATTGATTAAAAACAGTATTTGTTTGAAATTGTGATAATTTTTATACAAAACAAAACATTCATATCGATGGTATGAGCCCTAAAAGAGAAATAAAAATATCTTTCGGTTATTTATGTTTTATGCTAAAATTTAACCTAACCTCAAAATTAAAATTCATTGTTAGATTTGTGAAAAAAGTATTAGAACTTAAAAAGAGTTATAATTATTTATTTTTAGTATACTATCCGTAAAATGGAATTTTGTTTTATAATAAAATAAATAAAATTCTATTTTACGGATAAAATTCCATTTTACGGATAAAATTCCATTACCAGCATGATTACACGTATTGTTGGACAATGTTGAAAATAGAAATCTTCCAATGTGATAGTAATGTAAGTATAATGCTAGCAGAAGGAGAAAACCGAGTAGTGGGACAAGATAGGAGGAAACAACAAAACGAGTTATTAAATTATTTTATGTAAAAATATAATTACTATTTAATAAAAATTGTATCTATTATATATTATTTTTATTTAAAAAAACTAAAAATATATAATACACATAGCTATAATTTATATTGTGTCCCGATAGATAGGGTTTTCCAATAAGAGTGATATGATTTCTAAGTGATGTTTCGGCCTTTTGTAAAACGTCATGTTCTGTCTTTTTTTTCATTGTATTCAGTAATGTTTACAATTTCATTATGGAGAGATATACGCAAGAACAACGTTTACAAACTATTCAATTTTATTTTTAAAATAACCGTTCTCCAATTTAAGAAAATCATCTTCTCCAATGAGGCTCACTTTCATCTGAGTGGTGCGGTTAATAAACAAAACTGTCGATTCTGGTGCGAAGAAAATTCGCAAATTATTCATGAACACCCATTACATTCACCTAACTTGACAGTTTGGTGTGGTTTTTGGTCTGGTGGGATCATCGGTCCGTACTTCTTTCGAAATGAAGCTGGCAACACCGTTACTGTCAATGGAGAATGGTATAGATCGATGATAACCAAGTTTTTATGGCCGAAATTGGAAGAAGTTGATCTTGACAACATCTGGTTCCCATTATAAGTTTTATTGCAACTATATTTAATTGATTCTTTTGTACGAAATTCTAAATTTTTGACAGTATTTCCAGTTTATGAATTTTGCCCAAATGAACCAATTAAAAAATTTTTAATATAATTTATTATATACAAACGATGTTTCATTCGATTTTTTTAAATATAACCACAAATAATATAATCATTACTATATTTCTATCTGAATTTCATCTATGAAACAACAAGCCTGCCTCAAAACACAATACTAAAATGTATGGCAGTACTTGAACTACAAATGAATATTTAAAACAAGATTTAATTCAGTAATGATATATTCGGAGTCTTGTGCATTCCTTTTAGCTTATAAGTCTTTTACAATTTTGACAGTCCCAAGTGCACGCTGCCACGGGCGTTTTAAATGAAGCTGGTAACACCGTTACTGTCAATGGAGAACGATATAGATCGATGATAACGAACTTTATATGGCCGAAATCGGAAGAAGTTGATCTTGACAACATCTGGTTCCAACAAAACGGGGCTACGTGCCACACAGTATGAGCAACAACCGAATTATTGCGAGAAAAGTTTGGAAATTCGATTATTTCAAGAAATTGTGACATTGAATGGCCTCCAAGAAGTTGTGATTTAACACCATTCGACTATTTCTTGTGGGGTTATTTGAAGTTATTGGTGTTAAGCAATAAACCAGACTCTCTTCAAGCGTTAGAAGTCAATATTGAACGTGCTATTCAGGACATATGACTTGATTTAGTGGAAAAAGTGCTCGAAAATTAGGTTCATCGAATTCGTTCCTGCAAAAGAAGTCGTGGAGGCTATTTGAATGACGTTTTATTCAGAACTTAATTGTATCGATTGTACTTCACATTAAATAAAAAACATTAATTTTCTTAACAATTAGTGTGTTTTTTGTTGAAAAGAAATTATATCACTCCTTTTGGAAAACCCTATATATATAAATTATAGCTATGAGTACCGCATTGTACCAATACTAGATAAGCGTTCGAAAGGTCACTTTTGCAGCTTCGTGTAGTGCAAAATTTTATATAGTATATAAAAAGTTATTCAAGTTAAAAAATAGACCAGAATAAATGGAAAATTTTCTACCTACTTTATTTTTGCTTCTCTCTTATCCTCTCTTTTTCCCCTATTTTACTTATGTGTGATGACGAACTAAATTTTTGTATGCATAATAATCTACGGTTTTCTTATTGTTTGATTTTAATTTATCTTTCTTTTTTTCTTTTCCTCTTTTTTTCCTTCATGAATAAAATAAAAAATTTATAGTATTAATTTGAGTAAATCATTTTTACCGCTACAAATCAATAAAAAATTATACAATTCTATAACAATTCAAATAACTAAAAATAAAATTTTACTGGTTTAAATAAATTAAATAAACGAAATGAGAAAATAATTATTTTAAACTTGAAAAGTTAATTTAAAAGAAAACTTTATCGCTACAAATTAATGCAAAATTACGCTATTATTAAACAATTGAAATAACAGGAAATAAAATTTTACAGTTACAAATAAATGAAATAAATTAAGAAAAAAAAATATATTTAAAAAAAATCAAATGACAATTCAAATAAAAACTTTACCACTATAAATTAATGACAAATTAATCAATTATTTAAAAATTTAAATAACCGTAACATTTTAATATTACAATTAAATGAAACAAATTCAAAGCACTTGAACAAAAAATTAAAAATTAACTAAATGATAACAGAATTTAAGCTTAAATAAGGGTAGAATACGTTTATTTGCAATAGAAATTAAGACAAAGCAATGACCAAATATTATTATATAAATAATTTGTTAATTAATGAAATAAGACTAGATGTTATAATAATATAAACTACTCCAATTTTTAGTTTATCTTACAATAATAATAATTATTATTATTAACGAAAATAAACTAAAAAACTATTCCGTTAAAGCGGACTTCAAGCTATTGCGCATGACTGGTTTGAGCAATGGTGAGGCAGAGACTCAACATCTTGTTCTCTCCTACTTCAGAGATCTGTTAGCTTCACCCTTTTTAGTCGCTTTTCAGTTATTTTTGTATTGGAATTTTTTTATATTTTTTTCTTTTTTATTCAAATAAAATTTCTGCGTCTCTAATTTTTCTATTTTTTCCAATTACTATGTCTCCAAATTTTTTTTTTTTATCGACATAATTGTTTTTTTTTATTACGATGATTGTGAAGATACTACCTCGATCCGGCCCCATAATTGTCGCAAAGCTGGCCTAAAGTATGCCACGACAACATTAAGATATTTTCTGACCTTTTAGAACTTCGCCTTCGTTAATTCCAAATTTTGTTACCTTTCTTTATTCTAGTTCACCATCCAGAAAATATCTTAGATATTTTATACATAAATCATAATATTATTGATATTATATCAACGTTATTTGGAAAGGCCCAATGGCTGTATTATATATATATAGGAAACTATTGAATTTTAATAGAAAAAAGTAGCTCAATTAGTCATGAAATTCATATTTTTCTTTATTTTATCAAATTCTGTATACTAATGCCAACTATAACTGTTTAGATTTAATGTTAAAACACACTGCCCGACAATGATGGAGTATTTAGGCTGAAATGTGTTGGCTGTTGTTAATACCTATACCGCGGGTAGGGTTTCCGGACTTCTGGTTAGAGATATCGGGTCTTATCTTAGGCGCTGTCACTGCTAATCATACCAGAGGCTTATTTAGGCCTCATTTCAAACAGTTGAGGTAATTAGCTTATAATTGATTGATTACCATTAATTGATAATGAGGTTTGATATTGGCTGAGTTCAAGCATTACGGTCGTAGATGTAGTATTATATCTAACAATAGGTTACAATTATATATCAATAATTACGGTTATAGGTGTAGTATATATTATGTATGGTACAACAATAGAATAATACTGTTCAATTATACTAAATTATTTCTCATAAATTTATTATAATGATATTATTTCACTAGAAGAATTGTCTTTAAATTCCATTTCCTAGTGAAATAATATCATTGTAACAAATCTACGAAAAATAATATAAATACAATAAGTATTAAATAAAGTCATATTATAACTTCAATTTATAGAGTAAAAACGAACATAATACCAGCAGTCTTATTTAAGACTTTTGGTATACAGTGCGCAAATTTTAACCTAGTAATTTAATCTACAATATAACTTCAATTTTTCTATATTTTGGCAAAATGTGGTGAAAAGTAATTATACAAAAACCAATTTCTAAGTGGTGTTGTTTTTGCGCAAAATCAATTATGTTATATTGATTCAGAAATCAATTGTGTTAAATTCGGATAGTGAAGTGTTTTAAAGAAAATTACTGATCCTTATATGATTAAATAAAGATCAATTTCTTATAATTATATTTTGAGAGTTATTTGAATTTGTAAATTTCATTTCAGTGACTACAGTATACATTTTGTATTTGTGGTTTCAGAGCAAACTACGTTAGAACGATACTTAAATTTTGTTGTTTATAAATTATTAAATGTCGTTCATTATACAATATATTTTGGATAAAAAACGAATGGTTAACGAAAATATGTATTATAGCATGCACGTCGGTTGAACCTGTCCTATTGGAAGATGATATCTGAAAAAGACAAAGTTAATGTTACTTTTAAAACGGATAAATTTACAGTAGATATTTTGACTATTAATACCAATAATATATAATTAATATCTTGGGTGTTGGAAAGGGATGGGAAAGGTATGAAAATTTGGATAAAAATTCTATGAACGGTAAGTTCAACAGGAGTATGATCTATAATAACAATCTATATATATGGGTTTTCTTCCTTTTTTCCATTTCTTATCTTAATCTGAGATCTATATTTAGCTGCTGGTATTTGGTTCTGTTTACATTCTGAACTGCTCCGATGTTCCGGAGGTGTTTCTTCTACTTCCTTTTCTCGTAGTTCATTCTTCCATTGGTCGCTGACATGCAATTTTTCCTTTATTTTTCAGCAATTGAGACGGCGATAATGACCAGAGATGATGTCAGGTATTGCCGATAACGATCATCAAATTCACTTCATTTTTTTCTCCGTCGAACTCTATCAATTTACTACCAAGTATGTTAATGTTGTAGTATCATTTTTTTTCTTTTTGGTTAACTTTTTGTATATTTATAGCAGAGTTTTATAATTATTTGAACAAAAATTTATGAATAAATTGTTTTTATTATTTTTAATTTTATAACTAATATTAGGAGTTTGTTTAAGATTTATTTGTAGAACCACAACAGTCTTTCGTTATGCCTGGGCACATAATTTATTTTTATGTTAGTTTTTAATGTCAGTATTTTATTAACACCAATAATAAGTCGCGCTTCAGACATGTTTAACACATGTTTTGTTTTAATCGCTTATTCATTCCAAGAAGAATGCGTTTTTTCTTTAAAACTTTGTACTAAAAATCACACTATCGATTATTCTTTTATCTAGCATTGGTTAAGTTTATAATTGTATTTGTAATGGATTTATTAATTAATTCAACACATTTGTCTTAAGTGTTTGTGTACTTAAAAAAAATTAATTTTACGCTTTAATTTGTCAATAATGTAAAATATTTGAAAAAAAATTTAAAAAATTCTTGTCACTGTTTTAGTTTAAAGTTCCTTTTTTTATTAAATTTTTAGCACTTTTAAATTTTTTATAATTTAATAACAAAACTTTGAATAATATTACATTTTCGTAATGAAAAATTTATAAACGAATATATCGTTTTAGCATTCAATGAAATCCTTAAAGGTTTACTACAAACTTGTTGCACATACTCAAAACTTGTTGCTTTTGAGTATATATTTGGTAGAAAACCAGTTTAATTTTTAGTATTAATTGTTTAATTTCATAAAAATAAAAAATTGAATTGAATTTTGTTCGTACAAGAATTTTTCCACATCTTCTAATTATGACAATCGCGCACATTCTGGAATGTGTGAGCATATTAGTCAAGACAAGCACTTTACACCAACTCTTAGTCTCCATAGTTCAAAGCCGAATGCTTGTCATGGTTGCCTCAGGGCGTCATGATGCCGACCCACTCATATGAATTCATACATACGATTGTATTACTTGATCGCACGGGCTGTTTGGCCGTTGATTCGGTGAAGCATCATCGCATTATAGCATTTTCCGGCAGCTTATATCAGCTTTATAATTAATATTGTGGTTCAAACAATTACTTCGAATGCTTTTCTCATCGAGAGAGTCGGTATTTTTGATAATTAGAAGAGGCGTGGTCCCAAGTCATACGAATGACCAAAGCTGAATTAGAATGTGAAATACATTTTCAAGAAAATATAAGTAGAAACCGCGAAGAACGTTTCAATGTTCTGTTACCCTTACCATTATCAGTAAAGCTATTGGCTGAATCAAGAGCAATAGCAGTGCAAAGATTTCTTCAGGTTGAATGACGATTAATACGCAATGATGAACTACGGAATTAGTATATTAACTTTTTACAAGAATATGAACTATTCGCACATACGTCGACAGTAAGGGAAATTAATGCAAATTAAGAGTGGTATTTGATGCTTCTATAAGACCCTCAACTTCTTACTCACGTTATAACATATTACCTACCGGACCATTCATTCAAGATGATATATTTATCATTTTAGTACGATTTAGAATACATAAAAATGTATTTATGGATGACATAGTTGAAATATATCGATAAATTATTATTGTTCATGCAGAGAATTAGATAATCCAGTTAATAATTTGGCGAGGGTCCCCAAATCATAGTCTTAAAACATACCAATTAAATACGGTTACTTATGTTACTACCTCTGCTCCATTCTTGGTAAAGCGATGTTTAAGGGAATAAGCAGATACGAAGCGGAAAATATTCTCGTTGGTTTCCAAAACAACAGCAGAGGATTTTGACATGGACGACGTTATGACGGGAAAAGCTACCCTAGACCGGTTGTTTATGTACGAATGTAGAATGTAGAATAGAAAATCTATTCAGACTAGTTTGATTAGTGCTAAATCTATAATAGTTCCCAAACGAACTACGACGCTTCCAACTACTACGTCGGTTAGTATATAAAGAAGTTGTCGTCATGCATTAACCTAAACTCCAAACCATGTATTGAGCAGATTCGATTATTGTTTTATCATAGTCGCCAACAGATCAATTCTTACAAGCCTTTGTAGCTAACAGAGTTAGCGATCTTTTACAGTGATCTGACTACAATCAATAGAGACATATTGAATCACAATAAAATTCAGCTGACTTGGTATACAGAGATGCTTATTCTGAACAATTATTAGTTTCAAGTTTGTGGTTTCGAGGTGCATCCTTCTTGTAATGGGAAGAAAGCTTTTGGTCTTCACAAAAGAAGAAGGAACCCTACTTTAAGGAAACTAAGACCACCATATCTGTGTTGCCGGTAGCAGACATTAGAAAGTATTTCCTAGCAATACCCGATCATATAAAAAGCTATTAACATCTTCTTCATACACTGGGTTATATTTTGCGATTTGTTTATCGATTATGTAAACTTTAAGATTTTAATGATATCTTAAAAATTTTGAAATAAACAACGGGCCGATATGGCAGTATGGAAATTCTGGCAATCTATCGAATTTTCTTAAGAATCCAATAAATTAAATTATCATTAATCAACATCCAAGTTGAAGTCATTGCAGACTTTTCTAGACGTCGAGGAACTAATCCGAGTGGGAGGATGATTGCATCATTCCACACTACGGTATCCGCTCTGACATCCGATGATTCTATCATCACATCCTATTACAAAATTGTAAGGACCTGCATGTATGGTATCTTCACGTACCTATCTAGCTTAATTCGCAAATAAGTTTGGTTACTGAAGGCAAAGATGTGTAAAATCGTTATTCATGAATGCATTCTATGTATCAGGTAGATGTCCCGAAATAAACATCAAACCATGGTAGCTCCATCCCGTTAAAGAGTTCTTCCGGGTCGCCCGTTTGAGAATGTTGTCGAATATTTCGGTCCTCTCTGGATGCACTTTAAGTTCCGCGGTTCACATCTAAGTAAGAATGATGTGGCGATATTTATGTATTTTACCACCAAGGTGGTGCATCTCAAACAAGAGACAAACTTAACTAACACCGCTTTTCTTGGAGCTCCTAAACGATTCATTAGGTTTTTCTTGGAGATCCTAAACGATTCATTAGATGATTACGTAAATCTACCCATATTATGCAATTATACTAAAAAAAACTTGGGAATTATTGACTTCAATTTCTATTGCCATTACAAATATAAAATAGTATTAATTACAAATATCAAGCTACCATAAATGTAGCAAGAGAATTACATCTTGTGCATTTATTATGGGTTGATATTTGTATTGAATACCTTTTTAAAAGTGTTTAAGGGTAGACCATCATATATTTTATAGTACATATGGCTTTTATTCCTATTTCAGATACTTGAATAGGACACTGAGATTATTGTTAAAATTTCATTTGCAAATATTTTAATTAATATACACATAATACCTTTGGTAACAGTTATCAATCCTGTTTAGAGGTCTGGAACTGTATATCTTGTTTTAAGAGTAGATTGATTTTTTTAGGTTAGCTCTCGAAATACATTTGGTAGAATATCTGTCGCCAAAATATTTCTTGCTTTCTTTTAAGTTTTTCCATACCAAAGAAATTTAATTAAAATTCTTTTGTCCCCTTCTCCAAATGTATTGTGATACATTTCTAATATTTCTCGAAAATTCTCTATATATCTACTTCTCCAGAAAATTCCGAGTCTATTTGGATAGCCATAGCTATCTCAAATTCTTTGACATTAGTAATTTTTGGGTTTATTTATTCTTCATCAAGATTGAATGTAAGATATGGTATATGTTATATTTATTGAGTAATTTAGCATTTATAGTTAAATCTTTGAATTTCCTTCTCAATTTATTTGCGTCAATTGATTTCTTCAGAATATTCTGCGTAGAGAATAATCTATTTGAATTTTTGATAAAAGTTAAGTTTGGTTTTTCCAAATTTAAAAATAGTTCCTCCATATTCTCCATCAATTAAACTTTACTCATATGAACCGTGAGTGGTATTCGGTTATCAAGAGGTGACAGTGTTCTGAAAGTGCTCCCTATTTTAATTGAAGTACAAGTGATAAACAATACACATTGACCTTAACTGCAACTTATCAGTGTCAGGAAGTCAGAACGAAATTTATTTTCACCACAACAACACACAAATAAAGAAACATATTCATCAAAAGCAAGAAACAGTGCCGTCATTCAATTTGGAGGTTAGAAAAAATTCCATTAGACTTCTCAATTGCTAAGCACGTAGACGTAGCGTCAACTTGACAATTGACATTGAAATCAGCTGTACAGTGGTACCAACAGTGGGCACGTGCAGTTCCGATCTAAGTTAATAGCTCACATCTTAGATTAAAGAATACCTGGATAGGCCCTTACCGTATATGTATACGCAATTTTGTGTACAAATTTTTACGAGGGGGATATGACTGTCAAAAATTTTTTATGTAGACATGACACCCACTGCCATCTATGTGTCGTAATGGAAATTTATTTAATTGCAAAAGCATAATTTATATTTATTTAATTCACTTATTGGTAACAAAAATACAATTTAAATACAACGATAGGTCATTTTTATTTCTTGTACAATCTTTTGATACGAAATGGACTTCTATTTTAGGTTTATTATACATTTCGTAAATATCAATCAAATATAAACCGCCACAATTTTGTAGACTTTCGGAGAGTTTGAAAACTTTAATTCTCCATGAAAGTGGAGACTTGGGGGTTAGCTTTGTCATTTGTGAATCCAATGTTGACAGTTCAATGTTTACCAGAAAATAGTACAGTGCCGGTGTATATAAAGTGTGTGTAAGAAAGTTTAAGGGACCGAATTTTTCTGTCTATTTTCCATTGCTGTTTTCATTTTGTTATAATAAATAAAGTTTATTCTTCGGTAAGCTTATTATTTAAATAAATTTGTTTTGCTTGCTCTATTATACCACATTATAATGCATTAACTAAATAATATTTTTTTAATTTTTTAAAAATATTAGTTATTAAGTTTTTAAGTACATTAAATTTTTCATTTTGTAATTTAGTTTTAAAACATTTTCTTTTAAAATTGTTGTCAACAACAATACTGAGTTTATTCAGGTCGTCAATGTGAAGTGAAGTGAATTTGTTTCGGGCAATTTGTTGAATTTGATAAATATTACAATGTATAAAAATTGGAGTTATAACGAAGGGAAAGCATTGATAAGTGCTTACGGGAATCGAAAGGAGGAATATTTCAAAACAAGAAATAAGAAATATTTCTGGGAAAGCATTTTGACCGATTTAGAGGCATTAAATATTCTGGTATGTAATAATAAAAATTTAATTTTATTGTCCGCAAGTACAGATTACTTTTATTTAAAGGAGACTCCAGCAACAGCGAAAAGTGTGGAAGTGAAATGGCGTAGTATCTGCCGGGCTTTCAAAAGTGCGAAGGACAGATGTACAGGGGCAAGTCCTTCGAAATTTTTGTACATGAACGACATGGAGAATGATCCGTCAATATCATCAGCACATTCATTGTATGTGGGAGTAGGAAGTTCTCCAACACCCATACCTATGTTAGTGCAACAACGTCATCAAAATCGTCATCATCAAATGCATCTGAAAACAAGGAAAATGTTAACAACAAGCGTAAGAAGGATTGTATGGCAATGTTACAAATGAAAAGCAATTATTACGCACATAAATTAGAAATAAAAAATAAAAAGTTTAAATTATTGGAAGGATATATCAGGAAAAAAGAAAATGATAGGGGTGAAACTCGATCTGAACTTGTAAATATATTGAATAAGTTTAATTAAGACATTTTTATATGTGATGAATTAAGAAATTTTTATATGTGATGAAAATTATTTTTATTTTTCTTAGCCATGGAGGCATTTATTTACAATTGACATTATTATAATAAATATGAAATTACACAAATACATCATTTGAGTTTAAATTAATTTAATAATCCATTATTATCCATATTTTTAAACATTTGCTGCCTCGCACGTGCACCATTGTTGCTGTCAGTTCCTTCAGATTCTGTGTAATTCTGTGTGTTGTTGACTTCATTATCTAAATATTCTATATCACAGAAATCATTTTCAGCAATACATATATTATGTAAAACGCAAGCAGCAACAATGCAGTTGGTGAAAAAGCCTAAATTTGGACTTTCGAAAAACTTCAACCTACGAAATCGACATTTCAGCAATCCAAACGCGTTTTCAACAACGATTCTTGTTGATGAATGTAAGTAATTGAATTTTAGTTGTTTTGCAGTTAAGTTTCCGACATCTTTAAACGGGGTCTGCTTGCACCGTACGCTGAGTCACCAAGTAACATACCACCTAGTATAATTATGGACTCATCCTCAGTAATACACCTGTAAAACGCCGTAGAAGCCGTGCATCGTGCATTGCACCAGGTTCACCACAGTGCACATCTATGAACTTTTTCTCGGCGTTTACGATTCCCTGCAAAAGCACACTAAAATATTATTTCCTATTGCAGTATCCTTCTTTGTCACGTTTAGGAGGATTGATTTTAATATGGGAACCATCAATAGCCCCAACAACACCGGGTACACCTTTCATAGCTGCAAATTGACTCTGGTTATTTTGCATTTCAGATGTTGTTGGCCATTTTATGTACTTGGCACTCACTTCGACAAGCCATTTCACAACGCGGTATAAAATTCGATGGACGCTGCTTTCTGAGACATCAAATCTGTCTGAAATTTGTCGGTACGTTTCAGTATTTGCTAGAAACCATAACATGATGTATATTTCAACATCGAAACCAACTGCAGTACATCCTCCATGACTTGGACGGTGTAAAAACAAACTACTGTATTCAGCTAAAAGAGTGTTATATTTACAACACTTATTCGTTAAATTATTATTTAAAATGAAAATCACATACCGATAATAATTTCTGCGACAACTCTTGTTAATCTAAAGTGTTTCTTAAATTGCAAATCTGTGTAATTTCCAATTATATGCACATAATTTTCAACTCTACTTTTCTTAATACATGGAGGCACATCATCATCAGAATCTGTGTCGCTTGAGTCTGTAGAATCAAATAAACTTAAATCATCCGAGCTATCTTTCACCTCGTCAAACAATGCCATAACAACCTGTAAGCAGTCACTTAATAAATGTGTAATTATGTTTTATGTAAAAACATACTCCACTAATATAAAGTAAACACAACGAAAATATGACACTTCAACATAACCAACGAACCCGCTAAGCCATATATTTCCAGTTCGGGAACTAAAATCCCCCTACCATAAATTGTATGCGTAACTATACGAGGGAAGTAATTATTTGTTCGAGGTGTTGCAGATGATGACAGCTGGAACTACTCGGGAGTAGCTAAATTGGTCCATTGGAATACGGCTAGTGTATCAGTGTAGGGGTGCCAACGTCGTACAAACATCTTTCGTCCGAATTTCGTATAATAGATGAAAATGTCAGTATGTCGAAAACTATGTTGCAATTATTCCAAATGATGAAAAATGAACTATAAAAACAAACTACAACAATTACACAGAATGTAACTGACACTTTGATGCGTGCTATAGATGATAAAATTCAATCAATCCTAGAGGAAAATAAAAGCCTTAAACTGGAAGTACAAACATTGAACAGAAAAGTAAAATACTTGGAGGGTGCCAACAGGAAAAATAATTTAATAATTCACGGTGTCATGGAAACTGAGAAAAACTACGAAGAACTTTTTTATATGATAAGTAACATCTGGCAAAAAAACAATATTAAAATCGAAAAATATGAAATAGATAAATATTACAGACTGGGACGTAAGCAAGAGAGAAAAATTAGACCCATATGACGCTCTTGAAACCGAACTAAAGAAAGTAGAAAACGAATCTAAAATAAATAATGAAACTAAGGACAAGAAAAAGGCAAAGTACCGGGAGAGGATGGCATATCTAACGAACTTCTGATAGGAACATCTGATATATTAGACACTATTACAGATTTATTTATTTTTGAGACAGAATGTATACCTCACCAGTGGACCACGTCAACTATAATACTACTACATAAAAAGTAAAATAAAGACAACATAGCTAACTACAGACCCATTAGCCTGATGTCTAACGTTTATAAAATCTTTTCCAAAATACTGTTAAATCGTTTAACAAAAACTTTGGATGAAAACCAACCCAGAGAGCAAGCAGGGTTTCGCAAGTATTTTTCAACAATCGACCACATACACACCATAAAACAAGTTATCCAGAAATGTACAGAATATGGTATGAATTATTATTTGGCGTTTCTAGACTATATAAAAGCTTTTGACTCATTAAAACATACAAAAATATGGGAAGCGCTTGCAACACAACGGGTTGAAAACAAGTACATACAAATTGTTAAAAATATATACAAGAACATGAAAGCGAAAATAAGAACAGAAAGAGTAGGGGTATACTTCCCTATAAAAAGATGAGTCCGACAGGGAGACCCACTATCACCCAAACTTTTCTCGGCGGTGCTTGAATATATATTTAGACGTTTCGAATGGAGTCAATATGGACTAAACATCAACAGAATGCAACTAAACCATTTAAGATTTGCAGACGATCTAATTCTAATCACTGAAGACCCGAGAAGCCTGCAAGAAATGCTTGAACAGTTGGCGTACGAAAGTGATAAAGTCGGACTCTCCATGAATAATACAAAAACCAAAGTAATGACTAATTCCGACAAAATCACCATTACAGTCAACGGCAACAAAATAGAATACGTCGATGAATATACATACCTAGGACAGATAATATCGCCAAAACACCTTACAACCAAAGAAATAAACAACAGAGCATGGAAAAGATACTGGTCTCTTAAAGAAATTGTCAAAAACCCGCAAGTACCACAGGACTAAGAAAAAAATATTTGATTCCTGTATTCTACCTATCATCACATACGGATGTCAAACTTGGAGTCTAACAAAACAAAATTTACACAAACTAGAAACCTGTCAACACAGTATGGAGCAAAGTATGCTCAAAGTCTAGTTAAGAGATAAAGTAAAACTAGGAACATTACGAAACCAAACTAAAATTAACGATGTAACATACTGCATAAGAAAATTGAAATGGAGTTGGGCAGGTCATATGATGAGGAGTAAACAAGGAAAATGGGCTAAGGATGCAACCGAATGGTGTCCAAGACAAAATAAAAGAAAGAAAGGGAGGCAGCATCTGATATGGGAGGACGATATTCGGAAAGTAGTCGGTGTGTTACTTGGAAGAGGACGACTCGCAACCGGAAAGTGTGGCAAGCTCTAGGTGAGGCCTTTGCGGAAACGCAAGCCAATCTCAAAACCGGTGTCAATTAACATAAGTGTAATAGTAACTTTATTTATGTATTACTTATCAATAAGATAATTTATAGGTTTTGTAAGATTGTTATACGATCTCGTATAAAGGCTATTATTATATTATTATTAATATTAACTATGCTCCGTGTTACGTTTTTAATGGATTTATTTATAACTAGCTGACCCGGTAAACGTTGTTTTGCCATATAAATAATTTCCTAGTCATTTCTAGTGTAGACACAAAATAGCTTACTTATTGTAAGTATGTATGTATGTTAGAATATGTATATTGTATGTATGTAAGAATGTGGTATATGCGTGAAATAAGCATGGAGCGCTGTGAACGATGAGGGAATATAAAAATAACAAAAGGCAAACATTATTTTTAAGTTATTATAATTTATTCCTTAAAATTATATATCATTAATTAAACAATTACGACAGTAACACTATTAAACAATATCAATCTCTTAATGCTATAGCGTGAACAATATTTTTTGTTAGTCCATCTCTAGCTAACACAAACAAACTGGATGGTTTACCCACTCGAGAGCATGCCACGTATAATTGTCCGTGTGAAAAACATGGTGTTCTCAAATCTAATCCACAAACAGACATCGTTTGACCTTGGGATTTGTTGATAGTCATTGCAAATGCCAATCTAATCGGAAACTGAATACGTTTGAATTGAATTGGCACATCTGTAGGTATAATAGGAATCCGTGGTATGAGTATATTTTCACCTCTGAACTTGCCATTTAAAATTCTGGCTTCGATCACGTTTTTCATTAATTTTTGAATGACTAATCGCGTACCGTTGCACAGCCGGGGCGGGTTCAAATTACGAAGCAAGATAATTGGAGATCCAACCTTTAATTGTAAATTATGCGGTGGCATGCCTGGCAAATCCAGTGAGTTCAAAAACTCTGTGGGAAAATTTACTGCTTCGCTGTCGTCGCAAACTGTATCAATAGATTTATATGATACCAAGTTCCCTGGCAACAACATTTGTATCTTCAGATTTAAATTGTCAACGTCTACATTTTTTGCCGCTAAAATCGCTCTTTCTGCAAGCCACTCATGATTTATGTACTGTGTGTGTACATCGGGAAATATTTGTTCAATGAGAGTATCTTGCGAATCAGCGATTGTGCAGAAATCGGTCGGTAATTTTACGTATCCAGTTTCATCTATAGCAACTTTTCCATCACCGATATCTAAGAGTTGTTTTGAAAATGTTTCAGCGGATGGATCTTGAAGCATTTGAACGCGCATATTTATTTTTAGCTGTAATTTTTCAACATTACGCCACAATGGAGATGATTTTAAGCAAGCGTTGATCTCATCAGCGTATGTTGAACGTGGAATGACTGGAAGTGTTTGTCTGAAATCACCTGAAAGGACCAACAGAGTTCCGCCAAATAGTTTGTCACTGTTTTTAATATCTTTCAATGTCCTGTTCAACGCCTCAAGTGAATGTTTGTGTGCCATAGTACATTCATCCCAAATAATAATTTTACACCGTTTCAGCACAGTGGCCATGGACGATTGTTTCTTAATGTTGCATACTGCGTCAGGGTTATTCTGAATATTTAGTGGCAGCTTAAATACTGAATGAGCTGTTCTACCTCCATCCAATAAAGTTGCTGCAATGCCCGATGATGCAACGGCCAATGCGATGCCATTATTTGATCGTATTTCAGCAAGAATTAGCGAAATAACGAATGTTTTGCCAGTTCCACCCGGTGCATCCAAAAAGAAGAACCCACCTTGTCCAGCTGAAACTGCGAGCATAATGCGATCATAAATGGTTCTTTGTTCCTCATTCATTAGTGGGACATTGCGGGCAACAATCGCTGCCATTTCTACAGTACTGTACTGCAGTTCACGATTCATTTCAGTATTCATTAAATCAGATGCAGTTCGATTTGGCGAATTCATACCGAAATTACTAAGTGGTAAGTTGGCAATGACAATGCAAAGATCCTCAATAGCAATCAATGCTTCATTGTACATTTCGTCGCTGAATGTTATGGTTAGATCGTGGCACCGTATACGATGTTGATGCAATATATCATCAGTCATTGAATCTTTGTGATTTTCCCATAATATCTGTGCTCGGGCTGGGAAACATGTAGTTAACACTATAGCGAATAGTAGACGAATTTGTATTGCTGTACAGTTCAATGCAGCTTCAGCAAGCATGCATTCCCACTGGTTGTCGTCTTCCAGCAAGCCGAGTGCAAGGCATGCATCTTTATACGTTGGATATTGTTGCCCATTCACTTTACGTATATCTTGAAATGATAATGGGCCAGTAACATTAACCAACAACAGTCGAAGATAAAAGCACTCAGTGTGTCTTGGATTGACTGTAAATAATCGCCCCAAGGCGTTTGATTTAAATAAATTGAGACATGCAGCAACTGGTGAGCCTTGCTTGCGGGGCATCCATGTTTTTGTTTGAGTCCATGTGAAATAGCGTGGTACTTGTGAATAGAGTAATGTTCGTGCAAAGGCACCAAAATCATCCGCACGATTACACAATTCAAAAAATGCAGTGAGTGTAGTTTTAGGTGGATTTATTGCACGATCAATCGCTGTCTCGTTCGTGAAAAATACACGCTGACCGTTTTCAAGATGGATGGCTAACTGAACAACTGCTGGATCCCGTTCATGAATTGGAAAACCAAAGATACGCCAAGCAGCTTCATTGGAGCTGATGTACCGACCAATTTGGTAGAGCGTTATTTCATCGTTTTTATTCATTGGAGGAGCATTCACATTAGTATTTTCCACTCTAAACACAGCCATATCACTGCCTTTATGGACATACTTGCAAATGTATTTGATGCTCTTCACAGAACTGCAGAACTCAACATTAATATGAGCATTATATGTCTTGCTCAGCAGAGGCGAATATGGCACCACCCAACGATTGTCAATATCAATGTCTGTGTTGATGATATTTTTAATAAATGATTGTCCGCCATTTTCAGGATTTCTTCGACGATATATTGGGTATCCGTCGACATTTGTGACCGTATCATTGGTAAAATCTTTAGGGAAATTTTTAGTACATTTTCCATCAGCCATGCAAGGCGATGAACTATTAAGAGTACCACATGGACCATGAATCATGTTTGTTGTAACAATATCAAACAGCAGTTGGTCAGTGGATGGATCTGGAATTTCAGCAGAAATGATACTATCGATTTCTTCAGGACGGATTTTGTCGATGAACCAAACCAAAATGTGTGCATGAGGTAATCCTCGCTTTTGCCACTCAACCGAATACATCCAGCAACGTGTGGGACCGAATACATGTGATTTAGTAATGAAACTTATTAAAGACTTCAACTTTTGTCTGAACACACGTGCTGTAATGTCATGGCGATGTATTGCATTTTGGCCAGGCAGTAGCAAAGATGTAATCTCTGGCCATTTGGATTACATGTGAACGTGATAAATAAACATGGTCGTCCATATTCGCGCACGAAAGTCAGAGCATCCTGTATATATTCTTGCATATGACGTGGACTGCCTACGTACGATGATGGTAAAATGACATGGTTACCAATTTCGGCGACGTCGGCGTTGTTGTTGATAGCGTCTCGCAAATGAATGTACTCTTCCGCGCGCAGCTTTTGTTGATTATATCGTAAGTATCGTAGTCGTTCGCTCTCAATCTTCGCGTACATGTCGACCATGAATTGTTGACAAAGCTCACGACATCGTAAAATGACGTTGTCCAGGCCACGTCTAATCATTAATCGGTACGCATAATAATCCTTTGAGCTAACGTTCTTGTTTGTTTCAGCTCCTGTAATTTATTCATAAAAATTAATTTAAATTTATTACGTTCAATAATTTAATTGTTTTGTTAAATGATTAATGATCAAATTAATAATCAATGAAGTACCTGATACGGGATCTCGTTGTTTTATGTTTATGCAATATCCGTCTTGTCCCTTCCAAAATATTAGCGGATATTGGAGAGCGTCATATGAACGATGTGTGTCAGCAATGAACTGAAGATTATTATTTCTTCTACGAATCACAATTTCTCGTGCAGCTGTACAATCGCCAACCATGATTCCAGCAACATCATCAACAACGGGTGCATTGAATCTACGACTATGCTCTCCAGCTGGTGTTTTATCAGGATTAATGACGATAGCGTGATTATCGCTTTGTAATTGGTGCATATGTGATTTGAATATTTTCAACAACTCGTTGTGCTCGTTCAAAAGAGCATCTAGCTCACTGACGATGCGCCTGGCATAAAGTGAATCAAGGTTATTATAATCACAACGTGCATTCACGCGATTGGCAAGTGCGTTTCCGGAATCCTCGCCGCCCATAAAGTAGATTTGTAAAAATTTATGTGGTTCGTTTGGCATTGGCAGCAGTGAGCCCATTTTATGATAAACTTGGCCTCTGATTTTGAATGTAGAATTGAATTGTTGAGCATTTGCATTAGTATTTCGAACTATTTCTGTTGCACCGAACGATGTCATTTGAAAGCATGAATTGAATCTTCGAATTGACTTCAGGAGCACGTTAGAATCTGGATCCGTGCCGATAAGTAAGCCGTTCAATGGTTCAGGTGGTGTTTCAATTTCAGGTAGTTGCACTTTTCCTGACGCGCAACACATCCCAGCTGGCTCATTTTTGAATTTTAGAGCATGACAATGCGGACATTCCTTGTCCATAGCACCAATTACCACTTTTGAATGAGCATAATATTCAATATCGGGCTCATACTGGAATGCTAGACGCAGGAACGAATCAGATATAAATGCTCGATGTACCTGTTGTCGTTGTTGGTCATTTGTTCTGCGTCTATTGACTGTGAAACGGCGTGATTGTCGTTGTTCTAATCTTCTGACTTCATTGCGTTCAGCTCGTGTATCGTCTGGCTCTTCTTGATGCAATTGCGCCATTCTGACACGTGCATCAGTATTTTGTTGCTGGATTTCTTCTTCGTTTCTTTCGGATCTTCTATTTCGCAAGTTTCGAGACTTACTTGTATTACGGCTCAAATCAGCCCCTTTGCGTTTTCTTGGCATTGCTCACTGTACAAAACACACATAAATAGAATTATTGAAATTACTTAATGATGAAAAATGTTAAAAGTATAATTAGGGCCAGGATTTTTGCCACAGTTTTGAAATGATTAGTTTTAATTTATGAAAGTTTAACAAAAATATAAGTTTTATGGAAAAATTTTTCAAACAAAAGTAAAAAATTAAATTTTATGAAAACATTGTCTCTTATAATTTTTTCATACAACCAATATTTCCATTGACATTTCAAAATAAAGATTCATAATGATTGAATTTTTGGAAACTATGAAAATCTTAATTGTTCAATTACATTTTTTTAATAAAATTAAATTAAAATTACATTTTCATAAGATAAACAACATTTTCGATATAAATAAAAAAAAGTATACTTACAACACAAAATCCGTTGTTATTGGAAGCTCGTGTCACGTGTTGAGTACTTTTGTGGTTATAAAATCACTTGATAAACTTATCGTGCAAAATACACTCAAAATTGATAATTTAATTATTATTGATAAAATAGGAATGATTAAAAGTTTATATGAGAGTTACACTGAGATAGCAAAATGATAATTGTCAACGTTACTACTACACTTGATGTATAAACAATAATGATGGCCGACAACTGTGTAGGGAGTGAGAAAGAAAGGAGACCGGCACACTGAGATAGCAAAATAATAATTGTCAACGTTACTACTACACTTGATGTATAAACAATAATGATGGCCGACAACTGTGTAGGGAGTGAGAAAGAAAGGAGACCGGCTTCGTTCTCATCCCTACTCCGTGAATTAAGATTTTCATAAGATCAACAACATTTTCGATATAAATAAAAAAAATTATACTTACAACACAAAATCCGTTGTTATTGGAAGCTCGTGTCACGTGTTGAGTACTTTTGTGGTTATAAAATCACTTGATAAACTAATCGTGCAAAATACACTCAAAATTGATAATTTAATTATTATTGATAAAATAGGAATGATTAAAAGTTTATATGAGAGTTACACTGAGATAGCAAAATAATAATTGTCAACGTTACTACTACACTTGATGTATAAACAATAATGATGGCCGACAACTGTGTAGGGAGTGAGAAAGAAAGGAGACCGGCACACTGAGATAGCAAAATAATAATTGTCAACGTTACTACTACACTTGATGTATAAACAATAATGATGGCCGACAACTGTGTAGGGAGTGAGAAAGAAAGGAGACCGGCACACTGAGATAGCAAAATAATAATTGTCAACGTTACTACTACACTTGATGTATAAACAATAATGATGGCCGACAACTGTGTAGGGAGTGAGAAAGAAAGGAGACCGGCTTCGTTCTCATCCCTACTCCGTGAATTAAGATTTTCATAAGATCAACAACATTTTCGATATAAATAAAAAAAAGTATACTTACAACACAAAATCCGTTGTTATTGGAAGCTCGTGTCACGTGTTGAGTACTTTTGTGGTTATAAAATCACTTGATAAACTAATCGTGCAAAATACACTCAAAATTGATAATTTAATTATTATTGATAAAATAGGAATGATTAAAAGCTTATATGAGAGTTACACTGAGATAGCAAAATGATAATTGTCAACGTTACAACTACACTTGATGTATAAACAATAATGATGGCCGACAACTGTGTAGGGAGTGAGAAAGAAAGGAGACCGGCACACTGAGATAGCAAAATAATAATTGTTAACGTTACTACTACACTTGATGTATAAACAATAATGATGGCCGACAACTGTGTAGGGAGTGAGAAAGAAAGGAGACCGGCTTCGTTCTCATCCCTACTCCGTGCTGTTTACTGGGTCAGAAGTGACACCTGAAGACATCTGGCGAGGTTAACTAATTAAATGACGATTGATCAGTTTTCGACCGGAGATAAAAAATGATTAAATTACTAAAATGGCTATTAAAAAATGTGGGTTGATCGTTGAAGGGTAAAAATTAAGGATTGTATGTATTTTTGTATGTTGTATCATAAAAAAATAGAAACTAAAAATTTTGTCTAAAAAATAAAAATAAAAATTCAGGGGTGGACTACCCCTAACATTTAGGGGGATGAAAAATAGATGTTGGCCGATTCTCAGACCTACTCAATACGCTCACAAAATTTCATGAGAATCGGTCAAGCCGGTTCGGAGGAGTATGGGAACGAAAACTGTGACACGAGAATTTTATATATTAGATATATTTTTTTTTTATAAAATGAAAGCAACAATTTCCAAAGCAAGCAGTAATAATAAAATTTCTACGGTTCTCAATTATGAGAATAATTCAATCGAAACCTTTTTTATAGTATCATTACCTACTGCCTGATTTCACATTTTTTGTTTTGTTAATTAGACATACCGGTTTTCTCCACTTGATGCATCAAAACCAATCCAAATATTTGCAAAAATGAAACGACTTACCGGCAACTCAACGACCGACATTGCACTTCTTGATTTATAGGCCGCACGTCTACCAGATATAACTCATGCCATCCTAGTACATATAAAATTCCGATTAGTAACAGCAGATGTACTAGTCGAGGCACTTTGCCTGCGCTCAATAAGCATGTCAACATTAACCAAGCATCAGTAAGGGTATTGACTACACTGAATACCCTGGTCAAAAAAGTAAGTACGATTATAACCGCCGATACGTAAGCTAAATTGAGCCAACAAATAGCTGAATTACAACAAAAATTTAGCACCATTCGAGGAGATCGCAGACGAAGCCCATTGCGTATCCATGAGCCAATATGGACGCGAGCGCTCTAAATCGAGTATAGAGCGTCCAAACTGTTGGTACCATTTTAAATTTGCTGACAGTGCGAAATATTGCCGATAACCATATAAGTTTTAACAAATAAATGGTGCTACGAATAGAGCGTCATCACCAATAAAGCGAAACATGCAGTCTCTATCGGAACTTGTGGCCAATAAATGACCCAAGTTATCCTCGATCAACCGATCGACAATTAATGACAAAAGTACGAACATCAACTACTTGATCGATACCGGTGCCGACGTACCGGCGATTCCCCTCAATCGGAACACAGGAAATGTAAACCAATGGCAGCAAATAATACTGATATAAAAATTTATGGTGAAACGAATCCAAAAGTAACCTCCGACTACGAAAAGAATACATTTGGAATTTTGTTGTCGCCGACATAACGATGCCAATAAAAGGTGCAGATTTTATAAAACACTTAGGATTTCACATTGATTTGAAAAAAAAATCGGATGGTAGATACGCTTACTGGAATCGTGTCAAACTTCTGTCGGATTAACATATCCGATAATTACTGAAATCATGTCAAACTCTGTCGAGTTAATATGTCTGAAATAAAAACGTTTGAATTGAATTCAAATAACGTGGACATTCTTGGTGAATTTCGCAAATTCCGAGCTTACTCCAGTCTAGAAGAGGTAATACATCGTATAATTATGACTGGACAACCAGTATTTTCTCGACCACGGTGATTGGGGCCTGTCAAATTAAAAACCGATCGGAAAGAATTCGAAATATTAATTAAAGCGGCAATTTGTCGTTCATCAAGCAGTTGCTGGGCAAGCCAATTACACATGGAACAAAAAAACCGATGGCTCATGGTGACCACGTGGAAATTATTGCGCTCTAAATGCGATTACTGTTCCAAAACGCTTTCCGATTCCAGTCTTGGGCGATTTCGTTAATAATTTGAGAGGCAAGACCATTTTCTTAAAGATCGACTTCCAAAAAGCCTTTCATCAACAAATCCATTTCCATTTCTTTGGATGCACCTAATCATACTAGGCAACTATCCTTATTTTGCTCTGTAGATAGCAGTTGCGGGCAACACTCCAGGTTCGGGTATTTCCGAGCTAGGTGGTCACCGTTATCACACCTACTGCCTTCTAAAGCCTGACACTTCCTTATCTGCTTCGTCGGTGATTCCCCTCATGTTTTTCTCCTTGAGCCGCTGTAAGCATCAGGCTCGCCCTCTTAGGCGCACTCGTCGCTAAGCCAACCTTAGCCAGATCAGCTGACTCAGCAATTCGGCGTAGCTCGCCGCTACTACACACCTCAACCGCAACGCCCTTCTTCAGATTCCGCACGGCATGGACGCACACATCCGCCAGTGACTTTCCCGCCCCAATACCCTCTTCTTCACCTTGTCTCTTAGCACACCCGCAGCAACAGCTTTCACCACCAATGCACACGTTTGTGCCACAGAAGGCGGCAAAGTGACCAGCTTCCTCGGCCTTGGGATAGGCCGTGGCAAAACAAAAGGACCCGCTCTTACGGCAGCTGGTGCAGTGGCGGGAGCAACCATCCTCACCTCCCCCATCTGTGTATAGGGTGAATGTTGCGACTGGCCGTCATAGCAGCAGTAAGACGACGGTACGAAGTGACCATCGCCAAGCTCGCCAGATAGGCAATCTCTGCTTTCAATGTAAATACCGCATTTTCCACGTCGCCCATTAAGAGAAGCACAGCATCAATCTGCTCCGCTATCACTGCAACACCCGAAGCCAGGCCAACAACACCCTGGCATATACACTTCAGTGCGTCTCTTACCGAAGACGCATTAGTTGCCTACTTTCGCCACCTGTGGTCGTCTTCCGATGGCTCTTCACTTGCACCCAGTGGCACGGCGACAGTCGGTATGTTCTTCATACCCACCTCGACCACAAATACTTTACTGGCCACAACTGCCGCCTCAGATACATGAAGAAGAAGCCGCCTCTTCTTGTCCGATGGACGCCTCTTTACAAAAGCGTTCTTCATACGCAACTATAAAAAAAGGCCTATCAACATTCGGTGGTAAAAGAAAATTTACCTCAACATCGGGTGGTCAGAAAACTTATGAGGTCTCACAGACATGGACTTGATACCGTGAGGTACGATTAAGGGCAGCCGAAAAAAAGGAAGGATGTTGTTGCTGCAGAACGAGGGCCTTAAGTTAGGTTAAGGTAGAAATGTAACAACGTATAGATATCAATAAATTATTATAAAAAAGGAATGTTGTACAATAATAAACCAAAAAAAAGATTGTAAAATTAGAATTAATGCAGATTTTAAAAAATAAAATGTCAACAAATTTAACTGACTTAAAAATAACTCGAAGTACCTTCACGGTGAAGGGAATATTACGACTGACTTTTTTTTCGCTGTAATTATTAATTTTATATAAAACCTACCATCTAAATATTTCAATCATTTAATATTGACAAATAATATTGGTTGAAATTTACAAATTTTTTCATTATGTAGAAATATTAGCTTCTTAAAATATTGTGTGAACCTGGTAGCACACTCGTTAGCATGCTGCACTACCATCCAAGAGGTCGTGAGTTCGAATCCTACTGAGGCATAGTCCTACACCGATTGCCAAAAAACACTTTTCTTTCCATTCTACCAGTTTTTGGAAGGAAAAACCAGTCGTGCATAAACTCCCGTAATTGGTCAAAGACAACAACCCCAAATGGCCATAATGCCCGGCTCTTCTACTAAATAACAGCATTGCACCGCACTAAACTGTACGAAAAATAAGCAGTAGGATAGCTGCAGCGGACAGATTATCTGCTATGCGAAGACAGCAACATGATCCTAAAACCAATGCAATTCTAATAATATTTGTAAACAGGTCTCAATGCTCCGAAAGAAAATACGAAAAAGACTTGTATATATACATTACCTAAAAATTATAGTTTGATTATTATATTATGTTATAATATATCTATCATTTGACCTTAACTTCTGTATGCTTTAGCCGTATTCCAATGAACCAATTTTGTTACTCGCAAGTACTTGGGAGTAGATGCCCATAGGAACGCACAGTTTACTGACAGAAGTAAAATTTAATCTCAAAATAGTCAACAACAATACTGAGTTTACTCACACATAAACAATAAAAACTGAGTTTATTCACACATAAACAATACTGACAAAAATATGACTCTTCAACATCACCAACGAACCCGCTAAGCCATCTATTGCCAGGTAGAAAACTACAATCCCCTTACCCTAAGGGGAGAAGTGTAACTACTCGCGCGAAATACTAATCTGTATGAGCAAGAGTAGCTGCGAGTGGCTAGACGTACTTGTGAGTAGCAAAATTTTCCCAATGGAATACAGCTATTGAGTAAAGAACTAGTAATAGATTTATTATTATAATCTTGTAGTAAAATAATTCTAAGACGCCGTACAACTATAGCTGCTCACCAAATATTCCCAAACGTCTAAATGCCCCAAGTTAAAATGTCGGACATACTATCCTCTAGGCAAACTGGTCATGGGATTAATTTTCTCATTCTATAAATATAATTATAGCTTTTTACATTATGAAAGAATCAACCCCAAAGAAAACAATAGATATAAAGGTAACTGATTCGGCCAAAAATTTGCGCATATTTTTATTTGCGCTGTCCACGGTTTTACTTAAGTTTATTTTAATAATTACAAAAAAAAATTTGAGAAATAAAAGTGTTTGTAAATTGACTTTAAACTTGTCTAATAAAATAACTACTACCTAACAAATTCAAATACTTAACGAAATTTGTCTTGCCAAGAAGAAACATAACAACAAAATTCAAAAAACGTGTCAAAATGAAACAGTAATAAATTAATTTTAAGATAAATTAAATTATGGGAAGTCAAACATCTAAGAAAGAAATTACAATTAATGTATCCAAAATATATCTACAAACTCTAAAAATGACAATAAAAAGGAATAATGACCTAACTATGGCCATCAAAATAGTCCCAGAATTTTCAGGAGAAATCGATGATACAGAGAATTTCTTAAAAATAGCGGACTTATTTTAGTATATTGGCCAAAGAAACTATAAAAAGAATTTAAATGAATAAGTTTAATTTCCTTTGGCTCCTTCGTCCAATATTTCATAAGACGATAAATATATTAGCAATAAAAATTCCGCCAAAAATGTAAGGAGAATTGAAATAGAAAATTTAAAATACATTCAAAACAAACCAAACTTATATGTAACATATTAGCCAAAAAAAAATGCCATAATTGAAACAACATCGAAATAGCTAAACTGGCTTGCGTGCCCATAGAAACTATAAAAAAAATGAAAATAGTCTTAAGCATATTAACCATATTAATTACAAATCCGAAGGCATAATTAATGCAGCAAGATATATACGTATGAGCTTTCAAGAAACCGTAATTTTAGCAATAAAAATTTAAACAAATAGCCCACAAACTTACTTAAACACATCCAATAATATAACAAACATTAATAATAAGAATAACTTTAATAATAACAGTTCACTCAGAACAGTTACAGCGAGCTATATATAGTTCTTATTTTCAATTTCGCGGAGTTATATATACATTCTTTTTTTTTAAATTTTATTGTGCTAACCGTAATTGTACGGCCTCCCTTGTGCGTTTGGCTTAGTGCAATGGTATTTTACTATCGAATCGTTGTTTATTCAGTTGGATCATATGTAACAGGTTAGTGTATCAGTGCAAGTGCAAATACATTATCTGCAATGGAGAACATTGTTCTTGTGCCACAAGACCCCCTCTTGCATCTAACTATGTACCCTACGAGACAAAAACTCGTTAATTTATATGGTACAAACATACGAAACAATAACAACAACAACGACAATAGTAATAATAATACCAGTAACATTGATGCGTAGAATTATTTTATTTTACTTTGAGGAACCTAGGATGGCAAGAAAAATTGAAAGAGACTAGTTTATATTTTTAATTGTGTGTAAACATTTATTTAATTAAAGGTTATTTTTTTTACAACTAAATAATTATTTCTAAATTGGTTGTTTAAACTATATTATTGTCATCAATTAGACCGGTGGTCAACCGAGCCCAATGGATAAGCTCATAATATAGTATCATGTTTTTTTTGGTGTTTAATATAATTGAATTGGATCGCATTCCGAATTCATATTTATTTGATTGAGCTGGACTGCTAGTCCGAGCTCATTACCTTATAATCGCTTTATGAAAATAAAAGTCAAAAATCACAAATTAATTAGGTTTTTATAGACAAATCTCTACGGTCTGATTACCTCACTAGTTACAACACTCCTTAACACATAGGAAATATTTCAATCGATTCCGTAATAGCAACTCCGTAAATTAATCCCATGACCAGTTTGCCTAGAGGATAGTATGTCCGACATTTTAACTTGGGGCATTTAGACGTTTGGGAATATTTGGTGAGCAGCTATAGTTGTACGGCGTCTTAGAATTATTTTACTACAAGATTATAATAATAAATCTATTACTAGTTCTTTACTCAATAGCTGTATTCCATTGGGAAAATTTTGCTACTCACAAGTACGTCTAGCCACTCGCAGCTACTCTTGCTCATACAGATAAGTATTTCGCGCGAGTAGTTGCACTTCTCCCCTTAGGATAAGGGGATTGTAGTTTTCTACCTGGCAATAGATGGCTTAGCGGGTTCATTGGTTATGTTGAAGTGTCATATTTTTGTTATATTTACTTATTTGACTTTATAGACTCTACATCATCATCAGATTCTGATGAAGATGTGCCTCCATGTATCAAGAAAAGTAAAGTTGAAAATTATGTGCATATAATTGCAAATTACACAGATTTGTACGCAAAATTATGCGTTCCATTGGACATCTACTCGCAAGTACTTGCGAGTAGCAAAATTGGCCCAATGGAATACAGCTAATGAAACAGAATAAAACCCCCTCAACACTGCGCCATCTGTTGACAACTAGAGGGCGTATTCAACAAGTTCCTGAACAAACATGAACAATATTAGCTGTATTCCTTTGGGCCAATTTTGCTACTCGCAAGTACTTGCGAGTAGATGTCCAATGGAACGCATAATTTTGCGTACAAATCTGTATAATTTGCAATTATATGCACATAATTTTCAACTTTACTTTTCTTGATACATGAAGGCACATCTTCATCAGAATCTGATGATGATATAGAGTCTATAAAGTCAAATAAGTAAATATAACAAAAATATGACACTTCAACATAACCAACGAACCCGCTAAGCCATCTATTGACAGGTAGAAAACTACAATCCCCTTACCCTAAGGGGAGAAGTGCAACTACTCGCGCGAATTACTTATCTGTATGAGCAAGAGAAGCTGCGAGTGGCTAGACGTACTTGTGAGTAGCAAAATTTTCCCAATGGAATACAGCTATTAATAACAACAACAATATTCATAATGAAAGATCCGCAACGATACTAATTAACCAATTTATTGACTTGCCCGCAATTCCCACTAAAATTACCGATTCCACACGCTACCTGATTATCTCTAGAGGCCCCAATACCAACACATTGTAAACCTGACTTGCCCACTCAAAATCAACTTTGCTCTGAAAAATATAACGTCAAACATTGTGAATATCTTTTACTAATAACAAATACCAGAACTGCAGAAAAAAATTGCTCCACTGCAAGCCCATTGCTATCGATGGTACTAAGCTTCTATTTAGCCTCCATCCTTTACTGAACCAGCTGAAAGGGACTACCATTTGTAGATGGCTGGGAAATTCGGATGAGGAAACAATCGTAAGAAACCTATCGGAATACAATGATGTGGATGCAAGATTTTTTCCTCTAGACACGGAGTTATCTCGTTTAACAGAATTGTAGTGCTTACTTTCTATGCCTACGATATTCAATCAAAAGACAGGATACCATTTCACAATTTCAAAGTGAATAATATCCTAACGCAATAAGATGCCGTAAGTGCCAACTTATGGGTCACACCCAGAAACATTGCAGCGCATCAGAGGTAAGCTGTAAATGCGGACTTCAACCGCATACTGACCAGCCATGTACTCATACATACAACGTAAAGTGTAGATCAATCTACATACCTACGACAATAGAAATGGTCCGCCATACAATGAAACGAAAAAATACTAAAAGTTAGGACGGACAAGTGTTCAATGGATAAAGCCATTACAATGTACCAATATCTCAAAATTCATCCACGGTACAAGAAAACACTTCTTTTGCGGTAGCTTTACAAACGACAACTCCTCCATCCTCAACAAGACCTCTACGCCAAATCCACTAATGTTAAAGCCCCACAAATATACAATGCGACAAGTATCTCACCGTACGAAGTCGTATTGTCTATAACAACGAATGAATCGATTGCTATTGGAAAAATAGAGTTCGAAGTTAGATGAAAGACTTAAACCTCAAAGTCCAGTAAACGAACATAATGCTACTTACTCAAATGCGGTACAACTTCTATCCTTGACTTGACCTTCATTGCTGCACGAATGTATGATCTTGTATCTTGGAAGGTGCATGGCTCTCCGGAAGAAAGTGATCATATTCCCATTCTAGTGGAAGCAAGCGTTGCACATGTCAATGTTAGACCATTTCTCATTTTACGAACAACGTTCTCCTAAGACTGCAAATGATATGGCATTTCCTAACCAGGAGGCGAGAAACCTGGTCAGCATTTTAAGGTGTGCAATAATTATAGCAAAACTGAGTGCCGTAGACAGAAGCAATCCTTCACGGACAATCTCTCACCGATACCGTCTTCTTCTACCTTGGTCTCGAACCAGCCCGTATCGCTGGCGGTGTTTAACTTTTCTTTGAATTCCTTCAAGGGAAACGTCACCTGATCCCTTCCAAAATAATAAAGAGGTTTCGTAAACATTTCACTGTTAACTTGCGAACCCGAATCTAAAATATTTCTACAAGGAATTCTTTCTCCAGACTTACTTTTTATTTCCATCTCTGCCTAACTAAATTTAATAGTTTGCCATTTGCTAGGACATATATTTCTATAAATATATGCCCTAGCAAATTTCAAACTATTTAATTTATCGATTGAGAAAATCCACTACTTCCTGATATGGTCCTAGCTGACTCAGATGGAACCTTAGTCGACACTTGTGGACTATGCTTAGTTTATCTCTGCAAATCAAGTATCAAAATTTTCCGTAGTTACATATTAAGTGTTTTCCTTAGCAAACTGGGTTTTTCCCTACGTGATCTTGTACCTCCGTTGACGTCAACGATGATGGAAACTTAGATCGTTTATCGAGTGGTGAATAGCTGGAACCTGATGTTCGAGCAGAACCAATTTGTCCTAAAATTTCCAGTGTTTGGAGACTACTAAAAATCTTAGTAGAATCGTTATTTCTTGAAGATTCCGAGTTTCTATATATTTTTATATATATAGAAACTCGGAGTTGTCTTATATATTTTTTTTAAGACGACTTGGTGTAGGAATAAGCTACATGCCTCTATATTGATGTCCAAGTTGAAAAGTCCGAACAAACCTTCCTTAACAGCATGGTGCAACTTTCTGATTGGCATGTTCAAAATCCCGTCCAACAACTAGGCCATTAGCCTCTTGAGATCTTCCAAGTCACATTGTAACTATCTGATTCAACCGATAGATGCTTAATTAACAATAAGGCATCTTACGATACATTTGATTTCAAGTACATTAGCTTATATACTTGCCATCCAAGATTATACATTTGATTTCAATTACATTATTGATATGTCAGGATATCAACAGTAATCGAAATTGAAGGTAGGTAAGGATATTTTAGGTAATTTTACCTAGATGAATTCAAAGTACTGTTGATATCCTGACATTCATCCAACTTAGTTACATCTAAGTAAGCGAGTTCCAATTCATAGAACTTTTCCTCCGAGTAATCGAAATTATTTTATCTTTCGAGAATTGTTTAATACCTGAACAGGATCTTCTCCCAATAGCAATATTTCGCTGATTTGAGCCTAATTGAGAGGATTCCGAAACCTTTGTGATGGACTCCAAGAACTTAATTAGGATTTTAATAGCAGCAAATCAGAACTCAATTAAACGAGTAAACAAATAAGGTTGCCCTTTGCAACCTTATTTGTTTACTCATTTTATTGAGTTCTGATTTGGTGCCTTCAGTATAATTAATTTAAAGTTTGTTTACTGTTTCCTTGGCGTCTTAAGATATGTTTTGATCATTAGTTCTAAGACCTAGTAATTCTTAGATTCGATCAATGTTCGAATTGGATTGGGAAAGGTTGGATTTAATTTAAAGGCCATCAATTTCTGCATATATAAGAAAAACATAGATTTTTGTAGTATATCGAGATATTGTACACCCAGCCATGACTATAAACCGGGTGGCGTGATGTTTCACACACATCAATGCCACACAGCAATGGATGAGTCAGTCATGTAGACACCGTCATGCAGTTAACATGTCTCTGTATAATAATAAGAATTATACATAAATAAATAAGTCTAATATATTACATTGGCGACGAGGTAAAAAGTAAAAAGTGAAAAAAAGAAATTTAAAAGGTGTAGTGAAATCAGTGCGGGAAATCTCGTAAGAAGATTGTGATTGATCTGTGATTGAAATCGGAGGCAAAAAGGTTCATACAAGATGGATGAAGCCCAAGCACGAGAATTACAAGAACAGCTTAGAGAGGCCCAAATCACGCTGGAAAGAGTCAGAATGGAAAGAAACAAAGCAAATGCCGTAATAGAGGATATGGAAAAAGATTTGCTTAGGTTAAATAACCAGCGAGGAACGCACATGGACCCAACACAGAATAACGCAACAGGCGGAAACGGAGGAACGCCGGCACCGATACAAAACGTGCAAGTATATTCAGCCACAGTACGGTGTGTTGCAGAATATAATGAACACGAGGATTGGAAAAACTACCAAGAAAGGTTAGAACAATACTTTATAGTAAATAACATACTGGAACCACTTAGAAAGGTGGCTACGCTCATAACGGTCATTGGGACAAAAGGTTATGTAGTACTCGCAAATTTGTGCGACCCAGTGTTACCATCGCAAAAAACATACGAGGAATTATGTGCTATACTGAAAAATCAATTCTCAAAGACAATATCGGTATTCCGTGAACGCACGGAATTTTTCGACTTAAAGCAAGGCGAGAATGAGTCGATTAGCCAGTGGTATATACGCTTGAAAGATAAAGCCAGCACGTGCCAATGGGGTGCGCAGCTCGACTTGATGATTACGAATAAGTTCGTAGCGGGTCTAAAGAAAGGCAAGATTTTAGATCGCGTGTGCGAAGAAGACCATAAAAAGGGGTCTGAGCAAATCGTCGAAATTGCGAAGAAGAAAGAGGCAGCTCTTATACAATCGCATCAGGAAATAAACGTACATAAGGTAAGCTTTGACAGAAAAAGTAAGCAAAGTGAAGCCATAAACCAAAGCAAAGCCGGTAAAGAGGGCTATAAAAAGAAATTTAGCAAGGAGTCAAAAGGCGGCAAACAATGCAAGCATTGCGGTTATAGCAAGCACGAGTCCGCAGACTGCAAATTTAAATCCTATAAATGCAACCGTTGCGGTATAATAGGGCATTTAGGAAAAATATGCCAGAAAAAAGGAAAGGAACAAGCTAAACAGCACTTCGTGGAGATAGAAAACCACGACTGGACGAGCGAAGAGGTTCACTTTCAAGCAACAAAGGCAGGATACGTCAAACCGACGCAAATCCAAATAAAGATAGGAAACAAGCAATTGCTAGCTGAACTTGATTCAGGAGCAAGCAGATCGGTAATTCCGGAGGAATTATACAAAAGGCATCTATCACAGCATAAATTGCAACCAGTGAATACTACGTTAAGATTCTATGACGGGAGCGCAATTGCACCAGAAGTTCAGATCTACGTAAAAATAAAGGCAGGTAGAAAAAAAGCAAAATGTCAATTAATAGTCGTAAAAACAGGCTGTAGATTATTGTTGGGTAGAGACATGATGGAAGCACTAAGATACAAGATAGTGGAAATCAACCATGTTGAATTAAAAGGACTAAAACTACAAGAAATAATCGACAAGCACAAGACACTTTTCGACGGCAAGTTCGGAAGGTATAAATACGGCAAAATAGACATAAAGATGCAAGATAATGCGAAACCAGTGTTCTGCAAACCCAGGGCGACACCGTTTGCTTTCAAGAAGACAATCGGAGATCAACTAGACCAACTGGAAAAAGAAGGAATACTCACCAAGGTAAAGCACAACGAATGGGGCACACCATTGGTGCCTGTGCTAAAGAAAGGAGGTGGAGTAAGGATCTGTGGCGATTACAAGGTCACGATCAATAAGTACATGCAAGATGTAAAACACCCCGCACCAAAAGTGGAAGAAGTATTCGCAGAACTGGGAGGTGGAGAAAGGTTCACGAAATTGGATATGTCAGCGGCCTACAATCAGCTAGAGCTGACTGACAGATCAAAGAAATTGTGCGCATGGAGCACACCTAAGGGTATTTATTTGCACAACCGATTACCCTATGGAACGAAAACAGCAGCAGCAGAGTTCGACAAGGTAGTAGAAAAAGTATTACAAGGAGCCAAAGGAACTGCAGCATTTCGAGACGACATAGTGGTGACGGGCAGAAATAATAACGAGCATATGCAAAATTTAAACGAAGTTTTGCAGAGGTTAGAGGAAGCTGGACTAAAGCTTAACCTCAAAAAGTGCCAGTTTTTCCAAGAAGAAATCAGATACCTGGGGTACATCATAAGCAAGAATGGGTTGTCCAAGGACCCAGAAAAAATCGCAGCAATGGTCGAAGCAAAGAGACCAGAAAACATAACAGATGTAAGAGCATTCACAGGACTGGTGACATTCTACGGAAAATTTGTACCGAGATTAGCTAAAATGTTGAAGCCGATTTATGAAGTACAAAACAAAGAAAGATTTCAATGGACAAGAAATGCAGAAAAGGCATTTATTGAAGTCAAGAAAGAACTAGCATCGGACAGCAATTTGGTACACTATAACCCAGATTATCCGATAAAACTAGTGACAGACGCATCCGACCAGGGCATAGCAGCAGTACTAATGCACGAAATGCCAAACGGGGAGGATAGACCAGTTACCTTCATATCAAGGACGCTAACAAAAGCGGAAGGTAATTACGCAATTTTGCACAAAGAGGCTTTGGCCATTTATTGGGCTTTTCGGAAATTGTACCAATATTTGGCAGGTATGCATTTCAAGTTATGCACCGACCACAGGCCATTGATAACGATTTTTGGCGAGCATAAAGGCATACCACAGATGGCAGCAGGAAGGTTGCAAAGATGGGCTTTGTTTATGAGTGGATTTGACTACCAGATAGAGCACATAAAAGGCAAGAACAATGAGCCAGCCAACACATTATCGCGTCTACCCAGAAATAAAAGAGATTTAGTTCAAGAGGAAGAGGACTATCTACATTTCATGGTGGAAGACCAGCTACCGCTAAGGTCAGAAGACTTAGCGAGAGAAACTAGAAAAGATCCAGTACTGGGCAAGGTATTTTTATACACGACAACTGGATGGCCTAGTCAAATTGAGGAGTCAATTAAGCCTTTCGCACAAAGAAAGGATGAAATCTTCATAGAAAAAAATGTGCTAATGTGGGGATACCGAGTAATGATACCGGAGAACTGCAAGCAAATATTGCTGAAAGAAATACACGGAGGTCACATGGGCATCAGCAAAATGAAGGCGATCGCTCGACAATATTTTTGGTGGCCAAAGTTGGACAAAGACATAGAAGGCTATGCAAAAGGTTGCATGGCATGTCTGACAGAATCCAGCAGTCCGGAAAAATCAGGATTAAAGAAGTTTCGTGACAGCAAATATGTGTTCGAAAGGGTGCACATAGACTTTCTAGGACCACACAGGGGCAGGATGTATCTGATACTGATAGATGCATACTCCAGATGGCCAGAAATTGTCCACATGACAAAAACAGATTCGACAAATACGATCGAAAAACTGAGGGAAATATTCGCAAGATATGGTATACCAGAGACACTAATCTCGGATAATGGAGCACAGCTGGTGTCAGAAGAATTCGAAAGATTCTGCAAAATGAACGGAATTTTGCACAAAACGGGTCCGCCATACCATCCACAAACAAATGGATTAGCTGAGAACGGAGTGAAATCTTTTAAAAAAGGCTTAGAAAAAGCATTAAAAGATAACAAGGCTCACGACAGCGCAAATAATCTAATCAGCAAGTACTTATTCGCCTACAGAAACGCACCACACCTAACAACGGGCGAATCACCGG
Organism: Atherix ibis; assembly: GCA_958298945.1. Taxonomy (NCBI): domain Eukaryota; kingdom Metazoa; phylum Arthropoda; class Insecta; order Diptera; family Athericidae; genus Atherix; species Atherix ibis. The sequence goes on along the minus strand of OY282607.1, from coordinate 58,667,486 downwards.
CGAACAAATTTTTGGGCAGAAGCTTAAGAAGTAGATTAGATTTGCTAAAAATACCAAAAACAGCAGAAAGAATCCAAAAGCAAATACAGTATTTCAGAGGACACAGAGATGTCACATTCTCAAAAGGAGAAAGGGTGATAGCTCGGGATTATAAGAATCCTATGAAGCCAGGTTGGCAACCAGCAACTGTGGAGGAAGTAATGGGGGAAAAGACATACATATGTAAACCCGACTTTCAACCAAATCTAAGATGGAAAAGAGGTGACGATCAGATGCGCAAATCAGGTCAATTCTACGAAGCAGCAACAAGAGTACTCCTAGAACAAGAAAAGGCAAACGAATATGAAGAGGGGCCTGACACAATGGGGGAGCCAATCATATCTGAATCGAACCTAGAGAAAGCAACAGAAGACTCAAAAGGAGTAGTTGAAGAACCAACCGCATTCCAACAAGAAGTACAACAAGATGGCAATCATCCAAGGGAAATCCAGCCGACACCCAAGAAAGGCAGACCCAGAATCAAGTACGAACCGGATCCAGGTTTAAACGTAAACCAAAGGGAGCCTCGAGTTCGAAAACCCGTCAACAGAATTAATATGTAGGGTTCAGGCTAAGCGGGGAAGAGTGTAGTATATCGAGATATTGTACACCCAGCCATGACTATAAACCGGGTGGCGTGATGTTTCACACACATCAATGCCACACAGCAATGGATGAGTCAGTCATGTAGACACCGTCATGCAGTTAACATGTCTCTGTATAATAATAAGAATTATACATAAATAAATAAGTCTAATATATTACAATTTCAATCAATTATAATTGAACTAATAAATATGTAATTGAAAAGTAGCCAACCGAGCTAAAGGAATGAAATTTAATGTCTGAGTATTAGTTATAAGATTGACTGAATTGGACAGCACTTTCCAAATTTCTATTTTTAAATTTTTTGAACTGAACGATACTTGTCCGAGTTCCTAACCTCTTAGTCGCTTGAAAAACTATAAGTGACATACTCACAAAAATTGATCCCGCTTATATAGTCATGTATACTAGTGGCAGTATTTGTCATATATATATATCGTCAATAATTTGCCTGATCTGAGAAAAAATGGAGTTCACACAAACTTACCAAAAAAAACCTAAATGATCAAAACAGTAACAAAAAATTTTACCAAAAACAATGCCCAATATCACTCCAGAAACCAAAAGATGACAATTATTCTCACAAGCCCTTCATATGTCTGTTGTTGGTTAAAATAGCATAATTAGTTACGTACTATGTTCCTTAAGTTGCAGTTTTGTAATCATTCAAGTAACATTATTTAATAAACACATGACCAAGTTAAGTACCATTCCAAAATTGTGTAGTTAAATAATTAAATAAGTGGAAGAGAATATCTTATTTAAGAGATATCTTATTTAAGATATTCGACAAAATGAGGAAACCGGGAATTTCTTTCTTTCGGTAAGTTGACATATTTATTTTTACAAAACAAATATTAAATATTTAGTTTGTGATGTGCCTAAATGGCTTTTAGTGATATCTTTTGTGTAAAAAGTGGTTAAAAAGTGAAAAATTGGGCATTGAATAAATGTAAACAAATCCGATGTTGACAGTTCAATGTTTACCATAAAATAGTACAGTGCCGGTGTATATAAAGTGTGTGTAAGAAAGTTTAAGGAACCGAATTTTTTTAATAGCGCAAAAAATACGTGAATTTCTATTAATTCTTAATTGTAAAAGTAAATGTTACGATCGTATATTTATATGTTAACTTTACAGGTTCCCACAAAATAAATGGTTGCGGGAAAAGTGGATTGTGGCAGCAGCATCCGGTATTCCCAAGAATAAATATTATACAGTGAAATAAATAAAATGAAAATACATAATAAATAAATAAATATTTAAAAAAAAATACTGTGTTTTATTGCATATTTACAAAACTAATTCCATCAAACAACAAGACCCGCAATATTAAAAAATCTGCTTCTTTACGAATAAATGCTATCACATATGAAAAATGGTTTAAAACGAACCGCTTCAATCGCATACTGAACTTTTAATTTGGCCCCCAATGATTTACGCCATTTCTGTTGTATTGCATGTGTGTGCGTTCTATGAATGTATTGCCAACAAAAGTTGGACAGAATTTTTGTGTAGAGGCCTATCCAGTACTTCTTTAATCTAAGGGTTCATCTATTAGTCGAAATTTAACAAAACAATTAATTAAAAAATGATGACTCACGATTTCTACATATTAGAAATTTACAGAAAATAACAAAATACTTAATTCAAAATATTTAGAGAAACAAAATTACGGGTTTATTTATTTATTCATAATATAAAATTAAAATTTTAATGGTACATTACTTTATAACTTCTATTAAGAAATAAAACTACGCACTTCTTGCTTTATGAAATCGATGAATTATGAGTTTCATTTTGCGCATTAAGTAAAATATTGTTGGGATCCAAATGAATTGTACTAGATGATACTGTAATACTTCCATTACAAAGATTTGTATCGGAAAGAATCTGATCGTCAACATCGAGAAAATCACCAAGAAAGTTTGCATTAGCAGCAGTCATTTGCTGTAAAGATTTAACTTGCTTATCAACAGACTCCAAAGCACGTTCTAAATATTCCTGTTCTTCTTGTGTGGGTTCAAGTGCTCCGCTTTGTTGAACTAGGAAAAATGAGATGAAATAATAATTTTCTAATTAAATGTTCATAAGTAGAGTAAATAAAATATTGAATTACGAATCTTAAACAAATATAAATTAAATTCTAAATCCAGTATGATTCGTCATTTAGTTTTCACTATAAACAACTTATTATTAATATGATAACGTGGTGGAAGTAGCGGGTGTAGAAATACTTCTGAGCAGATATTCTGAATATTTATGTGGAGATATTCTGAATATATCTGTAGTGTTCACCACTAAACGCAGAATCAGGTTGAGTTTTTAGGCAATTAGTCTTTGCCAGAGATTATTTTTCAAAGTTGAGCATTCGGTCAGGTATCGTTAGAACACTGTTAAGTACCCTTTTTTAATTTTTCACTGGTCGTAGTAAAAGCATCGTTAAGTGGCCCTTTTTTTAATCATCAGAGCACCTTCAAAAAGGGCACTAAACAGTGGTTAAGTTGCCACCGTTTAGTGCCCTTTTTGATTTTAAGAAATTAAAACCGTATTGGGTTCAGTTTAAATTCTGAAATTGTAAACTATAATTCTTGCTATTTATACAAATTCAAATTAAAATACATAATGTATTTTACATAACAAATTCGCATGAATGGACATAGTGATAACTCATTAATAATGTTTACGCTGATCTCGTGTTTGTGCATTATCACTACATTCCACCGGTACAAAAGGGAATAATTTTGTTCGAATCTAGAAAAACAACATTATTTCCAAGGTTTAATTATAAAAGTAAGAGTTTATGTAAATGTAACTTTACTTGTTGAAAATTTTTGCATGATTTGCTACATTTTCTTATTATTTTTTGTCACATAATTTGTTACATTTTTCCATTTTATTTATCTTACATTTTCTTCTTAATTTTTTTCGGTTTATATTGAAGTAATTTATTTATAATCATAATTTTTCATATATCTTACATAAAGTTGCTTAATTTAAGAAACCTTATATATATTTATTCATTATATTTTCTTTATTTTTATTTAATCTTAATATCATTTTCATTTTAACCAATGTATTACTTTTAACTATTATTAATATGTTTACATTGAATCTTAGTATTACAATATTATTATATTAGTTATTTTTAATAAAGGTATTTGATTCTTTAACATTTTTCATCGTTATATAAATTTTTTACATTGAAATGTAATTGCCATTGATGTAACTTGGTTTTTTAATTTCATAGGCGCTTTTGTATGGACCCTATTTTTTTATACGATTTTCTGGTTTTGGATATACGATTTCATTTACATTGAACGAGGAAGGATTTGCAGTTTTGTCCTCATGCTGTTTTTGTTTAATTTTCGCTCGTATGAGTATATCCTTTCCTCTTTCTTGTGCTCTTTTTAATTTTAGCTGCAGTTCCGTCACATAGTCACCTATGTTATATAGTATCTTCGGTTCAGCGTTATTCATAATTTTTGAAAGAGATGCAGTTTATATTTATTTTTTACGAGCTCGAACATACACGTACTATATTTATATTTTGCTAACTCACACTGCATCGTAAGGATATATCCCTGTAATGGTTTTAGTGGTAAACTACCTTTTTTATAGGTCGATCATTTGATCATCATGCATTATTTACATAAATGTATCGGACATTTTCCATGTATGATTAACCGCTACGACTATATTGCATAGTTTGGTGGTTGCTGTTTCAATGGTTGCTAGTTTATTAGCGTTTTTTTTTCCTAGATAAACACAAAGCAAAATATCCAAATCTCAACAACTGTTTCCATCAAATCGGGAAATAATGCGATCAGGAACTGTGATAAGCAATAGAGATATTGTATCATGTGCTGTTAGCGTAGCCTCAGCCACAATTTCACGGATTGTTGTTAATACGACGATGAAATCCATGAAATTTTGGATGAAGTTTGCCGGCGGTTTTGGTGCTCCTCATAACGATACCGTCAAAACATTTTTTGGTTCGACATGAGGAGTTTGAATTTTGCACGAGGGATCATTCGAGAGTTGGAATTTGGCCGTCTATTCTGAGGAATCGTCGCGTCGTGTTCAAATTGTCAGCGTGTTCAAATTGTAAAAGTTTTTAATGAGAAGTTTAATAATAAAATCTAAACTAATCTCTTTTATCAAAAACCAAAAATTCATATAATACAAAAGAAGAACAAATAATGAAAACAAACAATATTGAATATTGATAAAAATAAAGTTTTGGTTTTAATTAGTTTCAATAATTAAAAGATCAATATCAAAATCAAAATAAGTAAGGAAAAAGATGGTTATTTTGAAATCATATATTCTATTTATAATTATTTTTCGTTAATATTTGTAAAATAAAATCTATAATATACATTAGAAAAAACCAGCATGAATATAATAATTTAATAAACATTGACTAATATTGAGAGAAAGTGAAATTATTAGCCACTTTTCTTATTAAATTACAATAACTTGAATTATTTTTGTATTAATTTTTTTAAAATCTATAATCTAACTTCACCGAAAACTTTGTATATAAAAAAAAAACATACCAAATGAAATGTGGATTTTTGTTGGTTATTGTTCGCAAACAATAAAATGATTTATATTTAATTAAAAAGAAAAAAAATTGTGTGCACGTTTTTTTTGTTGAAAAAAAAAACAAATAAAAAAGAATTTTACATTTTAAAAGAAAAAAGTTTAATTAAAATCCACCAAAAGTAGTGAAGAAGTGAAAAATAATATCTAGAAATGGACGGATACTGATGCAAACGTTTACGGCGAAATCTAGAAAAAGGTAGAGGGAAACACAACCGCAGGGAGCCCAGATGAGGAAGATTGCAAATCCATGAACAAAACTAAACAAGACAAAAGAAAAGGAAATAAGAGAAAAACAGAAGTACTGGCATTCCAATAGTAATAAGAGCAAAATTTTTTTTTTTTTTATGAATTTTTCTTTATTAATTTTATTTATTATATTATATATATATATATATAAATTAGTGTACATAATATTTTTAAAACTCATATTTTTTCCCTTTACTCTATAAAAAAATATGTGCCTGAGAGAGTGTGTGTGTGTGTGTGAATTGCAGAATTAGGCTTTCGTTTTAGTGTAGATTGCATTTATGTATGTTTGAATCTGCGTGACGAAAGAGGAAGAAAAATGGATACAGAGGAGGGTAGAACACTTGTGAGAGGTGGGAAGGATTAAAATGTGATAAGAGCTAAAAAAGAAAAAGAAAAAAGAAAGAAAAATTTATATTTTTTTTCAATTATTTAAGTCTATTTTTACAACAATTATTTTAAAGATAATTATTAGTGTAAGTTATGTAAATAAAAAAAAAATATAAAAATTGGAAAATTTCATTTTGATTGAACAAATTAAAATATCGAGAGTAAAATATTAGGACATTTTTTTTCCCATTCAAATAAGAACGGCATTTTGTTCTTTCCTCTTCTCGAGTACTTAATTGCTAATACAATTTAAAACAAATTTTTAAATAAATTATCGTATTTAGTTACAATTTAAAGAATAGGAATTTTCATTTTGAATAAATAATTGTATTTTATTATAATTTAAAGAAACGGAATTTTAATTAACAATAAATATTTGTATTTTATTACAAATTATTTTTTTTAAACAAATATTTGGATTTCATTACCATTTTTAAATCTGATATTTTTATTTAAGGTGCCTTTAAATAAAGACCTTCTCTCAGGTCCCGTTCCAACAACTTTAATTAGTCTAAGGTTCTGATAATGTGTTGGAGTATCCCTATTACTATTAGAATTTATTCTGATAGTAATAGGGATACTCCAAAGATATTTGCGCGAGGATTGCCGATGACAGGATTGGGGTAATAGTCAGGGGAAGACGTTACTACTAAATCTCTCCCATCACCATGGACTCCACTCTTTGTACTCTCTTTTAATTTGCCATACATATATAATTTTTTTAATTTTTATTAATATTTTTTTTTCTTTTTTTCATAATTCATTTTCAAATATTAAGCCCTTTCCAATTTTAGCATATTCCACCGCATTTCCTATTCCTGGAAACAGGAAATAGTTTTTGTTGTTGAAATATTCCTTTTTTTTTAATTTTATTGTCTGCCGTTTATTTGTCGCTTTCTTTTCCTCTCCCATAGATAAGTTAACACCTATGGATGTCTCCATTTACTCCTAAATGTCCAGGCAAGATTTGAATTTTTTTGTTGGTGTATGTGTGAGCACCACTTTACACAAACTTTGAACCCCCCACAATTATCGTGTTAAATATAATAGTACGTATTTTAAATGTAAATGATCTTCATCGTTGAACATAGTGTTATTGCAAAATTCAACATCAAATTATTTGTTACCTAGATCCAATTGACAAATGGAAGTTATTATTGTATTTGTTGCATAAATCGAATTCTATATTATTGGATACATATCTTTTTGTGCAATTCAGTGCGTAATAGATCTTCATGAAATATAATTGTGTAGAAGAAGTCTTTCTGATGAGTTTGAACTTAGCTTCCTCAAATACAAACCAAATAAGAAGTCTTGATCCGCTGATGAAATGTTTTTGAAAATTGTTGATTTGTACGAAAAATATAGATTTTTCCGTAATTTTCTTAAATCTGTGGAAATACATCTATTCATTGGAGGACAAATTGGCAATATGCACTTCCAGATGAGCATCCGAATTGCACAAGACCCTACGCAAGCCCTTATAATTTAAGGGAAAGGGCAGTTCATTTTCATGTCGGACAGGAAGTGTATCAACGCAACTTTCAGCGGAGTAGTTCCACTAAACAATTTTGCGGGAAACAAGCTCCAAAATAGCGATATACGAACTAGAAAATATGAAGGGGAAACCACTGGGAGTGTATCATGCTAAGAACATCCTCAAATGAGAATGGGGAATGAACAAAGACCAATCCATCGAGAGCTGGCGGTACCAACCGGACCAGCTAGCTCCGATGTTGTTGCCACCTTTTGTAGATCCTTGCAATTCGGTATACCGTTGGAAGTACGTGTATTGTTATGAATTCAATCTCATTACTTTGCTGCCGTTTTTTTTCATTTCTTGAAGTGAACACCTTTGGATGTCTCCATTTTTAATGTGTGTTCCGACATGCTTGTTTTTACTTTTAATGGTGGGTGTGAGAGCTCCGCTTTGAATAAAACTTCGAACTCCCAATAATTTCCCTTAAAGCAGGCATTAAGCATTGCTAGCAAAGCGAGGTGGTCTTTGAGTATATTCATTGCCGGCCATACTCCTGTTAAACTTCACGTTCTTTAAATTTCTAATTGTTATACCTTCCTCATCTCATATACCCTTACCATACTAGAACAGGACGCTACTATTACTAATGCGCTTCCCCACCATAGAAAATAAGCCAAAATCATAAATAATAATTTTAAAATGGAAAACAAATAATGTTATAAGGATAAATTACAAGTATTGAAAATGTTTACACATCAGAAATAATAAACTGAATTTCAAGCAATAAAAAAAATTAAAAAAAAGTGTGAGGGAAAAGGGGAAGGAAAGAGAAAAAAAGCCATAATGATTATGTTATGAATAAAATAAAAAGAAAAAGGGAAAGAAAGAAATGTGAAGACGGGAATTTACTTTTCTTCGCTGTTCCGCAACATTCACTTTTTTTTCTTTTCTTTTTCTATCTTTCTTAAAATTCCATCAGTTACTTTTGCAGGCAAGACTGTAGTCGTTGTGGCCATAACAATTTTTTCTTTTCTATTTATTTTCGTCTCCTATTTTTCTCTATTAGTTACGATTTTTAGTTGCATATTAGTTACGATTTTTAAGGAATAGACGATTTCCCTTTTTTTTATATAATTCATAAGCCAATATGTAAGCAATAAAATATAATAAAATGACTGTTTTCCTCAGTTCGAGAACTAACGAAGAAATAATATAATGGCATTAAAAGAATACGGATTTTAATCAGTTAAAGACCAATAATGAAATTAAGGATGAAAATAAATTCGAAACGAGAATGAAAATATTTATAATCAAACCAATGAAATTAATTATCTTTATAAGTGTAATTTTTTTCTTATTAATAATTTATATTTTTAGAATAGCAATTATTAGAATTGCAAAAATATTAATTGAAAATGAAAAACTGTTTTTAAAATTTTTTTTAAATTTAAAAAAATGGCACATTGACATTAAAATTTAACTGAATTGGAAAAAATGTATATTAAGAACATCAAAATTAAATATATTAAAAAATTGTATATTACAAATGAGAAATAATTAAATTTAAAATTCATATAGCTAAATAAGAACGAAATACCTTGAGAACTTACATAAAAACTACTAGCTAACTCTATGCCCAACTTATAATTAGAAACTTTTTTATTGAAATTAAATTTTTATAATGAATTTTATATAATTGTATTTTATTCAAGGTTCCTCCTCTAAACAAGTACTCGGTTGCCCTATAATGGGCTGAAAGAGAGATCAGCATCGTAAAACAGCAGGGGCACTCCAACTATATTTTGGCCGCTGTATAATCGGGCGGTTGGGGCAGGCCAGGGAGAGCATTTCCATCTAAGGCTCTCCGAACAAGGTTATCGCTCGGTTTCACGCATTTTCCTTTTATTTTTTTTAGGTTTCCTTTGGGACTTTCTTTTTTTTATTCTTACCCTTTTTATTTTTTTTTTTTTTTTTTCTTAAAAGTTTTTTTTCCTTTTTTTGCCAATCTATTTTCATCTCTGTAACTTTTTAGCTTCCCTCTCATTCCCTATTCCTCTTAGTTTTTTTCTTTCAATTTTTTTAAATAATTTCTTTTCTCATTCACTTATTTTTTCTTTTTTTGCCCTCTCATGGAGAAAAGAAGAAAAAATTATTTTTTTTCTTCTTTGCCCTCTCATGGAGAATTTAACACCCTCGGGTGTCTCCATTATCCCCTTTATGTTTTTGGCATTATTTTTTCTGTTTATGATGGGTGCGAGAGCACATCTGAGCACTAATTACGGACCCCTCCCCTACAATCTACCCATAAAGTCATCAAGCATGCCCAGCTGAAACATGCTCTCTCCGAATATGATCGCCATTCACCATACGCCTGTTGAACTTAAGGTTCATAAAAATTTCTATCCAAATTTTGCTGACTTCCTCATCCCTGTCCAACACCCCAAAAAAAACCTTTCACTATTTATCCAAAAAAATAACACATAATAGGATCTACTGAATGATATTATAACTTAGCAGATCATAATATTTATTTTTGTATGCAAGGACTTATCTGAAACTGGAGCTTTCCGATTCAGTAGTTATTAGTATAACATTACACCCAATATATAAATATTATTGATATAAAAAAATTATAAAAAATTATTTGAATCTGCTTACTAAAATATGCATTGTATTCCCACATAGAAATAACATACATATAACAAATGTACGCATGTTGAAATCCGGGCCTCAATTATGTAGCAATGCATGTTGAAGTCCGTAAAAATTATACTAGTTTTTAATATTATATTATCTAAAAAACGTCGTGCGGAGGCAATTTTTAGTACATCTCAGTGTTCTGCTCGTAAGAAATGATTCAAGGTCAAGCTCTTCTGACTTTTGATACATTATGTATTTTTTGTGCTAAAGTAGCTAATGTACAAAAAGAGATAAAAATGAGAAAAGAATATAGACGAATATTTAGACATATAAGTACTCTTTTATTCAAGGGCACTATAATATGAGCACCAGATACTTCTAATAATAGCTATGGTAGAGCGGACAAAAAGACGGATAAATTTTGAAATTGATTTTTTTGCTGCAGATGCAAAAATTTTATAACAAGTGTTTTAAAAATTTTATTTTGGATAAACTGTTTTATGAATCTTTTTTTTTTAAAATAGAAGAATTAAAAAAAAATTATTTAGAAAATCTAAAAATGCCAATTTGGCGACATCAACATATGTTCAAATTCATGGATTTTGCGATGTTTCAATTAAAGCTTATGCTTTGTATTTACATGTGGAATCGACGAGTAATGATGTATAAGTCTTGATGTTAACCGCGAAAATTAAGGTAGTGCCAATTAAACCTACGATCTTACCCAGATTAGAATTGAATGGAGTTGTACTGTTACCACGACTTATATATTTAATGCTATAGGATATGCAACTCGGTCCGGTATCAATTCCGGCCTGGACTGATTCAACTACTGTTCCCAATTGGATACGAAGCCATGCAGCCGAATGGAAAACTTATGTTGCGGATCATGTACCAAATATTTAAGAAATTATAAACCCAGACTATTCGCGACATGTAGCCACAGAAAGCAATTCTGCAAATATAGTTTCATGATCCCCAACATAGCTTCGATGTTGTGACACGACCCTGAATGTATACCAAGAGTGGATAGTGAGTGGTCGGTGGCAACAATAGTGCAAGTTGCAACTGAACTAGAAACAAAGAAAGTTTGTATACTTGCTTTGACGATAGCAATTAATGAGAGCATTTATTATAAACATTCATCGTTTCAATCACTACAGCGAATTACTGCACTTATAAAACGATTTTGTCACAACTGTAGTAATAAAAATAGTAACAGGACTGGAAATTTAACGATAAAATAATTAAGAAGTACTTCTAATAATATTTTCCGTCCGTTGTAGGGAACACAATTTCAAAAATAATACGATCAATTAAACTACAATTATAATATAGCAACCCAAAACCTCTTGATAAATTTATCTCTATTTATTAACGATGGCCTTTTAAGAGTATGTGGTAAGCTAAAAAACGGTAATATTCCTAAAAATACGAAAACATCTGATAATTCTGCATAAGAATAATTTCATAACGAGTTTATTAATCAATTGAATTCACTTAGTTATCTTTCATGGTGGAGTTGAGTTAGTCTTAAACACTATGAAACATATATATATGATATTGAATACAAAACGGCTAATGCCAAGAATTAATCAATGTATTACTGACACGAAAACATTTACCAACGTTGAATACACCTATTTTATATATTCGTTGTATGGCTACAAAAGCAGTTCATTCATCGCAGGATTATGATGTTTGCTACCCGATGCGGATTATGCAAAAATATTTATTCTGACTATGGCACAAATTGTAAAGATGCTGAAGTTGTACTAGAAAAAGAACTACTGATTAACCATCAACTGGCATATTAACCAAATTTTCGTGGCATATGAGAGGCAGGAGTCCGACCTTCGAAATATCATCTCAGGCGAGTTATTGAAAAAGCCACTTATACTTATAAAGAATATAGTACATTGTTGGAACAAATAGAAATTTATTCAAACTTAAGCCCACTTTGCATAATAGAAAATTCAGTGAAAGATTTAGAAATACTTACTCAACCATTTGGATTGAAATATCATTACATCATAGCGTGCGAAAATTACAACGACTTACTCATCAATTTCGAAGCCAGAGGTCAAAACAATATAATATAAACCAATTTCAGCAAAAAGAGAAAATGGTGTCAAGTACAACCAACTTTAAAAGAAGGAACCATAGTAATCCTGAAGGATAACAACACATCACTAACATGCTGGCCAATGGGAAGAATTACAAGAGTATTGCCAGAAGATAAATTATTGTAGTTAGGAGTGGTTGAAATAAAAATGTGTGCTCTCTATAGAAACTGAAATAAATGCATACACAAATATAATAAAAAATCAGAACTGTTCGTTGGGAGAAAGTTTGAGTCACTGATCCTCAAAGAATAGTTGATGCCCTGAACCTAAAATAGATAAGTCGTTAAATCATAATAACAAAATAATTGAAGCAAAATATAATTTTTATAATGCTGGTGATATCATTATCATGATAATGTATCATATAAGATATAATTTTTATAATGGTGATTTCATTATCATGATGAAGATGCTGGTGATAACTGCATCGCTGATCATGGTGATAATGTTTACACACGTAGGCATCGAAACGGTTATGACACAAATAAACTGATTAAAAATAAGTGAAATGATGAAAAAATCTGGTTACCTAGCGCTCGAATCATGAGGAAAACGTTCGATCGACAATAGATAGTCGTTGTGGCAACGATCGCAGCGATTGTCGGGGCAGGGCATCTCATTATTCGCGATTAGAAATTTCTTCTCGTTTCCCGAGTTTGACACTAGATTTTAAAAGAAATTTCGAATTATTGTCTTCCATTCGTAAAGACCGTTTATATCTACCATTTCTAGTCGCAACTCCATAGTTCTTTCCTCTTTCTCTCCTTCGTTGGTCCATTATTTTCGGTTCCGTTTTTTTTATATATGTATTTCTTTTTGTTCTTAGTCACATTATTTTGTTTCTGAATTTTTATCTTTATACAAATTCTTATCCTTTGCCAAATTCGTATACACTTCAAACCATTTCCACCATGCCTTAATTTTTTTTCTGAACTTAACACTTTCAGTGGTCACAAAGTAAAACTTCCATGCGGTTGTTCTTCCTTATCCATACGTTTGTTCCGAAACCATTCCTTACTTCCACGTTCACCCTGCCTTATTTATTTTTGTTTGATAAATTTCTGTTATCCATTCTCTTGGAGGAATTTACACACTCTGGTTTCATAATATTCCAGCCAAATTTTTTATTATTATATTAGTTTGGGGGAGAATAAATACATATTTTTTTTCGGTAGATAGCTGTAGTGATATATATCTCGTAAAGTATTGAAAAAAAGAAAATTAACAAAGAAAATTCCGTGAATTTAACAATTTTTGCTTTGATAATTACAGTTATAGTGGTTCAGCAACTCGACTATTGTGGTATTGCAATAAATAACGGCATACGAGGTCTGTTCAAAAAGTATCGCGAATTTTGTATTTTTTCAAAAATTATTTATGTATTCATAAATATCTATTTTGTCCCCTTCAAAGTAATCCCCACCAGATATTAGACACTTGTGCCAACGTTTTTTCCAATCCTCGAAGCACTTAAAAAATAATTTTTTTGTGATCTTATTCAGCTCCTCCTTCGAAGCCGTCTTTATCTCCTCAATCGTAGCGTAGCGTCGTCCTTTCATGGGTCTCTTGAGTTTCGGGAACAAGAAAAAGTCACAGGAGGCCAGATCTGGAGAAAACGGTGGCTGCGGCATTATTAGTGTGTTGTTTTTGGCCAAAAATTCGCGCACAAGCAACGATTCGTGAGCAGGGGCGTTATCATGGTGCAAAAGCCAATTTTTGTTCTTCCATAAATCCGGGCGTTTCTGGCGGATTGCTTCGGACAACTTGCAGGTAATATTCCTTATTGACTGTTCTACCCTTTGGCATGAACTCATGATGCACCACGCCTCTGCAATCGAAGAAAACTGTAAGCAAAACCTTCACATCTTCTCGGCCCTCTGAGATTTTGTACGACCGATAAACGTTGATTCGGTCGAAGGTAGCTTCACCATATGCCACAGTCAACATACGGAATGCGTCCGCGCAAATAATTTGGTTTTTCACACAAAATTTGATACAGATACTTTGCTCCATTTTTTGGAATGGGCAAAAATCGAAGAAGAGCCAAAACACGTGCAAGCAAAGCATCTGTCAAAAATTAACTGAACATTCAAAATGGCCGAACTTGTCGGCATAAGTGAGAGACATGAGTACCAACATAACGCCACAATAAATCGAAAATCGAATATACGTAACCTGCGGAAATTCAAAATTCGCGATACTTTTTGAACATACCTCGAATATGTGCTAGCACAGCCATTCTATGCTATTCTATGGTTTTCTAGGTACCGAAATTTACTACTGCACATAATGAGAATTTGTGTATCTATGTATGTTCAACATGGTTAGCTGTTTGGTATTCGTATTGTATAATTGCTGTTGGGCAGTGTAAACGGTAAGTATTCATATTGTACAGCTATGTGATATTCATATTGTAATTTAATTTGCGTTACGTTAATATACACAATATAATATTGTTATAGAATTTTTATTTGCAGTTTCTTTTTAAATTAATTGCTGATATCTTCAGCGGTTGCTTTAGGCGAACTGAATATTGAGCATCGTTGCGCTCTTCAACTGCAGCTGATAACTGTTTTATAAGTGCACTGACTTGATCAGATGACAATGTACCCAACTCTGATCAATGCACTGTACAGCCGCAGCTGATTGCCGTTAAAGAATACAACGATCCCATGCTTATGATGTGCTGTAAACACTAATCCTCCTCCAAGAAAGAAGCCTCCCCTGATCATTCATTATTCATTGCAAGGCAGCTGCTGCCTCTCCACTGTATTGGTGATATTTTGCCATTCTTTCTATGTGCACCATTGCTTCATCTGCGTAATATATTGCTTCATCCACGTAATATAATCCATCCCAGTTCACCTGAAGTTTAGGTGATAGATCCTCCATTTTCTGGGGGCTGTCCTCCAACTTCATTGTTCTACCGGTTCGTTCTAGAAGAATGAAGACCCTCCATCTTCCCCACCTAGGATTCTGTCGATGAATTTCCTCAAGTCTGTTCCTTGACATGTCGCAGACAAGTTTCTAGTTTGTAATATATTTTATGTAATAGAAAATTAAGTGAAAATAAATACTAAATAAATAATAAGTTCAAGTTATTACAGTGTTCGTCCATGTAGCAAATTACTTGGTAGACATAACTCTATGCCAAATACCAGACGGTAAGTTGTTTCTCCAGTACTTTTGTACACTGTCGACCAATATGCTAACTTGATTAATCCTAGAAGTTTACCCCAATTGTGCTGATCTTGTTGCAGTACTTGGCTAAGTAATCCACCATATTTCGGTTGAAACATGAAAATACACGATCAATTGTGATATATTGCGACCGCGAATAACCGCGACTGAGAATACCTCGAAAATGATGAGAAATTGTCGTCGCAGACAATCAAACTTCGGCGGTGCGGAAACAGTGCGACGAGTTCTGCAGCTTCAGACAAATTTATCATAAATAACACATGGCTGAAGATATTTTCCGTCAAATACGCAATGAAAATTCAAATAGGAACATTTTTTTCATAGCAGAAATCTACAACAAAGCGTTGATAATTATTGAAAATGTATGCTTCGAAATACTGAACAAAGTTCTCAATCAATTGGAAATGCCATTACCAAATCGATCTGCTGCTTCTTCGTTCGATTTATAATTGCGTCGTGAACAAAATTACAACATGGGTGATCTGTTATCGTATGTGCAACCAAATATTCCTAAGGTAACGCTTGAGCAAAAAGACATTTACGATCAAATAATGAAACTGTCAATAACGTTCCTAATTAGATTAATTCTAGCAATTCGATTCCAAAATGACATACTTGCGTCGTCCGGAACAGCTGTGACATTGCTACCAAGTGAAAGAACTACTCATTCCGCTTCGAAATTGCCATTAAACATGTAATTCATTGAAATTTCGACGTGCAACATTTCCAAAGCATCCAACATGGGAAAAGTATTTCAAAAATGCCCTCTTATTATTTAAGATGAATGCACAATGTCGCACAAAAAATCGCTCGAGGCGCTTAATCGATTAATGCAAGATTTGGGTGGAAACATCAGACCATTTGGGAACGAATTAATATTTCTTGCAGATTTCAGGGAAACATTCCCTGTAATTCGCCGAACGACACCAGCGGACAAAATAAATGCTTGCCTGAAATACTCTTCTTTGTGGCGACACGTAAAGACATTAAAATTAATTACAAATATGCATGTCCAGCTGCAAAACTATCGATCAGCTGAGATATTCGCACATCAATTACTGGAAATTGGGAACGGAAAGGGGCCGGTTACTTTGACCTCAGGACGAATTTCATTGCCGCATAACTTCTGCAATTTAGTGACGTCAAAAGAATTGGTTAATGAAGTATTTCCCAATATTGAAACCAATTATAAGAATAACGATTGGCTGAGTGAACGAGCTATTCTTGCGGCCAAGAACAAAGACATCTATGGCTTTAACAATATTATTCAGTCTAGCATTCAAAGCGCGGCAATCACATATAAGTCCATTGACACTGTTGTGGACGCAGATAAAGTGGTTAATTCTACCACCAAATTTTTGAATGCACTCGATCTGCCATTGATGCCCCCGCACGTACTGCAATTGAAAATCGGCGTGCCATTTAGCATGTTGCGAAATATGAACCAGCCAAAACTTCGCAACGGCACGCGGCTTGCAACAAAAAAATTAATGAGCAACGTCATAGAAGCAACAATCTTGACATGAGCTTTCAAAACTGAAGATGTCCTTATTCCTCGCATTCCCATGGTTCCAACGGATATGCCATTTCAATTTAAGAGACTGCAATTCCCAATACGATTGGCGTTTGCAATCACCATCAACAAAGCTTAGGGCCAATCTCTAGAATTGTGCGATTTAGATCAAATTGTTTCTCACATGGACAATTATTTCTTGCGTGTTCTACAGACAGATATACTTGGCGAATTCTAGAGTAGAAACAGCAAAAATTTGATAATCTATGGCGAAGGAGGAAAACAAGAAACAAATCATAGTTTTTCCGCTCCTAATTGTGGGTTCCGCGAGTTATTATTATATATATTGTATAATTTAAATTTTTTTTTGTGTCAAATTTTTACTGTTTTCAAAATTTGTATACCCTACATATCGTTGCTTATTCCTTTTCTAATCGAAATTAAAATTAATCAATTTTCTTTATTTTTTTGATTAATTTATCTATTTATTAGTTTTATAATACCCTTCGGCAAGCTTTTCTTACCCATAATGTTACCTAATCAGCAGTAAATAAATGTTATTTTCTATAAATAAATGATAATTTCTTATTATTTCTATATCATAAAAAATTCTATAAAAATGAGATGCAGTTTCGGATTCTATTTAAACAATTGACTTCATCTGTCCTCGTACTGAAACAATTACAGCGCGCGATTTCAGTGTACACAATTCTGTGTAGCTTCAACATTTTTGACAGGCAATACTCTACGGAATATTTGTGGCGATCTCTACTGTGTCGAACAATTTGACACAGCTTTTTATCGAGTCTATACGAATCTTGAACATTAATAGTCATAACGCTAATACTCTGAACTTATATCTCGTACCAAAATCACGCTGTTGAAAATAAAGTTCCTAAAAAAATAGCTAGACAATACAAGTATAAACTGGTCACTATGCATCTTCAATAGTGACGTAGATGACGTTGATGATATACCAACTAATACTATTCTAGCTGGTATAAAATATTACATTCCTTACCGCATTAAGTAAGGTTTGACTCAACTTGAAAAAGTATGGTTTAACTCGAGTTAAAGCTGTGTCAAATTGTTAATGAACATTGCTGTGCTAAAATAAATACAATGTTCACATTCGTTGTATATAATTTTTCAACTATAAAAAGCTGAGGACAAGAATACTAGTGTTGCAGGAGTAGTAAATATTGTTGTTCGTTCGTTAAAAAAAACCAATAATGTTGCGTTATTTTCCATCACACGCTCTTTTACAATTAAATTTCAATGGTCAGCTCATAACTTCTCTGCATTTTCTTCCCTTCCAGGTTGTGCCTTGTCGGAATGTCCGGCCATTAGAATCTCCAACCATAAAAATGATGTATTATTATAAACCTCCATTACTTCGCTGCTGCTATCTGATACCATCGCAATAATGCAGCAACATGTTTATGTTTGCTCAAGTGATATTAAATTATAGAATTACTTTCATATAGGCGCTTGTGCCATTCTACTGAGCAAAAATATTTACACTCTAAACGCAAATTGAATGCGCTATTTGTACAATTATCTGTTTTCAAAATAACTCACTACTATCTCGTGGGAAATGTTTTATGAATTATGAGTACTGCTTAGATGAACCGTTTTTGGTAAACGTCTTGAACAACGCCTTAATGGCTGAAATAGGCTTAGTTGGCTGCTAATAATCGTGTGCTCATTTCTTCTTTAATTGAAGATAGGAAAATAACACTGTACTACAAAAAAGCTAAAGTTACAATTGTTCCACATATATTACCGGATTGATATTTTTGAATGCCTGTTAACGGATGCCTACAAGAACTAGTCTGAACTTGTTTAATCAAAACTTTACGAGAAATATATCACTACAGCCATCTGGCAAAAAAATTATGGATTTTTTCTTCGTCGAACTAATATATATAGTTCCTCGAGTAGTTAAATCATCATAAGTATATTAAATGGTCATAAGTTTAAACACACACATGAAGTATACTACGGTATCCAATTGTGTGCAATCGAGCATACAAATAATCTTCATAAACACGACCGGGACGTATATATGTGTATACCATAGACCTTATCATATGGATACACGCCAAATTTGACGGACAATAACCTTTCTGATAGCTATCGTGTCGTATACTTTCTGTATACTCTTATGATTGTGGTTATCACCTTTCCAAGCATGAAATCGCGTTCGTAACCTGATAACTTGCCTACGTAGTGGCTAATCGCACATCGTGACTTCACAAGATCCTTAGTGTAATCTAAAGCCAATGAAATACCATACTAATAGCAACATTATTTCAGGCTACGATAGATCGAATCGTTAACTGAAACTCCTCGTAGTCACGTGTCCTATCAAGGTTTCTTACGACACATGCTGCCTAACTTTAGACTTCATTAGTAAACACATTTGAGCATTATATCGGAACAGATACTCCTCTATTACGTGATGTTTTTTGTTGGAAGTTCATTTCAACTACTGACCTAACTGATGGAAAAACTATTAGCCGAACAATGTCTTATTGATTGCATAATAAATAAGTTGTTGGTTAATTTTATGAAAGAAGCATATGCTAAAAGATCGGTTGCCTCATTAAAATCGAAATTAGCAAAGATAGAAGATTGGACAACTTTTCTGAAACATGAGGAGAAACTGTTAAAGCTGTACACTAAAGATGATTTGCCAACGTATTTTGAGAACTGTGGTCGCGACCATGTCGAACCCAAGTATCAGGAGATAAAGTTGCTGATTAAGGAGGCTATTTAAAAACTACAACTTAATTGAGTGAACGATATCGACTCTGAATCAAACAAAAATAAGACAATTCAGAAGAAGATTAGAATACAGAAATTCTCGATGACCAAAATGAATCGACTAATTGCATATATCGCTAAAGACTTGTGCTCCACTCAATCATCTGAATACACGTATGCTTCTAAACACCTAAAATATCTTAAGGGCTGTTGGGACCAGGATTCTATTGATCAAAATTTCATTATGCAATCTGATAACCACTTCGCTTACTCTGAAGAAGAATAAGATGAATTCGATTTAGCATTCCTAAACATCACCACAAACTTAGAAGAAAACCAAAACAACAATTCTTTGAACGTAAATAAGAAAAAGAGGGGCTCTGTCCGGTTACCCAAGATAGCCTTACCAACTTTAAATGGTGATTACGCCAGCTAGCAGCAATTTAGAGGCATGTTCAAAAAAATGGTTAATGTCCATGAAATCCATTTATCAGTAGCGAAAGAAACAATTTTAGAGGACCGGTTCGATAACCAGCGACTAGTGGCTGGCAAACTATTAGACAGAATCATGAACCTTCCAAGCACAAACGTATCATCGCTTGGCAAATTTTGGAAGACCGGTTCGCTTACCAGCGGCTAGTAGCTGCCAAACTATTAGACAGAACCATAACGCTTCTAAGCATGAACTTTGAATCAATTGCAGCTATACGTAAACTGCACGATGTGGTCAAAGAATGTCTGCTAGGTCTGTCGTATTTGGAAATCGATGTTGAGGCTTTTAGGTTTAAGCAATGTTAGGTTGGATACCTATAAGCAATGTTCTACAACAGTTGATCAGTGGCTGTCAACTCCCTGCACGAGCAGATGGCCAAGTTTTAGCAATTAGAAGAGGCCAAGCCCGCAATTATACTAACGACCAGAAAATGTGAAAAACATTTTCAAGAAAATACGAGTAGAAACTGCGAAGGACAATTTATTGAATCATTATTTGTAACATTAAATTTTATTAAAAAATGTTGGAAGGTTTACTTTTCTATTAATACTGTTTAAAAAATATAAACTAAATATAAAAGAATGGAAAATTAACAAATATTTTGAAGAAAACTATCAAAAATTCTCTAATTCTTTCCAGAAAAGATTCTATTTGTCGAATCCTCTCAAAAAAAAACAATAAATAAAGAAAACGCAGGAGTTGAAACAGTTTCAAATACTTATTTTCAATACAAATATATTATAATAAAATTAAATTGACATATATATATTGGGTTGTTCGGAAAGTAGTTTTTTCCCAACAGAGGACTTAATTGTATTTTTTCACAACCAACTTCACACTTAGGCCGCATAATCATATGAACATTAATAGTCATAACGCTAATACTCTGAACTTATATCTCATACCAAAATCACGCTGTTGAAAATAAAGTTCCTAAAAAAATAGCTAGACAATACAAGAACGCGAACTGGGACGGCTTAAACAGATTCTTTAAGAGTAGTAACTGGTTACTATGCATCTTCAATAGATATAGAATCATATGTATATATATGATTATATCGTTTAATACGGCTCAAAGCACTTCGAAAGCCAGTATTAATAAAAAATTAATGCTATCTGTTTGGTGGGATTTCGAAGGAATCGTTTATTTCGAGTTTCTACCGAGCAACACAACGATCAATACTGAAGTGTACTGTTATCAGTTTGGATAAATTGAATGATTCACTTAAAGAAAAAAAGCCAGAATAAAATATTAATTCATTATAAGAAAATCTTCTTTCATTTTTATTAAAAAAAACGAAATTACTTTCTGAACAACCCAATATATTGCATATACATGCATAGTCATAAAATATACTTAATTTAAACACATGAAAGAAGATTATATATTAAATTGATCATAACATATAAACGAAAAATAAAAAGGTAAAGTAAATGCATACTAACAGAACACAAAATATAACGAATATAACCGACCTGACAATTTCAATAACTTATATCGCAATGTAAACACAAGAAAGTGGTCGGATATTCATAATATAATGTATGCTAACACGGACATTAACAATAAAACAGGCATAAACAGGGTTAAGGCGAAGAAACATTTAAACTCGCAAATGCAAGAAAGTAAACACTGTTCAGTTAATTAAAAGAGTAGCAGAAATATATACCGTTGTTGAGGCAGTAGCTAAAGAAAATGAAAGGAAATTTTAAGAGAGATCGTCCACCAGCAGTATACTGAATATAAATAAAGCATTTCAGGATAGTGATGTTGAAATTTCTAACGGTTATTCCCAGACTTATAGAAGATTCGATTATTACCTCATAGATGGCAACATTCAAAAATTAACCGTTATCGAATTATAATTTAAATAATAATGATAAAGGCGATATGATCAATTGCGTAAATCCAGGGATTTGTTTATCTTCCCAAACAAATAATCCAGTAAGCAATAGCAGAGCTAATATAGCAATAATGTTTGGAGATAATGTAATAGCGCATCATGTTGATAATGGGATAGAGAACCCGAGAAATGACACTATAACCAAAAATAGTAAGGAAGACATTTTTTTTTTTTCATTTCTGCAATAGTTATTCGCATCTATATTATTGTTATGTCATTTAACAGTTACGTCTTTGATTCATTTTGTTTATTTTCTATGGATTTTACAACAAGTTGAAAATGGAAGACTAAACTTTGCATTTTCGTGAATATTTAAATGTTCCGTGAATATTTAAATGTTCCGTGAATATTTAAATGTTCCGTGAAAAGAATGCGCGCCAAGCTTGCGAAAATTCGCATAAAATTTATGATGATAATGCTCTACAAGAGCGTCAATACCAAAGATGGTTTACGAAATTCCGTGATCCTGACTTTGGTCTCAACGATGCTCCGCGGAGTGGAAGGAAAATCGTGGTTGTTGACAACAAAATAAAATCATTAATTAAGTCAAACCAGTATATATATAAAAATAATAAATTAAGGAACTAATGATTATAATAATAGTATTAATTGCAAACGATAAATTGGTATATGAACATAATTAATATACATATATATGAACATATGGCAAATATTCAAGCAACTTCTTCCTTTCTCCAATCAAGAAATACACTTGCTAGAAACACTAGTGATATAGGTGCAGAAGAACACACATACTCATAATACAATCTTATTCTTACAATGCACAATATCACAATCAGGCATTGTGATTACGACAAATCTATCACGATATTCTGATCATATTCTTGTGTTGATTTTGGTTCCAGTCAATGCGCTTCGAATTGTGTTGATTTTTCGCTATCAATGTACATGTATATATACAGCTTGAATAGGGTTAGAAATTAATTTATTATCATTTATTCCCCTAATAAATAATAAAAATAATTTAATACTTTCAGAACCATCTCTAAAATATTTGTTAATTCAATCATTAGCTTCAATGATTTTTATATATATGTATACTCGTATAATATATAATTCGAGAGAAATCACTTAGAAAAATATATTAACATAGTATCTGGAGCAGACGCACAAATACAGATAGCGGGAAGAGAAATGTTCAAATCATTTTTTCACAAAATGCTGAAGCTACCTGAATGCATGCAAATGTCGTTGTACGACCATTAACTGTAAGTTAATTTTTTTTTGCATCTTTGTACATATCTATAAACAGAAATGGAAAGTATTATGTAAATAAAAAATAGAAATCCTATTTATTTTTTAACATTCTGATCCCGATCCTTCTATAATTTTTTTTAAACCCCAGATGCCAATCCTGTACCTCACTAATATGATTTTTCGGTAAGGTGAGTACGGTATCACTAGTCATGAGAAATACGTTATCACTTGTCATGAGAAGTGTTATCACCATCATGGTTTACGATTAGTTCTCCCATCAGCTGCAACTCGCCTTTCGGTTTTTTTTACTGTCGGTTTTTGTTCAATTTTTATTTTTTTCTCCCTAATCACACAATCTAATTTTTTTTCTACGTTACTACCCTTCCACATTTTAACACCTCTCGTTCCTTGTTTTTTTCTACTCATTTACTCCTTTGGAAATATTTACTCTTCGAAGGCTTCCCAAGGAAAATAATATTCCAATAATACCCATAAGTGCAAAAATGATAAATAAAATAAAATTTACCCCTACTCCACCCTTACAAATACCGGAGATGTAGACTTACAAGCATGCCTGTCATTCCCTCGTCTTCGAATAGTTTACCCACTTCTTTACACGTCCAAATATTTTCGCTCCACCACACAAAATAAGGCAAAAAAAATCTGTCCGTTTTCTTAAGAAATTTGAAAAATAAAACAAAATATAACATAGGGAGGGTAATTGTTAATTACAAATGTGGACACAGTGGTAGAACTAGGAATGCACGTAGCTCCTTAGATGATATTTCAGAAAATTCAAAATTTTAGCATAAGGCAATCCCTCCAACAATACAGACGTGTTCAAGCACATTATTTCTCAGCAAGCATGGTGGACCTCATTTGTGATTCGGAATCATAAATAGCACAATCAGTGGAATTTCATGGAAACCGATGCAAACATTACATTTTAAGGACGTGGCATAGCCAATAAAGACAACAAGAATGTAGTTTATTACAAAAATGCCAATACGTTATATTAAAATTAAGTTCAATCCTATAAAACAATATTTTTCACAAGGCACTTGCGTTAAAGGAATTATAAATATAATCCTTATTATGTTATAATACATCTTGCGTTAAAAGTATAAGAAGGAATAAAGAGAGAAGCGTCAGTGCATTTTACTTGATTGTAATGACTCGAGTGAGGCAGGGCATTCAATATTTGTATTGGACGGTTGAAAAAAAATACCTTTATTTCATAGTATGTCAGAAAAAGGGATTTAGAATAAACCAATGTTGAGTTATGTTTTAGTGAGTATTACTTTTCCACTGGAAAACTCTTGATAGAGAATACGATAAAATAAGGAAGCCAGAAGAGTGCCTAATAATTGATCCTAGTCGATGTTTACTCAGCGCAGGTAGGGCACTTTAGTTGGAAACCGGTTACTCGATTGGCGATTGAATATGATTAACACTAATTTAATAATGTTTATTGAAATAGTTTTGTGTGAAATAAATAAAGTATGGCCATTGTTGAATATTATTATTGTTTTTTTATTGTGCATTTCTTCAACAAACTTACAAATAAGTCGTTAAACTATTTACACAATTTAAAACGAAGTATAAAACTTTAATTTTTTTAGAATTATGGTAATTATTTCATTTAATAATATTACAATGTCTTACCTGTTGTAAACAATTCATTAAATGCGTCTTCCGGCAACTGGTTGAGAACGTTGTTTAGATCATGCTCTTCGAGAAGTCGAGTATCATCAAGAGGAATTTCTTCTAAAAAGCTTTATAACAGCCACAATATTTATATTTAAATATAATAAATACCTATGACATCATGATTATTACTTATTAACCCTATTTCGTTTAAGCCTTCTACGGCAGTGTCTTCTGAACTTTCATAAGAACTGTGGTCATATATACTCGATATATTTTGCATAGTTCTGCTATAAGAAATTCTGGAATCTTTTGATGTTGAACCGACTGGATGCGAATATGTGATCAGATTTCTAATTCCGTCCAAATTAATTTTAGAACTGTCCAATTTCTTTTGAATATTTATATTATGTAACATAAAAGTTACATCTAATGCTGTGTTTAGATCCGTTTGTCCTTTTCTATTATATTTATGGAGCATGTTTTTTTTCCCAGAAGTTTTTTTAGGTTTCTGTTCTTGTATTAAGCGGTTATAATTATCTCGTTTCCAAGCGTGTTCTCTACATAGAGGCAATTCGTGACAAATATCGAAAACCGGCACTCGACATTGAGAGTTGTCAGAGAATTTTGCCGTGCATGGAAAAAATAGAAATTGATCCGTATTTTTTGTTATGTGAAGATAGCAGTACGTAGTATAGGCCATTGCATTATTTCTACAATCTGGTAAACAACATATTTTTTTTGCAGATCTGCGAATATAATGAACATTCAAAATAATTAAAAAATTTAATATATTACCAAATTACATATGATCCGTATAGTTGATATTTTTTATTGCTCTTGCGACAAATGCTAAACGCCGTTTGGCATTTTTTAAAGTGCGATATTTTTGACGAAAAACAAACTGCATAGCGTGCTGCCGAAGTCGTCCTTTGTAGAGTTGTATACGTTGCTCACGACAATTATTTTTGAAAATAGGAAAAATAATATCTTTCACGTCCAACCACTGCGTCAATGCACTACTGATAGTATCAATACTAGGAACATTGGAATCCAAATATGTAGTTTGTCCACAATCAAATATATGTGAATTAGGAGCATGCCACTCCTGATTTTTTAATGTTGTTAGCATTATTTTAAATTTGGAAAATTGATTAGGAAAAGTTCGCTTCTCATATAATTAAGCACTTCTTATAGCTGTAATTTCAAATACTTAAATTGAGCAGTTTTTTTATATTTTAAACAGTATTTTTGGTGAGTTATTTAACATATTGCAGATTAACTTTGTTTTTGTTTTTAACGTGTTACCGAATTCTTCTCTATTATAATCGGCTTGTATTTAAGACATTAATGCTTGCAAGAAAAAGAAGATCTTTTTCTTTGCGCGCCTTATTTAGCAATAGCAACAGCCGATTCGACTGTATTGGATACTCAACTTAGTAGTTTAATATTTAATAAATATTACAACTGTCGACAGTTGAATGCACTGTCGACAATCGTGTAAACGGTGGATGTATTCGATGTTCGAAAATGGTAAGAACAATTTGTTTCTAAATTTAACTTTGAAGTACTTTTGTAAAGTTCATCACTCAACACAGAATCAGGTTGAGCATTAAGAAAATTCTCTTATAGCCAGTGAATGTGCAATTGTGGCAACACAGTGATCTAAGTAACACAGTCTTATTAGAATATGATGTGCGTTTATAAAACGAATACAAGGAAATATATGTTAGTTGATATTATAGTAAAACGAACACCGGTTCAAACGAACGACAACAGGTTAAAACGAACACCGGTGAGGAGGACTGATGTTGGTACTATCGTATATATGGAAAAGAAGCACGTACCATAAATACCGCGTTCTTTTGTCTTCTTTTGAAGCGGCGGACAAAGTTGGTATCTTAAATTCTAGCCGTCTTTTCATCATTGATTAATATACGAAAACGATATGCTTAAGTGACATAGGCACCGTTGTGTCAATTATTTTACCAAATCAAAACGAAAAACTACTCCGCCATGGATCGCACGAACGACAATTAAAATTATTCGCAGTTAATGACACAGCAATTGAAACGTACGGACAACGCAAAATTTCACTCAATTTTGGTCTCCGCCAAAATTTTAATGGGCATTTAAGATCCCAAATGTCACACGATCAATCATTGCAGCCGATTTTCTCACACATTTTGATATTTTGGTCGATTTTCTCACACATTTAAATGACAATGGTTCATTTACAGCTGTCCTTTGTGAATTCATCGATATAACCATTACCGATAACAAATCAACCTGTATTCGAACGACCACGACGACTCCATCCGACAAATTGCTAATCGAAAAGAGTGCCGTAAGCTCATGGAACAAGGAATTTGTCGACAATCCGATAGCAATTGGGCTAACCCAAATCATCTTTTTAAACAAATCGTTTGGTACAAACGCCATTACAATTCCTAACCGATATGGCGTATCACATATTCACGATTTTTTACAAATATTTCATATTAAAAGAGTTTTTTCGAAGATCAACCTCTAGAAAGCATATAACCAAATAAAGATCGAGCCGTCCGACATGCCGAACACTTCATTCATATATCATGGTAACGAGAATTTATCATCGCCATGATAAAATGGATGAATCCTGGTGTTGTCATGCCGACTGGTTCGGCGATGCTGGCGACATTAAACTGCTAATGGAGTCAGTCTTGTTGATGTATGCCAGTTTAAATGTCTACTGAATTCTTCGATTTTGAAGAATCTATCGAATAGGGCGGTGTATGGATCTTCTAGTGAGGATTTTATGCGATCACAGCTTATGAAAGGTAGTGTAGGACGTAAACCAGGCACGGAATCACGATATTTTTTCGAAATGTCTCAGGTTTTGCGAGGTGAAATTGGCATTTGCGATGAAATTGCTAAAAGCTTCAAATAGTTGAGATTCGATTTGAGGACCCTGATCAGTACTAATTTTCATTGGAGTACTATAATGGCTTATCCAATGGTCGAACATGTCTGTCTATTGTGTCTGCTTTCATACCCTTGAGAAGTACAGCTACTGGCCACTTGGTAAAACGGACAATGATGATCAAACCAAAGTCATTAATCTTCAGCACAACGACTTAATCCAAGTAAATGAAGCTGAATCAGCAATCCAGTACTTCGATGTGATTAGGCACTAATGTTGTATGTCAATGGAATGCACTCACGAGCCCAACTAGTTACATTATTCTTTATGCCAGACCATATAAATTATTTCCCCTAATTGTAGTGATCACTTTTCGACGGGGATGAGATTGTAAACGATGTCAAAAGCAGCCCTGAGAAGGGGTTGGGATAGATACGGACGATTGGTCTCATATACTATGTGCCTTGTAAATTGAAATATAAAGTCGAATTGTCTGAGCTGTCTTCCTGAACTATTTTGAGTGAAAGCATGCGTTACAGTTAATGGTCTGTCTTCACAGTAAAATGTCAACATTTTAAATGATGATGATATTCTTGATGGAGTAGAAGTAACTGAGGAGCTCAAAGTTGTAAGTGCTGTACCGTTTTTCCATTTCACTAACTTTTCTTCGAAAAAAACCAATTGGCCTAAAATGTGGGGACGGAAAATATGCTTGAGTTGCATTTTTAAGAGTTTGCTTCAGTATTTTGAAAGTGTTCCGTTCCTGAGGTCCAGACGGTTTGTCTTATAATTTTTTACTTTTGAAAGTGTAATTGTAAAACGGCCATTTTGGGAATGAGTTGTCTATAATAGTTGACCATGCCCAAAAAGCTTCTCAGTTCAGAAACAGTTTGTTTCCGGATATTTTATAATTTTAAAAAGGCGATCAAGTTTTCGAGAATTTCAGCAATTAATGAAAAAAAGCATCAGATAAAATAGCTACAGTCATCAACCCACAGCCGAACGAAACACGTCACACACGGTCTGGCCGGCAAGTACGAATCCCAGTTCAAATATCAATGAAACGAACACTTGGTAGGGAGTACTGTGGCGACACGGAAAAATGAGTAAAAAGTTCAGAATAGGTTGTGCGTTTATAAAATGAATACAAGGAAATACTTGACAAAGAATTTTTTACACTTGATACATCGAAGGAACAATAGATTAAAACGGCTCGAATCATTTTAATTTCCACAAGTTACAAAACCACAGTCGCATGTTATTAAATAAATAATAAATATTCAAAATAATTTGTGATATTTGGGAATTATAAAATAAAGAGTGGTAATAAAATAAGGACTTAATGACCTACACAATTTTATAGCAGAGTTTTTTTTTCAAGTAGCATTAATGTCATGGCCGCGTTACTTGGCTTTATGAGAATAAAAAAGGTGGTGTAATATGCTCTGTTACTTTTGTTCTAACTGCTTTCAAAAAATACTTAGTATTATAAAAAAGTTGGAGTATGAGTACATAACGAATTTCAAGTATATAAAGAAAAGTGCATATTGATGGACTTATGCATCAATTATGCATTCATGGGAATAAATTATGGCGAGTTATTTGTAATATGATAAAATGAAACTTTATGGAATACAAATGGTGTGAAAAAAAATTTTCACGGGCAAACATTGTTTGAAGGTGTGTTTATCTTGTTATACTTGAAATTAGAAACCATCAGTCCGAGTAAAATCAGACCGAAGACCCATCACTTATTTTCCATTGTATGTGAGCACTCGTTCATCCGAGAATAAAAACCGAATTAATGCACTTTAAGGTATTCAGATTTTAAGCTTGGGAGTAGTAATAAATCATTCGTAATTGCTGTGTCAGTTATTACTACATCCCACCGGTACCGGTGCAAAAAAATTATTTTGTGTGGATGTAGAAATACAAAATTATTTTCAGCATTAAATTATAATTTTCGGTGAAGATATAGTTTTCTACTTGTCGATCATTTGATTATAGCAACTCAAAATGCAAATACTTTTTATTTTGTTCGTATTTTCAGTTGCTCATAATCTCTATATATTTGTGTGATTGTATTTATTATTATTGTATGCAATTTAAATTTTATATTCTAATCTTATTTGCTATGGTACAATATTCTTATTTTTAATCTTAGTATCTAATGTTATATGGTAATATTTTTATTTTTAATCTTAGTACCAAAATGTTATATGGTAACTTTCATTTTAAAATTTTGTTTTTTAGTTAAGTATAATTCTTTAATACTGAAGTGTTTATTTTGATATCTTTTCATTGTCTCATAGGTGCCTTCGTATGGACTCTCGTTATTCTCGTGACTCCCACGTCAAAAATAAGCTAGATCACCAACTTTTAGCTTAGGTGGATTCATGGTTTCATCCTTATATTATTTTTGACTTAATCTATTTTAAATAGTCGTTATGGTATATATATATTTTTTAAAGGTTTTTGTTTGGATCCGTTATTATCCCATCTGCTGTGATAAGGTATCCTAGGTAAATGACTTCAAACAAAAACATTTAAAAATTATATATATACCATAAAATGTTTGCGGAAATAGCAAGACCCCTGAACTATCTGACGAAAAATATTGTACTGTTCAAATGGAAACTACATTTTGCGGGATTTTACTTGAGATTATACTCTCTCAAATGCAGGAGAAATTTTGGCATGGAAGAAAAGGGGTGCGCGGACGCGACGAACAATTACAATGTCGTTGGGCAGGCAACCGTTGTTGCAAACCCTGAATTGCGAAACGGCAAGTGCTCAAGAGCATTTATGAGCAATCCTCGCATTTTAATATTTGTTCTTGCAACGTTTCGTGAGATGATATTGCAATGTCTTTAAAAAAATTAATAGAAGTCGTGCAGCTAATACAGAATGAGAAAGATATAATTTCAGACACGATGGTAATTGCAAAAATTAACATTGCCTCCTGAATACAACCATTTTCAAAGTGCGTGGGAGTCGACTGCGAGTGCCCAACAGAATTTGACAAATTTGCAATCGCGCTTATTACCGGAGGAGCTGCATTTGAAATCGGAAGGTCGAAAATTTTGAAGTGTTCGTGGCTAAGAGAAATTTTTCACGGAATAATAGTTGAGAAAGGGGATGGGCAGTCATCGAAACATAAAGATACAGGACAACAGGAATGGTAACTGAAGGACAAATGTTTTGCGGAATGCTTATAGGCTGCGCGATTGTACAAAAAAACCTACTACAGTGAAAACAGAAAAAACATCGCCTGATGCAAGCGATCATGTGTAATCCGTGCGATTTTTTTTACAAATAGAAATGTCATCAGTGTGATTGTAGTGGATTGATGCCTAGTGTATACTGGAGATAGTAAACACTGTAGTGCATCGATACTCTACTCAAAAACGGAATAAATATAATTAATTTTTTTTTAAATCGAGCTGCCTGAGATGTGAACAAAATAGTCTACTTTAGATTATAATTCGTTCAAATAGTTAGTTGATTTAATAAGTTAAATAATTAAATGGTTGGAAATAATATTGGTGGTTAGTTATTACAGTTAATGTTAAATTTTACTTATTTGGTTAACATTAAATTTTATTGAGTCACTGTGATTAATATTAAAATATAGTTATTACGGTTGGATATTTGAATAAAGTTTTTGTGATTAATATTAAAATACAAAACTTTAAATAAAATGAAATCTAAATTATATCAAATATAAATACATAAAAGAAACATTTAATTAATATTTATTGAAGTTTCTTACATTGACTTAAGTTGTTTATATAAGTTCGTTGAGTTGGATATAGCGAAATTAAAGCTTCATTAATTGTTGTTATTTGTTATAAAACCACAAAAAATAATATGATTACCGTTTAACAAAGTTTTTCATTAAAATAAAAAAAAAATTAAATAATATTTATTGATAACCTCTACAAACGACTTTGTCATCCGAGAAGCGCAAATAAAACAATAGCAAATGCAACAATCCCAACAATTATCGCAACAACAATTACCACAGCAACACCCGCCTATCACCACATTTATTGCAATCGCTGCACAAGGGCTTCAGTAGCCACCACAACCTGTTCAACTGCAACAATTACAGCAGCAATTATAAAAACAACCAAATTTGTAACAACAGCTCAGCATCATCAGTTCTCAACAACAAAGTTCACTAAACTACAACACAGCAGCAACAATCATAGTTCCAACCACAGCAACAAAATCCGCAGCAGCAGCAACAACAGCAGAAGTAGTTACAATCTCAACAACAGCAACCCCACAACAGTTACAATAGAAGCGGCAGTAACATCAGCATCATCAGCTACAACAACAATACAAAAAACAAGAAAATCAAGAAAAATCAAAAAGCATTTACAACAGCAGCAGCAATATTAAAAATAAAAATCAGGTATATAGAAAAAAACAAAAAATATATATACTTTTATATATATATATAAGTCTTTACTTCCTTTTTACTATTGTTTTTTTGTTCTATTTATTATTATTAAGTCATTATTACGTTTTTCACGCGTATTATTAATGTGAAAATTTCAAATTGTTTTCTGCATGGTTGTATTTTTCTCTCTTCTTTTGTGGCTCAATTCAACATAACTACTGAAATAGGGGACGGATCAAATCAGGTGCAAATTGATAGAGCAACTTTGCAGATACTATCGGCTTTTTGGCTCAACATGGCTTAAGCTTTGTTTTGGCAGGTCGAACAGTTATTTTCGCTTTATAATTTGACATTTTCGAAACTGGCTCTAAAATTTTCACTGCTCATAAATCTTTGATAACATGTATTAACTCTAAATCAGATAAATGTTCCCGACATATCAGCCATGTTAATTATATTTCGCAGTTCAATGCGAATATTCAATACATCAATAGCATTACTAAACAGGTTGCAGATGCATTATCACGCATGTTTATTGAGGTAATAAATAACAAAAATAATTTTCATTTAGAACCACAATTTGGGCACAAGTGTAATGCGTCCAGTTGTTGCTTCATCGCTAAGAAAATTAATTTTCGAAAAATTACAGAATCTTTCACACCCGGGAAATTGCACAAGAAATAATTTTATTCTTCTGGCGGAAGCTCACCTCGAAAACATATTACTGGCCTCACATGAACACTGAAATAAATGAGTGGACTGAACAATGCATGATTTGCCAGAAGAGTAGAATTACTGGGCACACCAAGTCTGAATTAGGCAATTTCCCTTTACCCAAAACACGTCTCGAGCATGTACATATGGATATTGTTGGGCTATTACCCATTTCGAACGGTAAGTCATATATACTGAAAATAGTACACAAATATAGCAGATGGCCCGAAGCAATTAAGGATTATACGGCTCAACCTATTGCTAGTAATTTTATTTAAAATTTTGTTGCTTGTTTTTAAATTCCCCCCACAATAAAAACAGACTAAGGCAAACCCTTTGAGACAATTTCTTTAACTACCAGACTAACTAGAATTGGGATCTACAGAGTACGAACTAACATATATCATCCACAGAGCAATGGTTTAGTTGAACGTTTTAACAGACAGCTTAAAACTGCTCTCAGAACCAACGCTAACAATAACAACTGGATATATAAATGGACATTTTTGTTATTTTTTCGTATCTCAGTTAAGGAGGACTTAAAATGTTCTGTAGCTGAATGAGTTTTATTTACGGTCAGGCTCTAAGAATCCAAGGAGATTTTGCTATTCCTCCAGCAACAATAGTTCTCAGCAACCCTTCAACAGCTTAGAGATAAGTTGCCAAAGATGACACCAAACAACTGCCATCTTAACGCAAATGTAAAAGTTTTTATACCAAAAGATCCCAAATGTAGTTCTCATATTTTTATCCGGATAAATAGCAAAATACCTATGATGGTTAATTATCTTGGTTAATGTTAAATTTTAGTAGTTGTAGTTAACATTAAAATTTATTAAGTTAGTGATTGATATTAAAATACTGTTATTGTGGTCAATATTAGATAATAGTTATTGTGATTAATATTAAATACAAAACTTTACAGAAAATGAAGTTTAAATTATATCAAATATAAATATATAAAAGAAACATTTAATTAAGTAATTTCGCTTACAATGTGGAGTTTTCTTCAGCAAATGCAAAAGGTGAATGGGCATAATGAAAACAAAAATTATGAATAATTTTCAAACTCATTTTAAAAGCTGATTGAAATCTTTCGTGGGAGTTGTATTTGAGGGAAATATGGAATAGCAAAATTACAATATGGTTTTAGTTAGGAGTAACATTTATTTTTAAATATATTTTCATATATTAGCTACCCGATGATAGCTTTGAAAATTTCTAATAGAAAACAAAACTAACTAGCATTTAAGTAAAACGATGCGAAATCAATTTTTCTCATTTTTACTTCCAATTCAAAAAATCTGATTTCGATGTAAATTAATAATTAAAATATTCAATGACTAATTATTTAACAAAAATGTGCAGTAATATCGATATTTAATTAAAATTATAAATTGTTCACACATTGTTCATACTCATCAATTGGGGTAGTTCACATCATTCCATATATCAGGTTTGGGCAGTTCACATTATTTCGAAACTTGCTCGCCTAAAAGCTCATATTGAAAGTGAAAATTTTCGAGTTGACCGTCATCACAATTTGCAACAAAAATTCTCTTTCCACTCGGTTCTCACGCTATAATACCAATAAATGTGTATTATATATTAAAAATTGTCTAGTTCCGAAAATTTTATGTTTGTTCATTAATCATTGTTTCGACCGTGGCATTTTAAAACTGATTAATTACTTTTCTGGTGTATTCTGCTTCCTATCTATTTTGTGACTTATAAAGAATGTTTTCATTATATGTTTCCGCCTCGATGGATCAGATCGAAATGAACATTTCTTCATTTCTTGATAGGAATCAGTTCGTTTATTGGTTACTAGGAGAACCAATATCTCAATGTGGAGGTGTTTGTTGGCATGACAACGACATCATGTGGAATCATGCGAAAAAAAACCATTAATAGTAAAAGCTTTCCATTATTTATTGTATAATCTCAAGAGCATTCAATACATTGTTGATGTAATTTTATTCAACATCTAAATCTTCAACCGAATTCTTAAAAATCACGTTATTTTTAATTAAAATACTCTTTCAGCAGTGATTTAATATTAATAGAGTTCCAAGCTAGAATCAATTTTTGTTCAACAATTTTTCTGATTTCCTGATAACTCCAGAAAGCTTTTATATGAAGTCGAAAAAATCCGAATAAATAATACACAAATTTCCAGCTTTATATATAAAAATCAAAGAACTCATAAGTAAGCTTATTTTTTGAGCTTAAATCTTGTGAAAGCTCAGACAGTTTAAAGTTCATAAAAAATTATTGAGAAATTGCATAGAAAAATAGTATCAATATTTCCCTATATAACAATCCGCTAACATTTTAAACATGTATTTTTTCTAATTTCCGTTTTATCTATAATTTTAAACAATACAAAGACTGAAAATAATACAGAAGACGAATAAGCAAAGGTCTCAAGGAAGTAAGACTTAAAAGATAAATATTTGCCTTAGGCCTCTTGTCTATTTTGTGTGGAACTTCTTTTTTTCTAATAGTAGAACTTCGTTAATAAGCATTGCAACAATAGTGGTTGCAATGCTTGTTAACGCGGATGTGTATATGTGTAAATATACACAACCGCGTTAACAAGCATTGCAAGCATTAATTGTAGGAACAAAATTCCGTCTGAAACTGAAAAATGCATGCAATTACTCTTCGATTATAGAATATAAGAATAGACAATCGCCTTATATGTATAAGATTTTAATTGAAGCCAAAAAATCCCGTGCAATTACAATTAACCAAAAACCTACTCAAAAATTATACCTATTAAGGTCAATTTTCATATATGTAAAAATATAAATCTATAAGGCGATTGTCCTTAAAAATCTATAAGGTGCCTAGGAAAACTCCAAGGTAATTGTCCTTAAAAATTATTGATAAGAATATAAATTTAAATTTATGAATTTTTATACTATTGTCAGTGAGTTGTGATATTATAATTCAATGCTTATATAGTATGACAATTTAAAGTTAAAGCTACTTCAATTGGGAAATGTGAGTAAATTTCTTATACAAATGATTCGATGATTCTATTCAATTTTTTGATATACAGAATTTAATCAGTGAAGTAAATAGCTGTATTCCATTGGACCAATTTTGCTACTGACAGTACTTCCAAATAGATGCCCAATGGAATGCAAAATTTACTGACAGCAATAAAATATAACCTCAAAATAGTCAACAACAATACTGAGTTTACTCACCCATTAACAATAAAAACTGAGTTTATTCACACACAAACAATATTGACAAAAATGTGACTACATTATAACCAACGAACCCGCTAAGCCATCTATTTCCAGTTGGGGAACTAAAATACACTACCGTAAATTGTATGGCGTAACTACGCATGCGAACTACTCATTTGTTCGAGGTGGTGTAGATGATGACAGCTGGAACTACTTGTGAGTAGCAAAATTTTCGCAAATGAATACAGTTAATATTGTAAAAGTTCTGTTTCATGTTTTGAAAGGTATGCTTTTATATATAAATAAATGAAATCGGAACAAAAAAAATGTTTTATTTAGTTTCTTATTCTAAATTTATTAAATTAAATATACATCGCAAGTATTCAATTAATTGTAAAAAACTTCGAATATTATTTTCAAAATCAGCGCCAAAGCAATATGTACAATACAAATATAAAATTGTCCCTATCTGAAAGTGATGCCTTTTAGCACTATGCATGCGTGAGTCTATTCTTATTCTCCATAATCTAAACAGTTACCGCTGTTAAAATTGTAAATTTTATAGGAACGCAAAAGATTCCAACTATTTTGTCGCCGAATTACGTTTTGTTTTAATTATGCAGTTGGATTGTAGTTACATACTGAGATTACAGAATACCTTAGTAAGGCCCGTACGTCAGATTTCCATATATGTATACACAATTTTGTGGCACAATTATTGCAGAAGCGGTGAGAAATCGTACTTCTTATATACTTTTGTTTAGATTATTTTATGTAGACATGACACAGACTGCCATCTAGTTTTCGTAATAGAAATTTATTGAATTCCAAAAGCATAATAATCATTTTAACTCACTCTAAACAAAAATATAATTTCAATACGACAGAAGGCAACATTTATATTTTTCTAATCTTCTGGTATTTAATGCAATTTTATTTTAGGTGTATTTATTGCGTAAATATTAAATATCGACCGCCTCAATTTTGTACACTGTCGGAGATTTTTAAGACACCATTCTCCATGAAATGGTAGCATACCGAAATGCGTGCATACTTCGGTTATGCTTAATATTAGCTGTATTCCATTGGACCAATTTTGCTACTACACTAGTTGTGTATCTTTCATCATCTACATTACCTCGAACAGAGCAGTAATTTTCATTTGGAGTTACGCATACAATGTACGGTTGGTGGATTGTAGTTGCTACAGTGAAAATAGATATATTTGCGGGTTTGTTGGTTATGTTGAAATGTCATATTTTTGTTTTTATTGTTTATATGTGAATAAACTCGGTATTGTCGGTGACTATTGTGAGATTGTATTTTACTGCTGTAAGTGATATGTTCATTTTATTGAGAGTCTACAGCGCTGTAGCAAAATTGGTCCAATGGAATACAGCTATTGACATTAAGATACTTATCGCGAAGTGTAAGTTTAAGCGCGGATTCATTAAATTTTAAATAGTTTACGAACAAGTTAATAAATTAATACATTTGCATAGTTTTCTCATGACAATAGGAAATTTTTATTTCAGAATACTAAGTGTTTCGTGAATGCTTATTTTGCAAGTGTGCGCGTTCTTACGACTGTATTCCCGAAAAATATGGACCGAATTTTTTGTGTAGAGGTCTATCCAGCTCTTTTATAACCTAAGTTACATAAATTTCACTGTTTTTTGACAGATGAAATTGAAATATGAATAAGGCAATTAAAAACATTTGTAGTTTTGTGCAAACAATTCCACTTTACTTCAACCAATAATTTTGATTTTAAATTAAAAACATTTTGTATTTTTGCATCCCTGTGCAAACAATTCCGCTTTACTTCAACCAATAATTTTTATTTACTCTATCCAAGAACTTCGCTTTACACAAGGTAATTGTACCAAATAATTAGATTTGTTTTCACTCATATTATTACATGAAATATTGATTGAATAAATACATCTTTATAAAAGAAGAAGATTGTCCATTATTACTAAATTTTCGAATCACTAATAATACGATGTTTAAGTCAGCAGAACAAGTATCGAGTAGATAACAGTTTTATTTAATTTTTTTATTAATTTTATTTATATTAATGTTCTAAATATATAGCTCTCAAACCGTTTTTACAGCACATTTATGTTCAAATAAACTGAATTTTTAGTTTTGCATTACCTTATTGTTGTTATATTAATAAGTTATTTTACGGCATAACAAAGCCGAACCAGTTTATTCCAATCAATTCTAACAACCTATTTATACAGCTTACTTATTATACAATTATTTCTTGATATTTTTAAGAATTAGTTGTTTGTTTTAATAAATTTAACCACACGAACAACACAGTCACTTTTAACAGCAAATATGTTAAATGTACTGAACAAACTTTATGTTCATACCCATTTATGTACTTACAACATTATGGACCTCTCTCAATTTCTATATACAATAAAAAACCACACAAGGCAAAGTTCAATTCCTGAACAAACTGAGCAAACTCGCCAATCACTCATGTATCTTCTGTAAATTTAACCAAGTTCACACTTAACATAGAACATAATTCCGACGACAACGTATAGAACTTAGATAAAAGAAGTACTGGATAGGCCTCTACACAAAAATTCTGTCCAAATTTTGTTGGCAATACATTCATAGAACGCACACACATGCAATACAACAGAAACGGCGTAAATCATTGGGGGCCAATTTAAAATTTCAGTATGCGATTGAAGCGGTTCGTTTAAAACCATTTTTCATGTGTGATAACATTTACACATATACGTATGTTATGCGTAAAGAAGCAGATTTTTTAATATTGCGGGTCTTGTTTAATGGAATTAGTTTTGTAAATATGCAATAAAACACAGTATTCTATTTTTAAATATTTATTTATTTTACTGTATATTATTTATTAAAACATAATTTTTAAAGTGGGGAATAGTATATAAAAATATGAATTGTAAGTTATTTGATTATATGAAAACAATTATGTGTACAAATTTAAATTAATTTCAAAAAATGCAAAATGATTTAAATGAGAAAATGTGATATTTTGTTTATGTTGAAATCAAACCACACCGCAAATTATTAAATATAAATTTTAATCTTAAACAAGCATAAGTACCATAGATGGAAAAACCTTAATTATAATATAAATGTGTGTTTATGAATGGGAATGGTAATTTAAATAGGCATTGTGCATTTAATTTAAATTAAAAAATAAAACATTAATTACATAGAACATGAAGTTTTTGATAATATATAAGTTAATCGCATACAACATTAAAAGAAATGTTTTAAAACAAAATTAGAAAATGAAAAATTTAATGTTATTAAAATAATTAATAACTTATATTCTTAAAAAAAAATGAAAACAATATTATTAAGTAAATGCATTATAATATGGTCTAATAGAGCAATCAAAACAAATTTATTTAAATAATAAGCTTACCGAAGAATAAACTTTATTTATTATAACACAATGAAAACAGCAATGGAAAATAGACAGAAAAATTCGATCCCTTAAACTTTCTTACACACACTTTGTATACACCGGCACTGTACTATTTTATGGTAAACATTGAACTGTCAACATCGGATTCACAAATGATAAAGCTAACCTCCTAGTCTCCACTTTCATGGAGAATTAAAGTTTTCACTCTCCGAAAGTCTACAAAATTGAGGCGGTTTATATTTGATTGATATTAACGAAATGTATAATAAACCTAAAATAGAATTCCATTTCGTATCAAAAGATTGTACAAAAAATAAAAATGACCTATCGTTGTATTTAAATTGTATTTTTGTTTCCAGTAAGTGAATTAAAATAAATATAAATTATGCTTTTGCAATTAAATAAATTTCCATTACGCCACATAGATGGCAGTGGGTGTCATGTCTACATATAAAATTTTTGACAGTCATATCCCCCTAGTAAATATTTGTACACAAAATTGCGTATGCATATACGGTAAGGGCTTATCCAGGTATTCTTTAATCTAAGCCCCTAGTAAATAGTTGTACACAAAATTGCGTATACATATACGTAAGGGCCTATCCAGGTATTCTTTAATTTAAGGTATAGAAGAACCTTATAGAAGAATCTAAGGGCAGAACACAATTTAGATGGGAACTACAATATAAAGCTGTCAACAATTTTCGAGTTTCGTCTAAAGCGAACCAATTAAATACAATTACAATTAAATTATTCAGCCATAAATAGTTTTTTGTTGATATGGTGTAACTATAGGCGTTTTCCTTTGGACCCTTAGATTAAAGAACTACTGGATAGGCCTCTGCACAAAAATTCTGTCCAAATTTTGTTGGCAATACATTCATAGAACGCACACACATGCAATACCTCAGAAACGGCGTAAATCATTGGGGGCCAATTTAAAAGTTCAGTATGCGATTGAAGCGGTTCGTTCAAAACCATTTTTATATGTGATGTCATTTATGCGTAAATAAATACAATTTTTAATATTGCGGATTTTGTTGTTTGATGGAATTAGTTTTGTAAATATGCAATAAAACACAGTATTTTCTTTTTAAATATTTATTTATTTATTATGTATTTTCATTTTATTTATTTCACTATATATTATTTATAAAAACAGAATTTTTAAAGTGGGAAAGATTATGTAAAATATGAATTGTAAGTTATTTGATTATATGAAAAGGCAATTATGTGCACAATAAGATGTTAATCGTATACAATATTAAAGAAAATGCTTTAAAACTAAATTACAATAGAAAAATTTAATGTACTTAAAAAATTAATAACTAATATTCTAAGAAAAAAGAAAACAATATTATTTTCCATTCCAAAAATGTAAAATTAATGGTAATTTAAATAGGCATGTGCAATACACAGTATTCTATTTTAAAATATTATTTATGTATTTATTTCAATATATATTATTTATTTTAACACAATTATAAAGTGTGGAAGAGTATATAAAAATAAAAATTGCAAGTTATTTAATTATATGAAAACAATTATGTGTACAAATTAAAATTAATTTCAAAAATGCAAAATAAATTAAATGAGAAAATGTGATATTTTGTTTATGTTGAAATCAAACTACACCGCAACTTATTAAATATAAATTTTAATCTTAAACAAGCATAAGTACCATAGATGGAAATCCGTAATGATAATATAAATGTGTGTTTATGAATGGAAATGGTAATTTGAATAGACATTGTGCATTTAAATTAAATTAAAAAATAAAGTATTAATTACATAGAACATTACAATACATGAAGTTCTTAATAATATATATTAGTTAATCGTATACAACATTAAAAGAAATGATTTAAAACAAAAATAGAAAATAAAAAATTTAATATACTTAAATAATTAATAACTTATATTCTTAAAAAAAAATGAAAACAATATTATTTAGTAAATGCATTATAATATGCTCTAATAGAGCAATCAAAACAAATTTATTTAAATAATAAGCTTACCGAAGAATAAACTTTATATATTATAACACAATGAAAACAGCAATGGAAAATAGACAGAAAAATTCGGTCCCTTAAACTTTCTAACACATACTTTATATACACCGGCACTGTACTATTTTATGGTAAACATTGAACTGTCAACATCGGATTCACAAATGATAAAGCTAACCCCCAAGTCTCCACTTTCATGGTGAATTAAAGTTTCAAACTCTCCGAAAGTCTACAAAATTGAGGCGGTTTATATTTGATTGATATTAACGAAATGTTTAATTAACCTAAAATAGAATTCCATTTCGTATCAAAAGATTGTACAAAAAATAAAAATGACCTATCGTTGTATTTAAATTGTATCTTTGTTTCCAGTAAGTGAATTAAAATAAATAAAAATTATGCTTTTGCAATTAAATAAATTTCCATTACGACACATAGATGGCAGTGGGTGTCATGTCTACATAAATAATTTTTGACAATCGTATCCCCCTAGTAAATATTTGTACACAAAATTGCGTATACATATACGGTAAGGGCCTATCCAGTACTTCTTTAATCTAAGTTT
This sequence comes from Atherix ibis, assembly GCA_958298945.1. Lineage (NCBI taxonomy): Eukaryota > Metazoa > Arthropoda > Insecta > Diptera > Athericidae > Atherix > Atherix ibis. The sequence continues at coordinate 58,625,362 of OY282607.1, read as the reverse complement.
GGACCAATTTCAGTAGTCCGGAGTAGTTGTAGCTGTCATCATGTAGTCCACTTCGAACGAACGACCACTTCGAACGGATAGTTACGCATACAATTTACGTTAGGTGGATTCTAGTTGCTAAAGTGAAAAAACCCGATTTCTGCGAGTTTGTTGGTTATGTTGAATTGTCATATTTTTGTAGTGTTTACTTTATTCGTGCAGAAAAAGCGAAGAGAAATGGAGTCAAATATTAATCGAGTGAGTTTTTACATAAAAAATAATTGCAAATTTATAAACTGACTACTTTACAGGTTGCTATGGAATTGTAACACGTTCTGGAAGGTAGGAATAATTTACTTTTATGTGATTCTTCAGAGTCAAGCGAGACATCAGATTCTGATGATGATGTGCCTCTAGGTATTAAAAAAGGTAGAGTTGAAAATTATGTGGATGTAATTGAAAATTACACGGATTCGGTATTCAAAAAACACTTCAGATTAAGCAGAGTTGTCGCCGAAAGGATTATATGTATGTAGTTTTCATTTTAAACACTAATTTAATGAATAAGCTGAATACAGTTCACTCTTTTAGCTGAATACAGTATGTTTTTACACCGTCCAAGGCGTGGAGGACGTGCTGCAGTTGGTGCTGCTGTTGCAATATTCATCACGTCGTGGTTTCTGACAAATACTGAAACGTACCGACAAATTGGAACAGATTTAATGTAACAGAAAGCTCTGTCCATCGAATTTTATACCGCGTCGTGAAATGGCTTGTCGAAGTGAGTCCCAAGTACATGGGGTAGCCAACAGCATCCGAAATGCAAAATAACCAGATTGAATTCGCAGCTATTGTGTACCAGATGTTGTTTGGGCTATTGATGGTTCCCATATTAAGACCTGGAAAGGTGTACCAGATGTTGTTGGGGCTATTGATGGTTCCCATATAAAGATCAATCCTCCTAAACGTGTCAAACAAGCATACTACAATAGAAAAAATTTTGTAGTGTGCTTTTGCAGGGAATTGTAAACGCCGAGAAAAAATTTGTAGATGTGTACTTTGGTGAACCTGGTTCATCAGAAATAATACTTTTGTGTGAATTCATATTTATTATTATAATAAACGCCTCCTCGGCTTACAAAAACAAAAGTATTTTTTTTATTATATATATAAAATATGTTAAGGCAATTTATTCAACGTTTAAATTAAATAATTTCCGTACAAAGTTTAAATTAAATAATTTAAACGTTGTCCGGAACACACCCACGCCAGTTCACGTTGACAAGTACAATAATAAGTATTGTCAGATTGTTGCTGACTGTTTTGAGGTTATGTTTTACTAGAGTTTAGAATTTGGCTTTCCTTTGCTCATCTACTCCGGACTACTTAAATTGGTCCAAAGGAAAACGCCTTATATACAAGTAATAGCTGTATTCCATGGGAAAATATTGCTACTCATAAGTGCTTGTAGCTACTGTTGCTCGTACAAAAGAGTAGCTACGAATACAATTTACGGTAGGGGTTTATAGTTCCCAAAATAAAAATAGATGGTTTAGCAGGTTCGGTGGTTATGTTGAAGTGTCATATTTTTGTTTTTATTGTAAAAATATTCTTTTTGGTTGGCATAAAAATTTACCCTCGTTATAGGTCCAATTTTTAGACATTATGCAATATTTATCAAATTCAAGGGTTGTACGAAACACATTGACTTCACTTCATGTTGACAAGCTGAATAAATTCAGCAATGTTGTTGACTATTTTGAGGTTATATTTTACTTTTGTCAGTAAATTTTGTGTTCCAGTGGCAATCTACTCCCAAGTACTTGCGAGTACCAAAGTTTTCTTAATGGAAGACAGCTAATAGGCGAATTCGATTGGACTAATTTTGCTACAGCGCCGTACTTACCAGTAGCCTCTCAATAAAATGAACATATTACTGACAGCAGTAAAATACGAACTCACAATAGTCACCAACAATACTGAGTTTATTCCCACATAAACAATAAAAACTGAGTTTACGCACACATAAACAATAAAAACAAAAATATGACACTTCAACATAACCAACGAACCCGCTAAGCCATCTATAGTTAGTTCGGAAACTACAATCCCCTTACCCTAAGGGGAGAAGTGTAACTACTGCAACAATCCTACTGTTTTGTTAGAGGTACTGTAGATGATGACAGATACACGACAGTAGCAGTAGAAAAATTAGTCCAATCGAATTCGCCTAATGTATTAATCTTAAATTATAGAACTAAATTTTATGGACAATACATTCGTCAAAACTTTTGTGTTCAGAAGAATGAGAAGAATGATTAAGTCAGAGGAAATCTCTTAATCGTTTACTGTTTATTTTACTATATTCTCTGGTATATCTTCTTTCTGGTATAAAAAACAAATTAAGTAAAGAAGTTATTTACTTCAGAATTTACCAGTTGAAAAAAGTGCATGCTTATGTTTTTATTTGTTATTTAAATATAGAAAATATGCAATAAATTATTGTCTTTTGGCAGATTAGTCACAAAAAGATTTTTATTTGTCCTTTGGCAGAATAATCAAATATGGTTGAAATAATAAATATCAAGTTAACAACAAGTTAAAGAGTTTTTAGAAACTTTGGAATACACTCATTTTTCCACAGCCTCTAACCATATTGTATGATTATTTATTTTTATGTTTAGAAATTTTTGAATTTAGTTTATTTAGTTGGTTCCATAAAAATGCATCTAGAGAATAGCTAGTTTTGTACATAAGTTAATTTTTTAAAAAAAGCGTCTGGAAAAAAAAAATTCTGTATGATAAGGTTTCATAGTTTTGATGCAGCGATCGTTATCGTCAGAATTGTGTTCAATATTTACCAGAAGGAAAGAACAAAATTGCTATGACAAAGAAAGCGACATTTAGTTGTCGCTGTCAACATCTTAAAACTTTCCATAACCTTATAGGGATGATGTCAGAATTGTGGTCTTATTTGCATCTGTAGTATCTCAATCAGATTCGTTATTCCATATTAAGAGTTGGACCCCTAAAATTCCCAAACTAGCAGAGACCTCTCTATCTGGTAAAAATACCAGATGGTAAAAAATACTTCAATGGTAAAAAATACTTCCATGGTAGAAAGATTCTTTTTTTTCTTCTTATTTCTATAAACACTGTTTTTGACTTTCCACAACTCCGGGGAATTTTCAAACTCCTCAAAAAACTCTTTCCAAAGTTCATTATTAACAACAGCCATTTGTCGAACACTGCGATGTGTTCAACATAAAAACCGAAAAACAAATGATTTTTTGTCATACGGTTGTCACAGCTTACCCATACACAGCCAACTTAAGCTATCAACCATTGACTCCACCCATAAAAAAGAAAATATTTTGATTTTATTCCAACCAACTCACCAACCAGCAAAACAGTCGGCCAACTGCCCCACACACGATACAATCTGACTAGTTGGCCGACCAGTTGGCCGACCAAGTTGGCCTTTGTGTTGGCCCATTAAGAACGCAAACCCATGGAAATTTATAGAAACGGCGTAAGTACAGTAGTGGCCAATTTTAAAATTCAGAATACAATTGATTAGGTAATTTTAAACCATTTTCACTTATGATATTGTATTATGTGTAAGCAATATTTATTAATATTGTTAATTTCGTTGTTTTGTGGTATAATTTTGCATAAAACACTATACTCTACAAATGGTAAATTTTTATTTATTGTTTCTTAATTTATAAAACTAAGTAACTAGGTGGAATGGTTGCTAATAAATACTTTTAATTTATTATATGAGTAAATGCTACAGTATTTTTAGAAATCTTTTTATATACTGGTGGTGCCTAAATAATTTTATGTTTATAATTTGCATTATTCTAAATTTAATGTAACCAATTGAGTTCCTTATGCAGTAGTAGCTTCACCTTTTCTGTTAAACCACTCTTAAATCGTTGGGATCCTTTTCTAAGTATTTTTCACAGCGGTTTACGGACTCTTAGTATTTTGAAGATTTCCATTCGAGCAGATATTACGTAATAAAATTATTTTTATTCTAAGAATCTACAATATTTCATACTTGTCAATATACAGTTATAGTTTTTTGCAGCCAAACGTAAAATTTGAATTTAGTATATTCCTTAGTTGCCAAATAATACTCCTCTCGAAAGTAATAATTACCTCGTTCTTTACATCTAATATGATATAATCAGTATTAATTAACCTTGTTGCAAGAACTTTCTTTTTTATTGATATCTTTCATTGTAATACAATTGTTTCTGCAACTAGTTATTTTAGCAGAATTAATATGATTTGTTTGCTCAATTTTACGAAATACATCTTCCAGGTCAATTTTCAAGTCTAATATTTCGGCATAATATTTATTTCAATTTTTATAATCAGTAGAAACCACCCGCTCTCTATCCACTTTAGGATTATTTAATACTTAGTTTGCTTGTTTATATTAGGTGATACTATAGTATTTAAAAAAATAGATGGTCAATTTTCAGCAAATTCACTTCTATTATTTGTGCATTCTACTAAATCTTTATCTACAGATTTTATTCCAGTTGCCCATTCATAAAATCTGCATAACTTGAATTTATAGATATCAACTTCTTACAAGAAGTACATAAGATAATTATAAGCACTTACAGCTAAGGCATAATTTATTTTCCTCAATTCATTAGCTATTAATGTATACTTTGACAAAACTTAGCTTACGTTGTGGGCAATAGCTGTCTTCCTTTGGGGCAATTTTGCTACTCACAAGTACTCGCGAGTAGATGCCCGATGGAACGAAAAATTTACTGACAGAAGTAAAATATAACCTCAAAATAGTCAACAACTATACTGAGTTTATTCACACATAAACAATAAAAACTGAGTTTACTTACACATAAACAATAAAAATTGAGTTTACTCACACATAAACAATAAAAACAAAAATATAACACTTCAACATAACCAACGAACTCGCTAAGCCATCTATTTTGAGGAACTAAAATCCCCCTACCTTAAATTGTGTGCGTAACTACTCATGCGAAGTACTCATTAGCTGTATTACATTGGGCAAATTTTGCTATTCACAAGTACTTCTAGCTACTCGCAGCTACCCTTGCTCGTACAAATGAGTAGTTCGCATGAGTTGTTACGCATACAATTAACTGTAGGGAATTTTAGTTCCCAAAATGAAAATAGATGGCTTAGCGGGTTCGTTAGTTATGTTGAAGAGTCATATTTTTGTCAGGATTGTTTATGTGTGAATAAACTCAGTTTTTATTGTTTATGTGTGAGTTAACTCAGTATTGTTGTTGACTATTTTGAGGTTATATTTTACTTCTGTCAGTAAATTTTGCGTTCCAGAGGGCATCTACTCAAAAGTACTTGTGCATAGCAAAATTTGCCCAATGGAGTAAAGCTATTTGAGTGAGCAAGAGTAGCTGAGAGTAGCTAGAAGTACACGTGAGTAGCAAAATTTTCCCAATGGAAGACAGCTAAAAGTATTTCTTTGCAATCACTCCCACTCGCACCGTACAAACACATGGCCGAATAGAACGCACAAACCTGCAAAATAACAGAAACGGCGTAAATCAGCAGGGGCCAATTTTAAACTTCAATATGCGATTGAAGCGATACGTTTAAAACTATTTTGATATGTGACATGATTTATGCGTAAACAAAAAGATTTTTTAATATTGCCGAATTTGTTGTTTGATGGAATTAGTTTTGGAAATTAGCCATAAAACAGTATTCTATTTTAAAATATTATTTATTTATTTATTATATTTTCATTTTATTTATTTCACTGTATATTATTTATTACAACAGAATAAAGTGGAAGAGCATATAAAAATAAAAATTGCGAGTTTTTTTATTATATCAAAACAATTATGCGCGCAAATAAAAATCCATTCCAAAAATGCTTTCTTTATAATTTAAATGTGCGGTTGTGAATTGAAATTGTAATTTAAATAGACATGTGCATTTAAATTAAATTAAAAATAAAGCATTAATTACATAGAACACTACATCAAATCCTTAATAATATAGAAATAATTGTATACAACATTATAGCAAATGCTTTAAAACTAAATTACAAGGTGGAAAATTTAATATGCTTAAATAATTAGTAACTAATATTCTAAAAATATTGAAAATATTATTATTTACTAAATGCATTACAAAATGGTCTACTAAAGCAAGCGAAAGCATAAATTCAAACAAATTTATTTAAATAATAAGCCTACCGAATATACTTTATTTATTTTAATGCAATGAAAACAGCAATGGAAAACAGACTAAAAATTCGTTCCCTTAAATTTTCTTACACATAATTTACATATACCGGCACTGAACTATTTTTTGGTAAACATTGAACTGTCAAAATCGCATTTGCTTACATTTATTCAACCACAAACTTTTCACTTTTTAACCAATTTCTGACTGAACAAATCTATCTAAATATATCATTTGTCTAATATAATAAAGATGTTAACTTACTGCTAGAAAGAAATTACCAGTTTCATTACGTTGAACGACCAGCAACAATTTAGAAAGCACTTCAAATTCTGGAAAAAACTTCCTATTTAATGTCATAAATTTACGCAAAAGTAGGTATTTAACTATTTATTTAAATACCTACTTTTGCGTAAATTTTTTAAAGATGAAAAACACAGTTTAACTTAACCTTTCCAATAAATATCAAAATAACAACCTGAAAAACAACAAAAGTATGCAAGCATTTCGGTTTGCTACCATGTCATTGGAGAATAGTGTGTTTTAAAACTCGCCGGCAGTCTACAAAATTAGGGCGCTTGATATTTGATTGATATTTACAAAATTCAAGCGCATTTTTTCGAGGTGTTGGACTGGGATGAGGCAAGGTATTAAATTGTGGATAAAATTATTAAAAACGTTAAGTTCCACAAGAGTATGATCAATGCCGACCATACTCAGGAGCACATGTGTCAGCTAGGCAAGCTTATTGCTAGTTTTATGGGCAGATTGTGGGGGTGCGAAATTTAGGCTGATATGTACTGTCACACCCACCATGAACAGACAAATACACGCCAAAACATTAAGCGGATAATGGAAAAAAATTAGAAGAATAAAAAATTTAATAATAAGGAAAAATATGTGAACAAAAAAAGAAATTATAAAAACAAACAAAAAATTCAAATGGAGTGAGGAATCTTAAGAGAAAAAATATAAAAATGGGGAAAATAATAAAATAAAAAAAAGGTCCCAAGGGAAACAAAAAAAAATAAAAGAAAAATAAGAAAAGGAAAAAAATGAGTGAAGCCGACCGACGACCTGGTTGAGAGAGCCTTGCATGGAAATGCTCTGCCTGGCCTGCTCCAATCGCCGTATCGCATTCCGCGGCCAAAATATATCTGGAGTGCCCATTAGAAGGCAACCGAGTACATGTGGAGAGGAGGAACCTTGAATAAAATACGATAATTTCCATAAAAAATTTGCTCATATCTTTATTGAAATTAAATTTTTATAATTTACATTCGCATGCAGATCTAATATTAGAATTTTATCTTCTAATATTAATATTAGATAAAGAACAAAAATGATCTATAAAATAAAAAAAATTAAATTAAGAACATTATATATTAGTATATATAAAAGAATAATTATTAAAATTTCTAATGAATTTTTATACAGTTAATTTTTGCAATTTTGACTGGAAATTTTTTCTCTTCTGCACTAAATTCTCTTTTGTTGATGCTCCACTTTCTTATTCGATTTTTCTAAGTTGATAACTAACATAAAATATTTATCAAGAATTTAATTTAAAAAAAAATTTAATTCCCTTCACATATTCAAAACTTGTTTTTTTTTCAGTATATATATTTGGTATAAAACCACTTTATTTTATAGTATAAATAAAATTAGAATTGGTTTCTTCGATTTATTTTTACTTTTTGCAATATCCAAAAACGTCATTAACTTTATTAATAGAAACAATAATTAAAAAAACACGTCCACGTTAAACAATAAAATGATTGTAAATTTGAACATAAGAACCTAAAAGCAGTGTTGTTGTTGAGTTGCCACGGACCGACTTTGTTAGATGTTGCGGCGATATACTTTCTGTCCGACATGGAAGCGAACTACTTTTACCCATAAATTGTAAGTTCTTTTCTCTGCGTGGAGGCTTGTGTAATTCGGCTGCTCATCTGACAGCATTTCATGGTTATTCGGTCTTCTAATTGAGGTAGATAGTCTCCCTCAAAGCCACCAACTTTACTTCGGTTTAAATATCGAGGCGTGAGTCATCATCTCGGTTCCAAATAATACTCTGTACGGAGTACACAAGATTGTCTGATGGATGGAATTGCGTAAGGCACAGGCTATATCACTTAAACGTTGATCCCATAATCTGTGGTCCTCCTGGATATAAGCTCTGATACCCGCTAATATTGAGTAGGAATGACAAATATGGACTAGAGAATTAAAAAAGGAAAAAAGAAGCCCTGGACATAGAAGAACTACGCAGACTAACTAGAGTGGATCTGTTCCCTGCTGTACATGGTGAGGAGATATTATACTCATTACATTAAAGGCTCTACTGTACCGGGCAGCAAGCCAATTACAGAAATCGTAACTAAACACAGAATAGCTGCCGAATAAATATCACCATCGAAAGAAGTTCCTTGAAGTTTACTTACGACAATACACTCAATTTAGTGAAGGTTAGCATTTTCAGTAAGAGGCCAGAATTTTTGAACAAAGAAATGGTTTTAGAAATAACTCTGATATGCCATCTTTCACTGGGATTCTATACGAATTACCGAGTCATGTTAATATTACTCTTCATGAAATTCTCTCTTCAACCTTATTACTCCACTTCGATAAAGTATAGACTATACCAACTCCTAGAACGCACTGCTTCTAGATGTATAAAAGGATAAATTTATTCTGGATGTGGACTAACATCTCATGAAGGAACTTGCAAGCAATTTGGACACGGAGCATCAGATAAAAATCGCTAGTCATATAATAACAAAAAGCAAGTCTTAAAAATTATGATAGATAAAATATGTTCACTTTTCCATGCTACAAATACATTCAAAGCGTACTCGCCATCTCCATCACATATACATAGTACCATAAATAACCATTGCTGATAAAATGAAAAAACAAGCAGAAACACACTCTAAAACTCCAATAATCAGATTATATTTTTATATTATTTTGTGCAATATTTACCTCCAGGTCCCATGGAATTTCTTCCATAAGAACCTGCATCGCATCGGTTGACACGGTTCTATATACATTCAAACATGCATACAAAGCCAGATGCTAAACTGAATTTATACCTTCCGTTGCATACTGGTAGCACATAATGTCACTCCATACACACGATGCATACATTGCACAAGGAACAAACACATCCTTGTACAGGACTTTTACTCCTCTGGATCGAAGTGCCTATTCTTTGTGAAATACTCGAACCTGCATGCCAACCAAACTTCTCCTTCAGCTGCGATAAGAGCTCCGCGTTCGATGCCTCAGCCGGCACAGAACGGATCACTAGCTTCGGCCTCGCCTTCTTAGATGCACTCGACACTAAGCCAGCCTTAGCCAGATCAGCTGACTCAGCATAAGTTTGTGCCACTGGGGGCGGTAAAGTAACCAGCTTCCTCGGCCTTGGAATAGGCCGTAGCAAAATTCAAGGACCCGCTGTTACGGCTGCCGACGCGGATCAGGTGAGCAAGACGCGGGGACGCAGTTAACAGTCAGTAATCAGTTACAAGCTGACTACTTGAACTGTTGGTGGCGAGCATTACCTAAACCTCTACCGTCATTAGCAGTGACAGCGCCCGAGATAATTGCAAGTTGTCAGTTATCTCCCACCCGTGATATGAGTATCAACCATAGCCACTACGTTGCTGCTTAAGCACCTCACTAATGTCGGGCACAGTGTGTTCCAACACCATGGGGCACCCCGACTCCCGTAGTACCAATTATTGTTTTTAAGAGTACTTTGGGTTGTAGTCCGCTCATTGACGCAAATTCAGTCACGCAAATCGCCGGCACTCTCCTCCGCCACCCATAAGGGCATCTAGCCTACGCAGCCAGACCACGCCTGCACAGGAACCCATTCATACTGCCATGTCCTGTGAGTAAATACCCAAGGTACAGACCAAATTCAAATCCATAGGCAGATTCAAAGCACACATCCGAATTTGTAGGTAGTAAAAATTATTTTTCCTCCCTTTTGGTTTCAACGTTTTTACTTTTTCTTTAGTTTATAAAAAAAATGCAGTATGGGTCGAAGTACTCGCCAGTAATTCATTTGATCGAAATTTCGAAGTAACGATTACGCATCTATACATGCTATTTAATTAGCATTTAGGAAATTGGTTTGGGTATTACCGAGGAACAATTCTTCACGCGCTTGGAAGTAAAAGTATCTCTCCGCGCAGATTGGGGATTTTGCTTACCCGAATATAAAACGCAAAGGAAATATTTTCTCTTTATCTCATAGATTTAATGGAACTCCACAACATACTGCGAAGCACATTCTCTGAATCTGATTTCATCGAAATATTTAGAGCGGGACTATTAACATCTATCCAAGCCCAACTAGGTTGGCATCCTACCGTGATCTAAAGGAATATGTCAACAACATAGAACAAAATCAGTTGCAATATCGATCCTTTCGCAATACCTACCATAGACCAAGATTGGAACAAGCGGCATATAAACAGACGAAAAAACAAAGCCAATATGGCGGCTTTGCAAGCTACCTTAGTATGCTACAACTGTGACCGACTAGAACACACTTACTATGACGGTGAACAGACGATACAACACAATATTATTTTGGATGCGGGCGCAAGAATACTTTCAATCCACATTGAACTAATTGTCTGTTGGGAAACCGATAGAGGATCGAGGGTACTAATATCAGCACTCGATCAGGGTCAATTCGTCCATGTACATTCCAACAGAGAACTCTACAGACCAGACGAGACGCAGTAACCAACAGGACTCGGCAGGCCAGATGAGAAACAAATATGGACAGAACGGCCAGAATAAACAGAATAGACAAAACGATCGACAGAATACGAATCTACGATCGTCTGACCATATACCACTACCTCAACCCTAATTGTAATGTTAATCCGCAACCAAGCTGAGCACAAGCCATCAGCTCAAATCTTCTTAACCTATCCTGTCAAGCCTTACCACGTCCACCTTAGATGGGTATGCAGGCCAGACGACGTATTTTTGCTTCACTTATTAAACCCAGGAACGACAGTTCAAATATAATTCTCTTAAATAACTCTCGTATACCCAGTCGCGCAGCTAGAAGAATGCGATTTTCATCATCAGATAAGAGGTGGTAAAGTCGCATTTCTTTTGCTATCAGAGTATCACCATCAGATAAGAGGCCTATACCACCGTATACCTGTTGGGTCAGGACCTCACTGGATTATAAGGTAGCGGAGCTAGAGTTAGTATTCTAGGTAAAGGAGCTGAAATAATTTTAGGTGATACATCAAAGCTGTTAAAAGGATCCTCCGCAAGCGTAGAGGTCGCAAATTGTATAAAATAGAGGATACTGAGTAGCGTAAGTACTCAAGTAACGTACAGAGGAATCACTAAACGCCTATCTTTATACATAGTTCCGAGCTTGACGCAGTAGCCATATTCGGGAATAGATTTTTGGGAAATATTTGGATTGGTGCCAGATATTATGGGACATGTCGCCTCTTTGCATCCAAGCAAACCAATATATTTTAACACCAAACCAGTAATCGAGACTAGAATCAATCATATCTGCATTGCCATTATATAAAATTGTAGGATTTGGCAGGACAAGCCTAATACATCACAGAATCGACGTTGGTTCAGTCACGCCGATTAAACAACGATTTTATACGGTATCACCTGAAGTCCAAAAATTAATGGATGACGAGGTATAAAGGACCTCGTCATCCATTAATTGTTATCTTAGAGAGTAATAGAAAAGTTCTCCTATAATACTAGTCAGCAACTAACAAAAGTTCATCTTTTTTCTACGCTAGGAACGTCAAAACTATCACTAAGGAGTTCAATACTATCACTAACACAAATAGATGGCTTACTAGGGCATTAACATCCATCAAAATGTAATCGTAGCCTAGATTTCAAAAATGCCTTTTGGCAAATACTAAAACAGAAATCTCGAAAAATACTTCTTTTACTATACCCGGGTATCCACTTCATCAATACCGTGTCATGACGTTTGGGCTATGTAATGCCCCGCAGACATTATGCCATCTGCTCAACAAAGCGATAACTTATAATTTGACAGACCGCGTCCTGATCTACCTGGATGATTTATTGATTATATCCGGAAATTTTGATTTCCATCTCACATTTTGCCGAGTGTGTGGTGCAATGGTCAAGGTGGCCGACTCACACTCGGTAGGTGGCGGGTTCGATTCCCGCTGCTGCCATCTCGGCATTGGTGCCGGGGTTAAAGGCCCGACTACAAGCCTTATATATGTAGTCCGTAAGGTTCCCCAACGTTACTGGAGGTTGCTTCGCTGGTCTGATAAGCCGCAAGCTATAAAAAACACACCCTATCAAAGAAACAAGAACTCATTTGGCTTTCATCGTACTCAGGGCAAAAAACCGTACCTCAGGCAAAAAAAAACCCAAGACCGTACCTCAGGCAAAAACCCAAGGCAGAAGCAGATGGAAGAGAGTTCACGGAAGCATCCAGACCGTACCTCAGGCAAGAACTCATTTGGCTTTCATCGTTAACGGGCAAAAAACCGTACCTCGGGCAAAAACCCAAGACCGTACCTCAGGCAAAAACCCAAGGCAGATGCAGATGGAAGAGAGTTAACGGAGTCTTCTAGTGCCGCGACTGTGCTCTCATGACTATGTGTGTATAAAAATGCATATATGTGTTAAAAATTGTACAATGTGTAGAAAATGAAAAAGAACCTGTCAAATAAATAATAATCTCACATTTTAGAAGTCGCGTTGGCGAACATTTAAATAGAGCTGGTTTAACTATTAACGAAGAGAAAAGTAAATTCTGCCTTTGAGAAACCAAATATATAGGTTTCATCATTTTTGAAAATGGAATTGAGACAGGCTCTGGGAAGATACTCTCCATAGTGGAGTATTCTCGCCACAAGTCAATTCAACATATTCGAAGATTTATGGGAACGGTTGGATGGTATAGACGATTCGTTCGGAATTTTTGTGGCTTTCTCAGCTCCTATAACTAATATCCTTTAAAAAACTTCTAAATTTGTATGGACCGAAGAGGCCCAGAATGCTTTTGAAGATTTAAATATTAAATTTACTTTAGTGTGATCGATAATCCAGTGTGATGCTTATCACACTTTTATAATCCATTGTGCTTCAGAATTGGATTGGTGGGTGCTTCTGCAGGAGCACGAAGAGGGAAATAAACGTCCAATTGCACAGTATCACCAAAACTAAACTTGGTTCAGCAAAATTACTCTGTAATTAAGCAAGAATGTCTAGCAGTCATTAGAAGTATCGAAAAATTTCGATTGTAAGTCTTTTTAAAGGTAAGTTATCGCCGCAAAAGGGAGGCTCAAAATTAATTTGGCCGCGGAGTGCCCATGGGAGGATTTGAGAAATGGGAGGAGGAGACGTAACTGCTGTCTCTCCCATCTCCGTCGACGGTACGCTCCACTTTTTCTTCTCTTTAAGATGTTAAGATTTTTTGCCTTCCCAATTTTAATACCTTCTCCTCGCACTTCCTGTTGCTTTTCGCTTGGCCATAATTATCTTACCATTCTTTCTCTTTGCCTTCTCTCCTCCCATGGAGATTTAACGCCTTTGAGTGTCTGCACATTCTCATATATGTCCAGGCATTATTTTCTTATCATTGTGGGTGTGAGAGCCACGCATTAAAATTTCATCAATGTTTGCTATTTTTATTAATTTATAATTTTTATACGCATTACATATTAATTAATTTCATTTTTTATGAACCTTATTTTAAGTTTTATTACAATAAGAAATAAACACGCCAATAGAGCACATGTTTGTAGAGCGAATCGAAATTGAATGACGTTCACAACAAATGATACGACACCCAATCATGCGAATTAGTGTGGTCGACTCCGCAATCCAAGTCGGATTAATTCCAATCTCATCATACAACAAGCATAATTGTTGTTTGACAGTTAAAATTTTTATAGATAATACAGTATTTGTAATTTTTTTTTAAATTGAATAATATAATATATCAGCGATAAATTTTATTTCAATTGGTTTTAATTGTTCATTTGTCATCAGAATTGTGTTCGACCATTATGAAAACATCCTGTTATTATAAAGATTATGAAGCAAGATACACCAACAAGGAAAGCAATTAGTACCAGAAAAACTAACAAAAACAAGAACGACTCATAGAGAAACATAAATTTTTTTCGAACCCGAATGCGTACTTTTATTGGTGTTAATGTTTGCATCCCGTACATCATAAAATATTTGTGATGTAAATTTGTTGACCGGCTAATATTCGTCACCGGAACAGGTTGTAGAAGACATGTGAGGCGGCAATTGTTGAAGTTACCAAATACAAGTCTGAATATGCCTACTGACATTCATTATTTTCAGCTAGTATTAATTAGAATTGAAGCCATTAAAATTCAAAAATAGTTTGTCAAAAATGCTTATTATTTTATTCATTAGGCCCCAGTTTTTACGCCGTTATTAATTGTAATGTATAGTTTCATTATAACCTCAAACAGCAATTATCATAAACAACCTTAAGTAACAAATGGTGTCAACTCTCAAAGTGATCAGTTCATTTTTGAAATTTGATTTTTCGCTTTGAATAATTTGGTTAAAACTATAAGTAAAAATAAAACTAAAATAACGTAGAACTAAAACCAAAATTAAAACTAAGTAACTAGAATTAAGAGTCTACTCTGTATATTAGATAAAACTGATATGAGACATAATAATAAATTAATTAAATAACAATAATTTAATAAAATAGAATAATAATTCCGGAAACCAAAATAAAAGGAAAATGCTGTGAAGTTTATTTTTCTGTAGTGATATATATCAAACATTATTTTTATATTGATTTTATTGGCTATATTATAAGTTTGATGATGAATTAAAAATTTTAGTTAAAAAAAAAATAGTTAATCAATTCGCCTGGAAATAAAGTGAATATCATATATTTAGAGTGCAATATTGTGAAAGAAAGAGTTTGCGTTTCGATTTAACCATTTAAAAAAAAAAAAAAAAAAAAACCAGTACTTCTAAAAAAAAAAAACAAAAAAAAAAAAAAAAAAAAAAAAAAAAAAAAAACCAGAAATAATTGATATTAAGTAATCGATAAAGTACAATTGCAAATAACTAACATAATCAAATGTGTGTGATTTGTTACAAAAAAGTCTAATGAGAGCAAATATAAATATAATAACTTGTCGTCAACTTTTAAAATAGCAAAAAGAAAAACAAAACAAAACAAAACTTATTGTTTCGATCTACGCTAATAGCTCACATACTCACGACGTGACATCAGTGTAGGGGTGCAAACATCGTACAAACATCTTTCGTCCGAATTTAGTATAATGGATGAGAATATCGGTATGTCGAAAGATATGTTGCATTTATTCCAAATGATGATAAATGAACTAGAAAAACAAACTACAACAATTACACAGAATGTAACTGACACTTTGATGCGTGCTATAGAGGATAAAATTCAACCAATCCTAGAGGAAAATAAAAACCTAAAACTAGAAGTACAAACATTGAACAGAAAAGTAAAATACTTGGAGGGTGCCAGCAGGAAAAATAATTTAATAATACACGGTGTCATGGAAACTGAGAAAAATTACGAAGAACTTTTTTATATGATAAGTAACACCTTGGTAAAAACCAATATCAAAATCGAAAGATATGATATAGATAAATATTATAGACTGGGACGTAAGCATGAAAAAAAAATTAGACCCATACTAATCGCCTTTACTTCTTTTCAAAAGAAAGTAGAAATACTGAAAAACAAGATAAAAATGACTGACCAGACTTACATAACGGAAGATTTTTCAAAGGAAACAATAGAACTACGCAAAAATTTACAGCAACAATTGAAGCAAGAAAGAGAAAGAGGAAATGAAGCCTTCATTAAGAATAATAAACTCATAGTAAAAGGAAAACCAGAAGTTGAAAAAAGAAAAAGAGACTCGTCCTTGTCACCTGCGAACATTCAAACACCAACATTACCCACGGAAAAGGAAAAAATTACCTTAGCCCCATCCAAGTTGCACAAAACAGATGCATTTGCTTATATGAGAGCCAGATCTCATTCAATGTCGTAGAAACACCCACAACAACAAAAAATATAGGAAATACCAGACACCGGAAACTTGAGAACAAAAAACAATAAAGAAACAACATTAATAAAAAACGAACTAATTCCCAATACGGTTGGTCACCGCGGGATGATAGACCACTACCCCCAAGAGCTTAAAGAAGAGAAGTCCAACGAAACACTACGTAAAAAACAATACTCTGAAAGTACGAAACAAAAAACGAGGAATAAATTCAACATAGCTACACTTAACACAAGATCAATAAAGTCACAAGAATCTTTACAAGAGCTAGAACATGCATTAGAAACCGTGAACTGGGACATTATAGGCTTAAGCGACGTAAGAAGAGCGGAGGAGAAAACGGAAGAACATGACAAATACATATTAAATCACCTTAATGTAAAGGCTGGGATATACGGAGTAGGGTTTATGATTAAAAAATATTTGAAAAAAGAGATAACAGAATTCCAAGGAATATCAGACAGGATTGCCATTTTGAATATAAAACTCCCTGGATATAAAGAACCAACTTCAATAGTCCAAGTATATGCCCCAACTGAAGTTACCCAGAAAGACCTAAAAGATGAATTTTACAATAAACTTAACCAAATTATGCCTAATTTAAGTAAAACAATTATCTTAATGGGAGATTTTAACAGTCAAATTGGAAAGAGAAACAAGAACAAGGACAATATACTCGGACCATACCCTACTGGAAAAAGGAATGATAATGGACAAAGACTGATAAATTTTGCATTAGAAAATAACCTACACATCATGAACAGCTACTACAATAGAAAACAAAATAGAAAATGGACATGGGTGTCACCAGATGGGAAGACAAGAAATGAAATAGATTATATCCTCACCAACAAATTTTTTCGAATATTGATGTTGTCCATCAACTCAACTACAGCACAGATCACAGAATGCTTAGAGGACAAATGTACGCATTAGATCCAAAAATACAGAGGAAAATTATTCATAGTAGCAAAAAACCATTACCTCTCCCAATTGTAAGCGATATTCTAGAATCATTGAAATGTAATTTGAAAACAAAAAACAATGCCAAATATGTTCAGGAGAAATATGACGCTCTTGAAAACGAACTAAAGAAAGTAGAAAACGAATCTTAAATAAATAACAAAATTAAGGACAAAATAGGTCCAGGGGCAAGAAGTTTACTTATGCAGAGGAAGTCCATATTTAAAGACAGAAAAAACCACAAGAAGAAAATCGAAAGTCTAAGTAAAGAAATAAATCTACAAATCAGGAAATATAGACAAGACAAAAGGAATAATATAATAAATGATTATATAGAAAAAACAGGAGGAGTTAGGATAGCATTAAAAGAGCTTCGAGAAAGTACAAACTGGATAGACAATATGACACACCAGAAAGATAAGAGAAACAAGACCGATAGAATTGAAATATTAGACATAGCCACGGATTACTACCGTGAGCTATACGACAACGACAAAACACCAGACGAAATCCACCAACTAACTGAAAACGATACAAATAATAACGAAGAAATTCCAAGTATACTGAAAGAAGAAGTAGAAAAAGCTATAAAATCTCAAAAAAGAGGCAAAGCACCAGGAGAAGATGGCATATCTAACGAACTTATGATAGGAACATCTGATATTATAGTAGACACTATTACAGATTTATTTAACCAAATTTTTGAGACAGAATGTATACCTCACCAGTGGACCACGTCAACTATAATACTACTACATAAAAAGGGAAATAAAGACAACATAACTAACTACAGACCCATCAGCCTGATGTCGAACGTATATAAAATCTTACTATGAAAGGTCTGCCAGATATTCTTGGGGCTATTGATGGTCCCCATATTAAGGTCAATCCTCCTAAACGTGTCAAACAAGCATACTACAATAGGAAAAAATTTTGTAGTGTGCTTTTGCAGGGAATTGTAAACGCCGAGAAAAAATTTATAGATGTGTACTGTGGTGAACCTGGTTCATCAGAACTAATGCTTTTGTGTGAATTAATATTTATTATTATAATAAACGCCTCCTCGGCTTACAAAAACAAAAGAATTTTTTTTAATTATATATATTAAATATGTTAAGGCAATTTATTCAACGTTTAAATTAAATAATTTCCGTACAAAGTTTAAATTAAATAATTTAAACGTTTTACAGAACACACCCAATAAGTATTGTCCGATTGTTGCTGACTGTTTTGACGTTATGTTTTCCTAGAGTTTAGAATTTGACTTTCCTTTGCTCATCTACTCCGGACTAGCAAAATTGGTCCAAAGGAAAACGCCTAATATTGTCTTTTAATACATAATCAAACTAATTTATGCAATTTAACCTACTCGCGGAAACCAAGCAAACAAATCATCTCAAAATCTTTGTCTTATGTCACTTTATTATAATTTAAAACAAGCATCACTGCAATTTAGCAATATTACACGTAAAGTAAAATTTAAAATCAACACAAATCATACGCTGGCGATATACGATAAATACATATTGCTGTCATAATTTATAAAACATTCAGAATATTCTAGACTTAGTTTATAGAGTACAAGGATACACAATCCCTTTTAAGCATAAAAATTGTATTGAAGCCAAAAAATTCCGTGCAATTGCGATAAACCAAATATTTTTGTACGAGCCTTACCCATCTAAACTTAACTTTAAGCTGCTAACTCTATTTTGTACAATGTATATTTAAAGCTTTTAAAATGAAAAAGGTATTATTTTACTTTAAAAAAGTATAAAGATTTATACAAATATATTGGGTCACCAAAAAAAAACAATAATTAACGTAAATATAACTATAAAAAAACAAAGAATGACATTTATTTTCCCTAACATTTATTTTTCACATTTATTTTTCACTAATAGATCTAAATATGATCTTTTTGGTAGGGGAAGTTTATTTGAACTTGACTTTGAATGTAAACCATCGTTCCGTGCAAAATATTTCTTTTAATATTGTGTTTTGTCATTTTGAAAGTGAAATTATTATAAAAAGTGAGGTAAAAAATGTTATATAAATTGAATAATAAATTTTAATAATTATATTTACAGAAATTGAAGTATTAAGTTAAAAATTGTTATTCGCGAATTTCATTTTTAAGGTGAGATGTCCGTAAAAACATTATATATTTGAATAAAGATCATAGTTGCTTATCGTTCAACTACTTTTTATTAGAAATCGAGTGCCCTAAGTGCTTAAATAATAAAAAAAATTTGTGCAACATTGAATGTAGTTGTGATCAAATTGACGTGTCAATGACGGCCGCCAGATTACTTTCTGTTTTATATTTTCACATAGTAACATTGCATTTATTAATATACAATTAGCATATATGTAAACTATTAATCTATATAAGGTACATGAGAAAATCCAAGTTAATTTTCATAGGAAAAAATGAATCATTTATAAGAATATAATTTTGAATTTATGAATTTTTATACCAGTCTCAGTATGTATTTATATGTTACTGTAACGCATTAATTATATTATTAAAGCTGCTTCTATTTGAAAACGATGTGAGTTAATTTCTGACCATAAAAATGATCTATTTAATTTTTTGATTTATTTTTATAATTTATTTAGAAAAGTATTATAGAATTTCTGTTTTATGTTTTGAAATGTAAACTTGTATATGCAAATAAATTAATTCATATAAAAAAAAAACGTTTTATATAGTTCCTGATTCTAAATTTATTAAATTAAATAACTGTAGCAGTTAGTTAAATAATTTAAATAACTTCGTTTATTATTTAAAAAATCTGCACCAAAGCAATATGTACAAATATAGATTTAGCCCTGTCTGAAAGTGATGCCTTTGAGCAGTATTCATGTGACAGTTAGCTTTAAGGTTGGATTCCATTTTTTGACTTCAACTGTGTATCCTTACATTCCATAATCTAAGACCATGAGAGTGCACAAAATTACGGCATGGCTTCAAAGTGTATACGGATTAGTAAATGGCATATGTGAATCCAATTGAAGCAAACAAGTCCTGAGAAATGGTAATGAATCAAAGACCTCCTTTACCACCACTTAGCCCCCTATTAACTTAAAATGCAGCTATAAACTCTATTGTTTTACATGTATATTAAATGCTTTTAATATAATATAACTTATAATTTTACTTAAAATAATTATGAAAACGTAATACAAAATTTTGTGTCATTTGAAACAAAGAATAATGAAGGAAAATTCATATCACAATGTTGATAAAAATCTTTTTTAGCTGCTGTGCCTGACCCCTTATTTTTACTTATAGAAATAAAGACTAGCAATTTGATAGGGGGAGTTTATTTTATCCTTCAATTAGTAATTTGAGATATCATATGTATAAATTCAGTTTTATACGGATTATATTTATTCAAATTGCAGTGTTATGCGGATTATATTTATTCGAAATTAAACTTTAATTAGTTGTTATTGTTTGTTTTAATATAAGTCAAATTTTAATAAAAAGTAAAATAAAATAATAAAAAAACACTATATTTAGTCATTTAAATGACTATATTTGACTAACCCCTTAGATCCATATAATTTTCAATTCTTTTGTAAATATAAATCGAAGGCTTCATTATTTTCATCAAACTTAAAAAATGAAGCTATAAACGCTATTGTTTTACATGTATATTAAATGCTTTTAATATAAAATAACTTATAATTTTACTTAAAATAATTATGAAAACGTAATACAAAATTTTGTGTCATTAAAAACAAAGTATAATGAAGGAAAATTCATATCAAAATGTTGATAAAAATCTTTTTTAGCTGCTGTGCCTGACCCCTAATTTTTACTTATAGAAATAAAGACTAGCAATTTGATAGGGGGAGTTTATTTTCTCCTTCAATTAGTAATTTGAGATATCGTATGTAAAAATTCAGTTTTATACGGATTATATTTATTCAAATTGCAGTTTTATGCGGATTATATTTATTCAAAATTAAACTTTAATAAGTTGTTATTGTTTGTTTTAATATAAGTCAAATTTTAATAAAAAGTAAAATAAAATAATAAAAAAAACACTATATTTAGTCATTTAAATGACTATATATGACTTACCCCTTAGATCAATATAATTTTCAATTCTTTGTAAATATAAATCGAAGGCTTCATTATTTTCATCAAACTATTGTAAATGTTATGCCATGTGATGGAGTGGCTGGCCTAATTTTTGTAGGGAGCAGTATTAAAATTTCATCAGTGTTTGCCATTTTTACTAATTTATAATTGTTATGTGCATTACATATTAATTAATTTCATTTTTTAATTTCAGTCCGTACTATAATTTTGTAAAATTTAATGTAGTTTGTACGTAAAGAAAGTTACCTTAGGCCAAATACACTCTGTATTCAACTTAACCTTACTTGCTTTTCTTTGTTCTCTGAATGATATTATTCTCACAACGTCGTTCGCCAGTTGTTATGTCCTTTTAATGGTGGCTCAGTATTGTTCAATATATAATTCCATTCAGTACCTTCTTTTAAGTTTTATGACAATAAGAAACAAACACGACAACAGAGCACATGTTTGAGATTGAAACGAAATTAAATGACGTTCAGAACAAATGATACGACACCCAATCGTGCGAATTAGTGTGGTCGACTCCGCAATCCAAGTCAGATTAATTTCAATCTCATCATACAACAAGCAGAATTGTTGTTTCACTGTTGAAATTTTAATAGATAATACAGTATTTGTAATTTTTTTAAAAATTTAATAATATATCAGCAATAAATTTTATTTCAATTGGTTTGAATTGATTCATTTGTCATCAGAATTGTGTATGACCATTATGAAAACATCCTTTAATTATAAAGATTATGAAGCAAGATACACCAACAAGGAAAGCAATTAGTACCAGAAAAACTAACAAAAACAAAAATGACTCATAGAGAAACATACATTTTTTCCGAATCCGAATGCGTACTTTTATCGGTGTTAATGTTTGCATCCCGTACATCATAAAATATTTGTGAGGTAAATTTGTTGACCGGCTAATATTCGTCACCGGAACAGGTTGTAGAAGACATGTGAGGCGGCAATTGTTGAAGTTACCAAATACAAGTCTGCATATGCCTACTGACATTCATTATTTTCAGCTAGTATTAATTAGAATTGAAGCCATTAAAATTCACAAATAGTTTGTCAAAAATGCTTATTATTTTATTCATTAGGCCCCAGTTTTTACGCCGTTATTAATTGTAATGTATAGTTTCATTATAACCTCAAACAGCAATTATCATAAACAACCTTAAGTAACAAATGGTGTCAACTCTCAAAGTGATCAGTTCATTTTTGAAATTTGATTTTTCGCTTTGAATAATTTGGTTAAAACTATAAGTAAAAATAAAACTAAAATAACGTAGAACTAAAACCAAAATTAAAACTAAGTAACTAGAATTAAGAGTCTACTCTGTATATTAGATAAAACTGATATGAGACATAATAATAAATTAATTAAATAACAATAATTTAATAAAATAGAATAATAATTCCGGAAACCAAAATAAAAGGAAAATGCTGTGAAGTTTATTTTTCTGTAGTGATATATATCAAACATTATTTTTATATTGATTTTATTGGCTATATTATAAGTTTGATGATGAATTAAAAATTTTAGTTAAAAAAAAAATAGTTAATCAATTCGCCTGGAAATAAAGTGAATATCATATATTTAGAGTGCAATATTGTGAAAGAAAGAGTTTGCGTTTCGATTTAACCATTTAAAAAAAAAAAAAAAAAAAAACCAGTACTTCTAAAAAAAAAAAAAAAAAAAAAAAAAAAAAAAAAAAAAAAAAAAAAAAAAAACCAGAAATAATTGATATTAAGTAATCGATAAAGTACAATTGCAAATAACTAACATAATCAAATGTGTGTGATTTGTTACAAAAAAGTCTAATGAGAGCAAATATAAATATAATAACTTGTCGTCAACTTTTAAAATAGCAAAAAGAAAAACAAAACAAAACAAAACTTATTGTTTCGATCTACGCTAATAGCTCACATACTCACGACGTGACATCAGTGTAGGGGTGCAAACATCGTACAAACATCTTTCGTCCGAATTTAGTATAATGGATGAGAATATCGGTATGTCGAAAGATATGTTGCATTTATTCCAAATGATGATAAATGAACTAGAAAAACAAACTACAACAATTACACAGAATGTAACTGACACTTTGATGCGTGCTATAGAGGATAAAATTCAACCAATCCTAGAGGAAAATAAAAACCTAAAACTAGAAGTACAAACATTGAACAGAAAAGTAAAATACTTGGAGGGTGCCAGCAGGAAAAATAATTTAATAATACACGGTGTCATGGAAACTGAGAAAAATTACGAAGAACTTTTTTATATGATAAGTAACACCTTGGTAAAAACCAATATCAAAATCGAAAGATATGATATAGATAAATATTATAGACTGGGACGTAAGCATGAAAAAAAAATTAGACCCATACTAATCGCCTTTACTTCTTTTCAAAAGAAAGTAGAAATACTGAAAAACAAGATAAAAATGACTGACCAGACTTACATAACGGAAGATTTTTCAAAGGAAACAATAGAACTACGCAAAAATTTACAGCAACAATTGAAGCAAGAAAGAGAAAGAGGAAATGAAGCCTTCATTAAGAATAATAAACTCATAGTAAAAGGAAAACCAGAAGTTGAAAAAAGAAAAAGAGACTCGTCCTTGTCACCTGCGAACATTCAAACACCAACATTACCCACGGAAAAGGAAAAAATTACCTTAGCCCCATCCAAGTTGCACAAAACAGATGCATTTGCTTATATGAGAGCCAGATCTCATTCAATGTCGTAGAAACACCCACAACAACAAAAAATATAGGAAATACCAGACACCGGAAACTTGAGAACAAAAAACAATAAAGAAACAACATTAATAAAAAACGAACTAATTCCCAATACGGTTGGTCACCGCGGGATGATAGACCACTACCCCCAAGAGCTTAAAGAAGAGAAGTCCAACGAAACACTACGTAAAAAACAATACTCTGAAAAAAATTTTTTGGTGAAAAATCACCTTAATGTAAAGGCTGGGATATACGGAGTAGGGTTTATGATTAAAAAATATTTGAAAAAAGAGATAACAGAATTCCAAGGAATATCAGACAGGATTGCCATTTTGAATATAAAACTCCCTGGATATAAAGAACCAACTTCAATAGTCCAAGTATATGCCCCAACTGAAGTTACCCAGAAAGACCTAAAAGATGAATTTTACAATAAACTTAACCAAATTATGCCTAATTTAAGTAAAACAATTATCTTAATGGGAGATTTTAACAGTCAAATTGGAAAGAGAAACAAGAACAAGGACAATATACTCGGACCATACCCTACTGGAAAAAGGAATGATAATGGACAAAGACTGATAAATTTTGCATTAGAAAATAACCTACACATCATGAACAGCTACTACAATAGAAAACAAAATAGAAAATGGACATGGGTGTCACCAGATGGGAAGACAAGAAATGAAATAGATTATATCCTCACCAACAAATTTTTTCGAATATTGATGTTGTCCATCAACTCAACTACAGCACAGATCACAGAATGCTTAGAGGACAAATGTACGCATTAGATCCAAAAATACAGAGGAAAATTATTCATAGTAGCAAAAAACCATTACCTCTCCCAATTGTAAGCGATATTCTAGAATCATTGAAATGTAATTTGAAAACAAAAAACAATGCCAAATATGTTCAGGAGAAATATGACGCTCTTGAAAACGAACTAAAGAAAGTAGAAAACGAATCTTAAATAAATAACAAAATTAAGGACAAAATAGGTCCAGGGGCAAGAAGTTTACTTATGCAGAGGAAGTCCATATTTAAAGACAGAAAAAACCACAAGAAGAAAATCGAAAGTCTAAGTAAAGAAATAAATCTACAAATCAGGAAATATAGACAAGACAAAAGGAATAATATAATAAATGATTATATAGAAAAAACAGGAGGAGTTAGGATAGCATTAAAAGAGCTTCGAGAAAGTACAAACTGGATAGACAATATGACACACCAGAAAGATAAGAGAAACAAGACCGATAGAATTGAAATATTAGACATAGCCACGGATTACTACCGTGAGCTATACGACAACGACAAAACACCAGACGAAATCCACCAACTAACTGAAAACGATACAAATAATAACGAAGAAATTCCAAGTATACTGAAAGAAGAAGTAGAAAAAGCTATAAAATCTCAAAAAAGAGGCAAAGCACCAGGAGAAGATGGCATATCTAACGAACTTATGATAGGAACATCTGATATTATAGTAGACACTATTACAGATTTATTTAACCAAATTTTTGAGACAGAATGTATACCTCACCAGTGGACCACGTCAACTATAATACTACTACATAAAAAGGGAAATAAAGACAACATAACTAACTACAGACCCATCAGCCTGATGTCGAACGTATATAAAATCTTACTATGAAAGGTCTGCCAGATATTCTTGGGGCTATTGATGGTCCCCATATTAAGGTCAATCCTCCTAAACGTGTCAAACAAGCATACTACAATAGGAAAAAATTTTGTAGTGTGCTTTTGCAGGGAATTGTAAACGCCGAGAAAAAATTTATAGATGTGTACTGTGGTGAACCTGGTTCATCAGAACTAATGCTTTTGTGTGAATTAATATTTATTATTGTAATAAACGCCTCCTCGGCTTACAAAAACAAAAGAATTTTTTTTAATTATATATATTAAATATGTTAAGGCAATTTATTCAACGTTTAAATTAAATAATTTCCGTACAAAGTTTAAATTAAATAATTTAAACGTTTTACAGAACACACCCAATAAGTATTGTCCGATTGTTGCTGACTGTTTTGACGTTATGTTTTCCTAGAGTTTAGAATTTGACTTTCCTTTGCTCATCTACTCCGGACTAGCAAAATTGGTCCAAAGGAAAACGCCTAATATTGTCTTTTAATACATAATCAAACTAATTTATGCAATTTAACCTACTCGCGGAAACCAAGCAAACAAATCATCTCAAAATCTTTGTCTTATGTCACTTTATTATAATTTAAAACAAGCATCACTGCAATTTAGCAATATTACACGTAAAGTAAAATTTAAAATCAACACAAATCATACGCTGGCGATATACGATAAATACATATTGCTGTCATAATTTATAAAACATTCAGAATATTCTAGACTTAGTTTATAGAGTACAAGGATACACAATCCCTTTTAAGCATAAAAATTGTATTGAAGCCAAAAAATTCCGTGCAATTGCGATAAACCAAATATTTTTGTACGAGCCTTACCCATCTAAACTTAACTTTAAGCTGCTAACTCTATTTTGTACAATGTATATTTAAAGCTTTTAAAATGAAAAAGGTATTATTTTACTTTAAAAAAGTATAAAGATTTATACAAATATATTGGGTCACCAAAAAAAAACAATAATTAACGTAAATATAACTATAAAAAAACAAAGAATGACATTTATTTTCCCTAACATTTATTTTTCACATTTATTTTTCACTAATAGATCTAAATATGATCTTTTTGGTAGGGGAAGTTTATTTGAACTTGACTTTGAATGTAAACCATCGTTCCGTGCAAAATATTTCTTTTAATATTGTGTTTTGTCATTTTGAAAGTGAAATTATTATAAAAAGTGAGGTAAAAAATGTTATATAAATTGAATAATAAATTTTAATAATTATATTTACAGAAATTGAAGTATTAAGTTAAAAATTGTTATTCGCGAATTTCATTTTTAAGGTGAGATGTCCGTAAAAACATTATATATTTGAATAAAGATCATAGTTGCTTATCGTTCAACTACTTTTTATTAGAAATCGAGTGCCCTAAGTGCTTAAATAATAAAAAAAATTTGTGCAACATTGAATGTAGTTGTGATCAAATTGACGTGTCAATGACGGCCGCCAGATTACTTTCTGTTTTATATTTTCACATAGTAACATTGCATTTATTAATATACAATTAGCATATATGTAAACTATTAATCTATATAAGGTACATGAGAAAATCCAAGTTAATTTTCATAGGAAAAAATGAATCATTTATAAGAATATAATTTTGAATTTATGAATTTTTATACCAGTCTCAGTATGTATTTATATGTTACTGTAACGCATTAATTATATTATTAAAGCTGCTTCTATTTGAAAACGATGTGAGTTAATTTCTGACCATAAAAATGATCTATTTAATTTTTTGATTTATTTTTATAATTTATTTAGAAAAGTATTATAGAATTTCTGTTTTATGTTTTGAAATGTAAACTTGTATATGCAAATAAATTAATTCATATAAAAAAAAAACGTTTTATATAGTTCCTGATTCTAAATTTATTAAATTAAATAACTGTAGCAGTTAGTTAAATAATTTAAATAACTTCGTTTATTATTTAAAAAATCTGCACCAAAGCAATATGTACAAATATAGATTTAGCCCTGTCTGAAAGTGATGCCTTTGAGCAGTATTCATGTGACAGTTAGCTTTAAGGTTGGATTCCATTTTTTGACTTCAACTGTGTATCCTTACATTCCATAATCTAAGACCATGAGAGTGCACAAAATTACGGCATGGCTTCAAAGTGTATACGGATTAGTAAATGGCATATGTGAATCCAATTGAAGCAAACAAGTCCTGAGAAATGGTAATGAATCAAAGACCTCCTTTACCACCACTTAGCCCCCTATTAACTTAAAATGCAGCTATAAACTCTATTGTTTTACATGTATATTAAATGCTTTTAATATAATATAACTTATAATTTTACTTAAAATAATTATGAAAACGTAATACAAAATTTTGTGTCATTTGAAACAAAGAATAATGAAGGAAAATTCATATCACAATGTTGATAAAAATCTTTTTTAGCTGCTGTGCCTGACCCCTTATTTTTACTTATAGAAATAAAGACTAGCAATTTGATAGGGGGAGTTTATTTTATCCTTCAATTAGTAATTTGAGATATCATATGTATAAATTCAGTTTTATACGGATTATATTTATTCAAATTGCAGTGTTATGCGGATTATATTTATTCGAAATTAAACTTTAATTAGTTGTTATTGTTTGTTTTAATATAAGTCAAATTTTAATAAAAAGTAAAATAAAATAATAAAAAAACACTATATTTAGTCATTTAAATGACTATATTTGACTAACCCCTTAGATCCATATAATTTTCAATTCTTTTGTAAATATAAATCGAAGGCTTCATTATTTTCATCAAACTTAAAAAATGAAGCTATAAACGCTATTGTTTTACATGTATATTAAATGCTTTTAATATAAAATAACTTATAATTTTACTTAAAATAATTATGAAAACGTAATACAAAATTTTGTGTCATTAAAAACAAAGTATAATGAAGGAAAATTCATATCAAAATGTTGATAAAAATCTTTTTTAGCTGCTGTGCCTGACCCCTAATTTTTACTTATAGAAATAAAGACTAGCAATTTGATAGGGGGAGTTTATTTTCTCCTTCAATTAGTAATTTGAGATATCGTATGTAAAAATTCAGTTTTATACGGATTATATTTATTCAAATTGCAGTTTTATGCGGATTATATTTATTCAAAATTAAACTTTAATAAGTTGTTATTGTTTGTTTTAATATAAGTCAAATTTTAATAAAAAGTAAAATAAAATAATAAAAAAAACACTATATTTAGTCATTTAAATGACTATATATGACTTACCCCTTAGATCAATATAATTTTCAATTCTTTGTAAATATAAATCGAAGGCTTCATTATTTTCATCAAACTATTGTAAATGTTATGCCATGTGATGGAGTGGCTGGCCTAATTTTTGTAGGGAGCAGTATTAAAATTTCATCAGTGTTTGCCATTTTTACTAATTTATAATTGTTATGTGCATTACATATTAATTAATTTCATTTTTTAATTTCAGTCCGTACTATAATTTTGTAAAATTTAATGTAGTTTGTACGTAAAGAAAGTTACCTTAGGCCAAATACACTCTGTATTCAACTTAACCTTACTTGCTTTTCTTTGTTCTCTGAATGATATTATTCTCACAACGTCGTTCGCCAGTTGTTATGTCCTTTTAATGGTGGCTCAGTATTGTTCAATATATAATTCCATTCAGTACCTTCTTTTAAGTTTTATGACAATAAGAAACAAACACGACAACAGAGCACATGTTTGAGATTGAAACGAAATTAAATGACGTTCAGAACAAATGATACGACACCCAATCGTGCGAATTAGTGTGGTCGACTCCGCAATCCAAGTCAGATTAATTTCAATCTCATCATACAACAAGCAGAATTGTTGTTTCACTGTTGAAATTTTAATAGATAATACAGTATTTGTAATTTTTTTAAAAATTTAATAATATATCAGCAATAAATTTTATTTCAATTGGTTTGAATTGATTCATTTGTCATCAGAATTGTGTATGACCATTATGAAAACATCCTTTAATTATAAAGATTATGAAGCAAGATACACCAACAAGGAAAGCAATTAGTACCAGAAAAACTAACAAAAACAAAAATGACTCATAGAGAAACATACATTTTTTCCGAATCCGAATGCGTACTTTTATCGGTGTTAATGTTTGCATCCCGTACATCATAAAATATTTGTGAGGTAAATTTGTTGACCGGCTAATATTCGTCACCGGAACAGGTTGTAGAAGACATGTGAGGCGGCAATTGTTGAAGTTACCAAATACAAGTCTGCATATGCCTACTGACATTCATTATTTTCAGCTAGTATTAATTAGAATTGAAGCCATTAAAATTCACAAATAGTTTGTCAAAAATGCTTATTATTTTATTCATTAGGCCCCAGTTTTTACGCCGTTATTAATTGTAATGTATAGTTTCATTATAACCTCAAACAGCAATTATCATAAAAAACCTTAAGTAACAAATGAGAAAAATTAAATAAATTTACCAGCAAGTACTCATGTATCGTAACATTTAATTTAACAATTGAAGAATTGTAAGTGGTAAATAATAACATCAAAATTATATTTGATTTGTTAATAACTCAAATAATATTTTACAATGTAATGCAGACCTTATATACATTCAAATTTATGACCAACTCATGTTAATTTCGAAAAATTTGCTTCCGAAATTCTGGACAGCGAAGCATTGTTTGAAACTTGCTAATGCACATGTCCTACATGTCCTACAAATATCAATTAGTTTTTGAGACCTTAATCGAATGTGATCCTGTAAGCAAAACAAATTAATTACAAGTACTTAGTCTAACTACTATACGTGTAAATTCAAGTAAAACGTCAGTTAGGCAAGTATGTGAAACTTTAAAAAACAGATCATCTATTATAAAAGTTCCCGCCGACTACATGCAGTCAGCTTCAATACCCCTGCATGTATCTTCAATAATATTGTCTTTTAATACATAATCAAACTAATTTAGGCAATTTAACCTACTCGCGGAAACCAAGCAAATAACTCATCTCAAAATCTTTGTCTTATGTCACTTTATTATATTATAAAACAAGCATCCTTAGATTAAAGGAGAACTGGATAGGCCTCTACACAAAAGTTCTGGCCAAATTTTGTTGGCAATACATTCATAGAACGCACACACATGCAATACAACAGAAATGGCGTAAATCATTGGGGGCCAATTTAAAAGTTCAGTATGCGATTAAAGCGGTTCGTTTAAAACCATTTTTCATGTGTGATATCATTTACACTTACACGTATGCGTAAAGAAGCAGATTTTTTAATATTGCGGGTCTTGTTTGATGGAATTAGTTTTGTAAATATGCAATAAAAGACAGTATTCTATTTTTAAATATTTATTTATTTATTATGTATTTTCATTTCATTTATTTCACTGTATATTATTTATTAAAACAGAATTATAAAGTGTGGAAGAGTATATAAAACTAAAAATTGCAAGTTATTTGATTATATGAAAACAATTATGTGTACAAATTTAAATTAATTTCAAAAATGCAAAATGAATTAAATGAGAAAATGTGATATTTTGTTTATGTTGAAATCAAACAACACCACCATAGATGGAAAAACCTTAATTATAATATAAATGTGTGTTTATGAATGGAAATGGTAATTTAAATAGGCATTGTGCATTTAAATTAAATTAAAAAATAAAGCATTAATTACATAGAACATTACAATACATGATAATATATAAGTTAATCGTATACATTAAAAGAAATGCTTTAAAACAAAAATAGAAAATGAAAAATTTAATGTACTTAAATAATTAATAACTTATTTTCTAAAAAAAAATGAAAACAATATTATTTAGTAAATGCATTATAATATGGTCTAATAGAGCAATCAAAACAAATTTATTTAAATAATAAGCTTACCGAAGAATAAACTTTATTTATTATAACACAATGAAAACAGTAATGGAAAATAGACAGAAAAATTCGGTCCCTTAAACTTTCTTACACACACTTTATATACACCGGCACTGTACTATTTTATGGTAAACATTGAATTCTCAACATCGGATTCACAAATGACAAAGCTAACCCCCAAGTCTCCACTTTCATGGAAAATTAAAGTTTTCAAACTCTCCGAAAGTCTACAAAATTGAGGCGGTTTATATTTGATTGATATTTACGAAATGTATAATAAACCTAAAATAGAATTACATTTCGTATCAAAAGATTGTACAAAAAATAAAAATGACCTATCGTTGTATTTAAATTGTATTTTTGTTTCCAGTAAGTGAATTAAAATAAATATAAATTATGCTTTTGCAATTAAATAAATTTCCATTACGACACATAGATGGCAGTGGGTGTCATGTCTACATAAAAAATATTTGACAGTCATATCCCCCTAGTAAATATTTGTACACAAAATTGCGTATACATACACGGTAAGTGCCTATCCAGGTATTCTTTAATCTAAGCGATAAATACATATTGCTGTCATAATTTATAAAACATTCAGAATATTCTAGACTTAGATTATAGAGTACAAGGATACACAATGCCTTTTAAGCATAGGAATTGTATTGAACCCAAAAATCCCGTGCAATTGCGATGAAACAAATATTTTTTCACGACCCTTACCCATCTAAACTTTAAGCTGCTAACTCTATTTTGTATAATGTATTTTAAAAGCTTTTAAAATGAAAAAAGGTATTATTTTACTTTGAAAAAAGTATGAAAATTTATACAAATATATTGGGTCACCAAAAACAAACAATAATTAACGTAAAAATAAATATAAAAAAAAAACAAAGAATAATTAACATACGTGCATGCTGTGCCTGACATTTATTTTTCACTAATAGATCTAAATATGATCTTTTTGGTAGGGCAAGTTTATTTGGACTTTCAATTTGTACGTTTGACTTTAAATGTAAACCATCGTTCCGTGCAAAATATTTCTTTTAATATTGTGTTTTGTCATTTTGAAAGTGAAATTATTATAAAAGTGAGGGAAAAATTTTAATAATTATATTTACAGAAATAGAACTATTAAGTTAAAAATTGTTATTCGCGAATTTCATTTTTAAGGTGAGATGTCCGTAAAAACATTATATATTTGAATAAAGATCATAGTTGCTTATCGTTCAACTACTTTTTATTAGAAATCGAGTGCCCTAAGTGCTTAAATAATAAAAAAATTGTGTGCAACATTGAATGTAAACAGACGATTAGTTGTGATCAAATTGACGTGTCAATGACGGCCGCCAGATTATTTTGTTTTATATTTTCACATAGTCAAAAATTGTATTTATTAATATACAATTATCATATATGTAAAATATTAATCTATATAAGGTGCCTGAGAAAATCCAAGTTAATTTTCATAGGAAATTATAAATTATTTATAAAAATATAATTTTGAATTTATGAATTTTTATAGCAGTCAGTAAGTATTAATATATGATACTAGCCGTATTCAAATGGACCAATTTTGCTACTCGCAAGTACTTGGGAGTAGATGCCCATAGGAACACACAGTTTACTGACAGAAGTAAAATATAACTTCAAAATAGGCAACAACAATACCTTAGATTAAAGAATACCTGGATAGGCCCTTACCGTATATGTATACGCAATTTTGTTTACAATTTATTGCGAAGCGGCGAGAAATGGCATTTATTAGATAGGTTTTTGTGGATTTTTTTTATGTAGACATGACACTCACTGCCATCTAGTTCTCGTAATAGAAATTTATTGAATTGCAAAACCATAATTTATATTCTTTTTAATTCACTTATTGGAAACAAAAATACAATTTAAACACAACGATAGGCAATTTTTATTTTTTGTACAAACTTTTTATATGAAATGGACTTTTATTTTAGGTTTATTATTCATTTCGTAAATATCATTCAAATATAAAGCGGCTCAATTTTGTAGACTTTCGGAGATTTTTACAACCTGCCATTCTCCATGAAAGTGATTACACTTTGAACTAATCTAACTAGGTTATCATTTTTGAAGTTGTATTGTGTCACATAGGAAAGTGCAATTTAAAGTGCAGTTTTTATCTATTTTAAAGTATTTACGATAAAGGAAGTATTTTTATAAATAGTTATATTTTTGATAAAACTTAATACGAAGTTTTTATTTCAGAAAATTAAGTAATTTATTTGAAATTGCTAGAAATTCGACGAAATGAGGAAACCGGGAAATTCTTTATTTCGGTAAGTTAACATCTTTATTTTTACTAACCAAAACAACAAATATTTAGTTTGTGATGTGCCTAAATGGCTGTTAGTGTTTTATTTTATCCAAAAAGTGGTGAAAAAGTGAAAAGTTGGTCATTAAATAAATGTAAACAAATCCGATGTTGACAGTTCAATGTTTACCAGAAAATAGTTCAGTGCCAGTGTATATGAAGTGTGTGTAAGAAAGTTTAAGGGAATAAATTTTTCAGTCTATTTTCCATTGCTGTTTTCATTGTGTTATAATAAATAAAGTTTATTCTTCGGTAAGCTTATTATTTAAATAAATTTGTTTTGCTTTCTCTATTACACCATATTATAATGCATTTACTTAATAATAATTTTAAATTTTTTTTAAATATTAGTTATTAATTTTTTAAGTACATTAAATTGTTCATCTTGTAATTTAGTTTTAAAGCATTTCCTTTCATGTTGTATACGATTAACTTCTTATTGTCCA
The DNA here is from genome assembly GCA_958298945.1 of Atherix ibis. Lineage (NCBI taxonomy): Eukaryota > Metazoa > Arthropoda > Insecta > Diptera > Athericidae > Atherix > Atherix ibis. The sequence goes on along the minus strand of OY282607.1, from coordinate 58,590,864 downwards.
CATAATTGTTTTCATATAATCAAATAACTTACAATTTATATTTTTATATGCTCTTCCACTTTATAATGCTGTTTTAATAAATAATATATAGTGAAATATCTAATAAATAAATAAATAATATTTTAAAATAGAATACTGTGTTTTATTATAAATTTCCAAAACTAATTCCATCAAACAACAAAACCATATTTTTGTCAGTATTGTTTATGTTTTAATTAATAATATATAGTGAAATATCTAATAAATAAATAAATAATATTTTAAAATAGAATACTGTGTTTTATTATAAATTTCCAAAACTAATTCCATCAAACAACAAAACCCGCAATATTAAAAAATCTATTCGTTTACGCATAAATGACATCGCATATGAAAATGGTTTTGAACGAACCGCTTCAATCGCATACTGAAGTTTAAAATTGGCTCCCAATGATTTACGCCGTTTCTGTTGTATGGATGTGTGTGCGTTCTACGAATGTATTGCCAACAAAATTTGGACAGAATTTTTATGTAGAGGCCTATCCAGTTCTTCTTTAATCTAAGAACAATACTGAGTTTACTTACACATAAACAATAAAAACTGAGTTTATGCACACATAAACAATACTGACAAAAATATGACTCTCCAACATAACCAACTAACCCGCTAAGCCATCTATTTCCAGTTCGGGAACTAAAATACCCTACCGTAAATTGTATGGCGTAAATACGCATGCAAACTACTCATTTGTTCGAGGTGGTGTAGATGATGACAGCTGGAACTAATCGTGAGTAGCAAAATTGGTCCTTTGTAATACGGCTACTATTATGCGTTAATTATATTATTAAAGCTGCTTCCATTGAAAACGATGTGAGCGAATTTCTTACCATAAAAATGATTCGATGATCTATTTCATTTTTTGATCTATTTTCATAATTTATATAGAAACGTAAGTATTATAGAAGTTCTGTTTTATGTTTTGAAATGTAAACTTTTACATAGCAAAAAAAAAACGTTTTATATAGTTCCTGATTCTAAATTTATTAAATTAAATAACTGTTGCAGTTAGTTAAATAATTTAAATAACTTCGATTATTATTTGAGAAATCTGCACTGTAATATATTAGACTTGTTTATTTATGTATAATTCTTATGATTATACAGAGACATGTGAAAGGCATGACGGTGCCTACATGACTGACTCATCTATTGCTGTGTGGCATTGACGTGTATGAAACATCACGCCACCCGGTTTATACTCATGGCTGGGTGTACAATATATCGATATACTACACTCCTCCCCGCCCAGCCTGAACCCTACATATTCATTCCGTTCACGGGTTTTCGAACCCGTGGCTCCCTTTGGTTTACGTTTAAACCTGGATCCGATTCGTACCTGATGCTGGGTCTGCTTTTCTTGGGTGTCGGCTGGATTTCCCTTGGATGATTGCCTTCTTGTTGTACTTCTTGTTGGAATGCGGTTGGTTCTTCAACTACTCCTTTTGAGTCTTCTGTTGCTTTCTCTAGGTTCGATTCAGATATGATTGGCTCATCCATTGTGTTAGGCTCTTCTTCATATTCGTTTGCCTTTTCTTGTTCTAGGAGTACTCTTGTAGCTGCTTCGTAGAATTGACCTGATTTGCGCATCTGATCGTCACCTCTTTTCCATCTTAGGTTTGGTTGAAAGTCGGATTTACATATGTATGTCTTTTCCCCTATTACTTCCTCCACAGTTGCTGGTTGCCAACCTGGCTTCATAGGATTCTTGTATTCCGGAGCTATCACCCTTTCTCCTTTTGAGAATGTGACATCTCTGTGTCCTCTGAAATACTGTATTTGCTTTTGGATTCTTTCTGCTGTTTTTGGTATTTTTAGCAAATCTAATCTACTTCTTAAGCTTCTGCCCAAAAATTTGTTCGCTGGTGATTCGCCTGTTGTTAGGTGTGGTGCGTTTCTGTAGGCGAATAAGTACTTGCTGATTAGATTATTTGCGCTGTCGTGAGCCTTGTTATCTTTCAATGCTTTTTCTAAGCCTTTTTTTAAAGATTTCACTCCGTTCTCAGCTAATCCATTTGTTTGTGGATGGTATGGCGGACCTGTTTTGTGCAAAATTCCGTTCATTTTGCAGAATCTTTCGAATTCTTCTGACAACAGCTGTGCTCCATTATCTGAGATTAGTGTGTCTGGTATACCATATCTTGCGAATATTTCCCTCAGTTTTTCGATCGTATTTGTCGAATCTGTTTTTGTCATGTGGACAATTTCTAGTCATCTGGAGTATGCATCTATCAGTATCAGATACATCTTGCCCCTGTGTGGTCCTAGAAAGTCTATGTGCACCCTTTCGAACACATATTTGCTGTCAGGAAACTTCTTTAATCCTGATTTTTCCGGACTGCTGGATTCTGTCAGACATGCCATGCAACCTTTTGCGTAGCCTTCTATGTCTTTGTCCAACTTTGGCCACCAAAAATATTGTCGAGCGATCGCCTTCATTTTGCTGATGCCCATGTGACCTCCGTGTATTTCTATCACGCTTGCAGTTCTCCGGTATCATTACTCGGTATCCCCACATTAGCACATTTTTTCTATGAAGATTTCTTGCTTTCTTTGTGCGAAAGGCTTAATTGACTCTTCAATTTGACTAGGCCATCCATTTGTCGTGTATAAAAATACCTTGCTCAGTACTGGATCTTTTCTAGTTTCTCTCGCTAAGTCTTCTGACCTTAGCGGTAGGTGGTCTTCCACCATGAAATGTAGATAGTCCTCTTCCTCTTGAACTAAATCTCTTTTATTTCTGGGTAAACGCGATAATGTGTTGGCTGGCTCATTGTTCTTACCTTTTATGTGCTCTATCTGGTAGTCAAATCCACTCATAAACAAAGCCCATCTTTGCAACCTTCCTGCTGCCATCTATGGTATGCCTTTATGCTCGCCAAAAATCGTTATCAATGGCCTGTGGTCAGTGCATAACTTGAAATGCATACCTGCCAAATATTGGTACAATTTCCAAAAAGCCCAATAAATGGCTAAAGCCTCTTTGTGCAAAATTGCGTAATTACCTTCCGCTTTTGTTAGCGTCCTTGATATGAAGGTAACTGGTCTATCCTCTCCGTTTGGCATTTCGTGCATTAGTACTGCTGCTATGCCCTGGTCGGATGCGTCTGTCACTAGTTTTATCGGATAATCTGGGTTGTAGTGTACCAAATTTCTGTCCGATGCTAGTTCTTTCTTGACTTCAATAAATGCCTTTTCTGCATTTCTTGTCTATTGAAATCTTTCTTTGTTTTGTACTTCATAAATCGGCTTCAAAATTTTAGCTAATCTCGGTACAAATTTTCCGTAGAATGTCACCAGTCCTGTGAATGCTCTTACATCTGTTATGTTTTCTGGTCTCTTTGCTTCGACCATTGCTGCGATTTTTTCTGGGTCCTTGGACAACCCATTCTTGCTTATGATGTACCCCAGGTATCTGATTTCTTCTTGGAAAAACTGGCACTTTTTGAGGTTAAGCTTTAGTCCAGCTTCTTCTAACATCTGCAAAACTTCGTTTAAATTTTGCATATGCTCGTTATTATTTCTGCCCGTCACCACTATGTCGTCTCGAAATGCTGCAGTTCCTTTGGCTCCTTGTAATACTTTTTCTACTACCTTGTCGAACTCTGCTTCTGCTGTTTTCGTTCCATAGGGTAATCGGTTATGCAAATAAATACCTTTAGGTGTGCTCCATGCGCACAATTTCTTTGATCTGTCAGTCAGCTCTAGCTGATTGTAGGCCGCTGACATATCCAATTTCGTGAACCTTTCTCCACCTCCCAGTTCTGCGAATACTTCTTCCACTTTTGGTGCGGGGTGTTTTACATCTTGCATGTACTTATTGATCGTGACCTTGTAATCGCCACAGATCCTTACTCCACCTCCTTTCTTTAGCACAGGCACCAATGGTGTGCCCCATTCGTTGTGCTTTACCTTGGTGAGTATTCCTTCTTTTTCCAGTTGGTCTAGCTGATCTCCGATTGTCTTCTTGAAAGCAAACGGTGTCGCCCTGGGTTTGCAGAACACTGGTTTCGCATTATCTTGCATCTTTATGTCTATTTTGCCGTATTTATACCTTCCGAACTTGCCGTCGAAAAGTGTCTTGTGCTTGTCGATTATTTCTTGTAGTTTTAGTCCTTTTAATTCAACATGGTTGATTTCCACTATCTTGTATCCTAGTGCTTCCATCATGTCTCTACCCAACAATAATCTACAGCCTGTTTTTACGACTATTAATTGACATTTTACTTTTTTTCTACCTGCCTTTATTTCTACGTAGATCTGACCTTCTGGTGCAACTGCGCTCCCGTCATAGAATCTTAACGTAGTATTCACTGGTTGCAATTTATGCTGTGATAGATGCCTTTTGTATAATTCCTCCGGAATTACCGATCTGCTTGCTCCTCAATCAAGTGCAGCTAGCAATTGCTTGTTTCCTATCTTTATTTGGATTTGCGTCGGTTTGACGTATCCTGCCTTTGTTGCTTGAAAGTGAACCTCTTCGCTCGTCCAGTCGTGGTTTTCTATCTCCACGAAGTGCTGTTTAGCTTGTTCCTTTCCTTTTTTCTGGCATATTTTTCCTAAATGCCCTATTATACCGCAACGGTTGCATTTATAGGATTTAAATTTGCAGTCTGCGGACTCGTGCTTGCTATAACCGCAATGATTGCATTGTTTGCCGCCTTTTGACTCTTTGTTAAATTTCTTTTTATAACTTTCTTTACCGGCTTTGCTTTGGTTTATGGCTTCACTTTGCTTACTTTTTCTGTCAAAGCTTACCCTATGTACGTTAATTTCGTGATGCGACTGTATAAGAGCTGCCTCTTTCTTCTTCGCAATTTCGACGATTTGCTCAGACCTCTTTTTATGGTCTTCTTCGCACACGCGATCTAAAATCTTGCCTTTCTTTAGACCCGCTACGAACTTATTCGTAATCATCAAGTCGAGCTGCGCACCCCATTGGCACGTGCTGGCTTTATCTTTCAAGCGTATATACCACTGGCTAATCGACTCATTCTCGCCTTGCTTTAAGTTGAAAAATTCCGTGCGTTCACGGAATACCGACATTGTCTTTGAGAATTGATTTTTCAGTATAGCACATAATTCCTCGTATGTTTGTTGCGATGGTAATACTGGGTCGCACAAATTTGCGAGTACTCCATAACCTTTTGTCCCAATGACCGTTATGAGCGTAGCCACCTTTCTATGTGGCTCCAGTATGTTATTTACTATAAAGTATTGTTCTAACCTTTCTTGGTAGTTTTTCCAATCCTCGTGTTCATTATATTCGGCGACACACCCTACTGTGGCTGAATATACTTGCACGTTTTGTATCGGTGCCGGTGTTCCTCCGTTTCCGCCTGTTGCGTTATTCTGTGTTGTGTCCCTGTGCGTTCCTCGCTGGTTATTTAACCTCAGCAAATCTTTTCCCATATCCTCTATTACGGCATTTGCTTCGTTTCTTTCCATTCTGACTCTTTCCAGCGTGATTTGCGCCTCTCTAAGCTGTTCTTGTAATTCTCGTGCTTGGGCTTCATCCATCTTGTATGAACCTTTTTTGCCTTCGACCTAAATCGCAGATTCACTTCTTACGAGATTTCCCGCACTGATTTCACTACACCTTTTAACTTTCTTTTTTTTTTTTTTACTTTTTACTTTTTACTTCGTCGCCAATGTAATATATTAGACTTGTTTATTTATGTATAATTCTTATGATTATACAGAGACATGTGAAAGGCATGACGGTGCCTACATGACTGACTCATCTATTGCTGTGTGGCATTGACGTGTATGAAACATCACGCCACCCGGTTTATACTCATGGCTGGGTGTACAATATATCGATATACTACATGCACCAAAGCAACAAGTACAAATATAAGACGTTTTCCTGTCATCATCTACTACTACCTCGAACAAAGGACCACATCGAACGGGGAGTTACGCATACAATTTACGTTAGGTGGATTCTAGTTGCTAAAGTGAAAAATAGATACTTTTGCGGGTTCGTTGGTTTTAAGGTGAGATGTCCGTAAAAACATTATATATTTGAATAAAGATCATAGTTCCTTATTGTTCAACTACTTTTTATTAGAAATCGAGTGCCCTAAGTGCTTAAATAATTAAAAATTGTTGTGTAACATTGAATATAAACAGACGATTAGTTGTGATCAAATTGACGTGTCAATGACGGCCGCCAGATTACTTTCTGCTTTATATTTTCACATAGTCAAAAATTGTATTTATTAATATAAAATTATCATATATGTAAACTATTAATCTATATAAGGTACATGAGAAAATCCAAGTTAATTTTCATAGGAAATTATGAATCATTTATAAGAATATTATTTTGAATTTATGAATTTTTATACCAGTCTCAGTATGTATTTATATGTTACTGTAACGCATTAATTATATTATTAAAGCTGCTTCTATTTGAAAACGATGTGAGATCATTTCTGACCATTAAAATGATCTATTTAATTTTTTGATTTATTTTTATAATTTATTTAGAAAAGTATTATAGAGTTTCTGTTTTATGTTTTGAAATGTTAACTTGTATATGCAAATAAATTAATTCACAGAAAAAAAAACGTTTTATATAGTTCCATAATCTAAATTTATTAAATTAAATGACCGTTGCAGTTAGTTAAATAATTTAAATAACTTCGATTATTATTTGAAAAATCTGCACCAAAGCAATATGTACAAATATATATTTGTATCATACATATTGTGAAAGTGATGCCTTTGAGCAGTATTCATGTGTCAGTTAGCTTTAAGGTTGGATACCGTTTTTTGGCTCCCTGTGTATCCTTATATTCCATAATCTAAGACCATGAGAGTGCACAAAATTACGACATGGCCTGAAAGTGTATACGGATTGGAAATTGGCATATGTGAATCCAATTGAAGCAAAAAAGTCCTGAGGAATGGTAATGAATCAAAGACCTCCTTTATCACCACTTAGCATCTATTAACTTAAAATGAAGCTATAAACCCTATTGTTTTACATGTATATTAAATGCTTTTAATATAAAATAACTTATAATTTTACTTAAAATAATTATGAAAACGTAATACAAAATTTTGTGTCATTAAAAACAAAGAATAATGAAGGAAAATTCATATCAAAATGTTGATAAAAATCTTTTTTAGCTGTTGTGCCTGACACCTAATTTTTACTTATAGAAATAAAGACTAGCAATTTGATAGGGGGAGTTTATTTTATCCTTCAATTAGTAATTTGAGATATCGTATGTAAAAATTCAGTTTTATACGAATTATATTTATTCAAAATTAAACTTTAATTTGTTGTTATTGTTTGTTTTAATATAAGTCAAATTTTAATAAAAAGTAAAATAAAATAATTAAAAAAAACACTATATTTAGTCATTTAAATGACTATATTTGACTAACTCCTTAGATCCATATAATTTTCAATTCTTTGTAAATATAAATTGAAGGCTTCATTATTTTCATCAAACTATTGTAAATGGTATGCCATGTGATGGAGTGGGTGGCCTAATTTATGTAGGGAGCAGTGTTAAAATGTCATCAATGTTTGCCATTTTTACTAATTTATAATTTTTATACGCATTACATATTAATTAATTTCATTTTTTAATTTCAGTCCGTACTATAATTTTGTAAAATATCATGTAGTTTGTACGTAAAGAAAATTACCTTAGGCCAATTATACTCTGTATTCAACTTAACCTTAATTCCTTTTCTTTATTCTCCGAATGATATTATTGTCACAACGTCATTCGCCAGTTGTTATGTACTTTTAATGGTGGCTCAGTATTGTTCAATAAATAATTCCATTCAGTACCTTATTTTAAGTTTTATTACAATAAGAAACAAACACGACAATAGAGCACATGTTTGAAGAGTGAATCGAAATTGAATGACGTTCAGAACAAATTATACGACACCCAATCGTGCGAATTAGTGTGGTTGACTCCGCAATCCAAGTCGGATTAATTCCAATCTCATTTTAAAACAAGCAGAATTGAAGAAACCGCTGCAAAAAGAAGACAGCTCCATTTTACCAATTTTTTCAGAAGCAAAAAACTACGAATTCTGTGGATTTTTTTACATAATTACTCCTCTTAGAAACTTGGATAGATATTAATATTAAAAATAAAACGATGGAGCTGCCCCCTTTTTGCACCGGAGGATGCAAGTCAATAATAAATTTCAAGTTATGTATTAACAATTTTTCTTTCTTCAAAAGTACATAATAAAGTAACATTACATTAGTCTGTTATGCTATCTTCTTCGTGCCCAACAGTTTGCTCTTCTTCTTGGCTCTTCAGCTGGTCATAAAACCACAAACAGTCTGGGGGCACATATTTTGTTGCGAGTTCTCGGACATGTAGATATTTGGGGCTCTTACGTGGTAACGGCCCAGAGTAGAAGAGAGATGTAGAAGCAGTTAAAGTTAATGTAACGCCATTTTTCTGAAGGATTAACAAGTCCTTTAGCAAGTCAGAGGCAACACTGCTGCATTCTACGCCTTTTGCTGTATACGCCATGACACGGTAGGAAGATATCCCAAATTTTTGTTTCCTTTGGTTTGAAACGGTTGTTTTTCCCATATCTGGGGAAACTGGAACTACTATAAATTTGCGGTATGTATTTTTAACCAGTTGAACCCATTCTTCTGGCAAATAGATCCTTTCCCGTTTCCTTTTCTCTTTTTCGATTAATCCAAAGCTCCTGTCGCAAGGAAGACAACTGTGCCCCGGTTCTGGAAATCTGTGTATTATTTCATAAAATCTGTTAGTGTTTGCAAGAAGTGTATAAAGATACTGAGCCAAGACTTTATTTTTATTTTGTGAGCTCCAGTTATCGGAATAAAGATATATTTTCCTGACTGTTGGTGCTAAAAAGTTCTCAAGAAAATAGTGTAAAAAGCTTACTACATCATTAGCTCCTTTTTGGCTATGGTTTCATCGTACATGAAAAAGTGCGATTTCCTAGAACTAGCTGCAAAAATGCAAAAGTTATATTCCCACAGTTGCCGTTTAAAGAAAATGTCACCACTAGTTGTGGGAGAGGCATATTTTGTTGGAATCGATAGCTAACAGCTCCATCTCCACACACCACATGTGGGGGAGGCATATTTGGTTGGAAATCGAAAGCTAACAGCTCCATCTCATCCTTGTTCTCTGAAATTTCTGCGGTGTCTTCTTTCATTTTTGTATAGAAATATTTTGCTTTTTTCTCGTGCACCTCTTTTTCAGTTACAAGATCCTTTTTTACGTCCTCGTTCTTTTCCCCTGATATAACTGAAGTTCTGCAGTCTATCGTAAGTTTGGCAAGTATCCGACCGCGGCTTTCAAAATGAGTAGTTATAATTTAAAGAAAAGTGATGACAAAAATAGTCGTAAGTAACATGAGGCTTTAGTTTTCCATTGTTCGTGATGGCAGTGTATACATCGGGTTCGTACTTTTGCAAATAAAGCTTATGCATTTTTTGCATATTTAATACAGGTGATAAATAAAACTTGTTTTCATTTTTTGTGCGACTATAGTACGGTGATATTTTTGGAAAAGATTGTATATGAGTATCAATTTGATGGATTACATCCTCACGTATCATATTAGGACGATTATTGTGTTTCCCACGCATGTCTTTGGGTGCCGGAATGTTAGCTTTCAAGTGGTTAATAATAAGTTATACTCTTTTCTTACTAACACCATACAATGAACAAAAAAAATTTCTACAAACCTTGTGTAAACTACTGCCGATTTGTATGGTGTATTCACAGGAACAAGAACGTTTTGGTCCATCACCCGATTTAGGTCTATGTCTGGCTACCTTTTTTACAACTAAATAATATGAAGATATTTTGTTTGGCAATGTCAGTTATTTTTGGCAACATTTTAATTTACAGTTGCAGTCTTGGCCGGTTTTCCTTTCGATTTTTACATATTTTTCTTTATTTTTAATGCCGATATACGATTTTTCTTCAGCTTTCCTTCTCTTCGCAATATTTCTCTCCCACTTGCTTTCATCTCTTACTCGTTTCTTGGCAACTTTTTTCTTTGTAACTGTTTGTTCCTGGTCCCTATGGTCATCTTGAGGTTTTAATTGATTCATTTGTCATCAGAATTGTGTTCGACCATTATGAAAACATCCTTTAATTATAAAGATTATGAAGCAAGATACACCAACAAGGAAAGCAATTAGTACCAGAAAAACTAAAAAAACAAGAACAACTCATAGAGAAACATACATTTTTTCCAAACCCGAATGCGTACTTTTATTGGTGTTAATGTTTGCATCCTGTACATCATAAAATATTTGTGATGTAAATTTGTTGACCGGCTAATATTCGTCACCGGAATAGGTTGTAGAAGAGATGTGAGGCGGTAATTGTTGAAGTTACCAAATACAAGTCTGAATATGCCTACTGACATTCATTATTTTCAGCTAGTATTAATTAGGATTGAAGCCATTAAAATTCACAAATAGTTTTTCAAAAATGCTTATTTTTTTTTTTTAAAGGCAGATTTTGTTCCAGAGTAAATCTGGGCAGTCTGGTTAGCGCACGCGGCTGCTTGGGCCATAGGGCGCTTAGAGGGAAGGATAAAGGATAAGGATATGAAAGAAGATTTAGAAAGTAAAGCGGTGAGGTAATTAGCATAGGACCATGCTGCTTCAGTGGGATTCGAACCCACGACCCTTTGGCTGGTAATCACAGTACGCTATTGACTGTGCTACCGGGGCCGTCAAAAAAATAATAAATGTTTATTATTTTATTCATTAGGCGCCAGTTTTCACGCCGTTATTAATTGTAATGTATAGTTTCATTATAACCTCAAACAGCAATTATCATAAACAACCTTAAGTAACAAATGAGAAAAATTAAATAAATTTACCAGCAAGTACACATGTATCGTAACATTTAATTTAACAATTGAAGAATTGTAAGTGGTAAATAATAACATCAAAATTATATTTGATTTGTTAATAACACAAATAATATTTTACAATGTTATGTAGACCTTATATACATTCAAATTTATGATCAACTCATGTTAATTTCGAAAAATTTGCTTCCGAAATTCTGGATAGCGGAGAATTGTTTGAAACTTGCTAATGCACATGTCCTATAAATATCAATTAGTTTTTGAGACCTTAATCGAATGTGATCCTGTAAATAAAAAACAAATTAATTAAAAGTACATAGTCTAACTACTATACGTGTAAATTCAAGTAAAACGTCAGTTAGGCAATATGTGAAACTTTAAAAAACAGATCATCTATTATAAAAGTTCCCGCCGACTACATGCTGTCAGCTTCAATACCCCTGCACGTATCATAAATAATATTGTCTTTTAATACATAAATTTATGCAATTTAACCTACTCGCGGAAACCAAGCAAATAATTCATCTCAAAATCTTTGTCTTATGTCACTTTATTATAATTTAAAACAACCATCACTGAAATTTAACAATATTACACATAAAGTAAAATTTAAAATCAACACATAAATCATACGCTGGCGATATATGTGTACGATAAATACATATTGCTGTCATAATTTATAGAACATTCAGAATATTCTAGACTTAGATTATAGAGTACAAGGATACACAATGCCTTTTAAGCATAGGAATTGTATTGAAGCCAAAAATCCCGTGCAATTGCGATGAAACAAATATTTTTTCACGACCCTTACCCATCTAAACTTTAAGCTGCTAACTCTAATTTGTATAATGTATTTTAAAAGCTTTTAAAATGAAAAAAGGTATTATTTTACTTTGAAAAAAGTATGAAAATTTATACAAATATATTGGGTCACCAAAAACAAACAATAATTAACGTAAATATAAATATAAAAAAAAAACAAAGAATAATTAACATACGTGCATGCTGTGCCTGACATTTATTTTTCACTAATAGATCTAAATATGATCTTTTTGGTAGGGGAAGTTTATTTGGACTTTCAATTTGTACGTTTGACTTTAAATGTAAACAATCGTTCCGTGCAAAATATTTCTTTTAATATTGTGTTTTGTCATTTTGAAAGTGAAATTATTATAAAAAGTGAGGTAAAAAATGTTATATAAATTGAATAATAAATTTTAATAATTATATTTACAGAAATAGAAATATTATGTTTAAAATTGTTATTCGCGAATTTCATTTTTAAGGTAAGATGTCCGTAAAAACATTATATATTTGAATAAAGATCATAGTTGCTTATCGTTCAACTACTTTTTATTAGAAATCGAGTGCCCTAAGTGCTTAAATAATAAAAAAAATTTGTGCAACATTGAATGTAAACAGACGATTAGTTGTGATCAAATTGACGTGTCAATGACGGCCGCCAGATTATTTTGTTTTATATTTTCACATAGTCAAAAATTGTATTTATTAATATACAATTATCATATATGTAAAATATTAATCTATATAAGGTGCCTGAGAAAATCCAAGTTAATTTTCATAGGAAATTATAAATTATTTATAAGAATATAATTTTGAATTTATGCATTTTTATTCCAGTCAGTAAGTATTAATATATGATACTAGCCGTATTCCAATAGACCAATTTTGCTACTCGCAAGTACTTGGGAGTAGATGCCCATAGGAACACACAGTTTACTGACAGAAGTAAAATATAACTTCAAAATAGGCAACAACAATACCTTAGATTAAAGAATACCTGGATAGGCCCTTACCGTATATGTATACGCAATTTTGTTTACAATTTATTGCGAAGCGGCGAGAAATGGCATTTATTAGATAGCTTTTTGTGGATTTTTTTATGTAGACATGACACTCACTGCCATCTAGTTCTCGTAATAGAAATTTATTGAATTGCAAAAGCATAATTTATATTCTTTTTAATTCACTTATTGGAAACAAAAATACAATTTAAACACAACGATAGGCAATTTTTATTTTTTGTACAAACTTTTTATATGAAATAGAATTCTATTTTAGGTTTATTATTCATTTCGTAAATATCATTCAAATATAAAGCGGCTCAATTTTGTAGACTTTCGGAGATTTTTACAACCTGCCATTCTCCATGAAAGTGATTACACTTTGAACTAATCTAACTAGGTTGTCATTTTTGAAGTTGTATTGTGTCACATAGGAAAGTGCAATTTAAAGTGCAGTTTTTATCTATTTTAAAGTATTTACGAAAAAGTAAGTATTTTTATAAATAGTTATATTTTTGATAAAACTTAATACGAAGTTTTTATTTCAGAAAATTAAGTAACTTATTTGAAATTGCTAGAAATTCGACGAAATGAGGAAACCGGGAAATTCTTTATTTCGGTAAGTTGACATCTTTATTTTTACTAACCAAAACAACAAATATTTAGTTTGTGATGTGCCTAAATGGCTGTTAGTGTTTTATTTTATCCAAAAAGTGGTGAAAAAGTGAAAAGTTGGTCATTAAATAAATGTAAACAAATCCGATGTTGACAGTTCAATGTTTACCAGAAAATAGTTCAGTGCCAGTGTATATTAAGTGTGTGTAAGAAAGTTTAGGGAATAAATTTTTCAGTCTATTTTCCATTGCTGTTTTCATTGTGTTATAATAAATAAAGTTTATTCTTCGGTAAGCTTATTATTTAAATAAATTTGTTTTGCTTTCTCTATTACACCATATTATAATGCATTTACTTAATAATAATTTTAAAATTTTTTTTAAATATTAGTTATTAATTTTTTAAATACATTAAATTGTTCATCTTGTAATTTAGTTTTAAAGCATTTCCTTTCATGTTGTATACGATTAACTTCTTATTGTCCACATAATTGTTTTCATATAATCAAATAACTTACAATTTATATTTTTATATGCTCTTCCACTTTATAATTCTGTTTTAATAAATAATATATAGTGAAATATCTAATAAATAAATAAATAATATTTTAAAATAGAATACTGTGTTTTATTATAAATTTCCAAAACTAATTCCATCAAACAACAAAACCCGCAATATTAAAAAATCTATTCGTTTACGCATAAATGACATCGCATATGAAAATGGTTTTGAACGAACCGCTTCAATCGCATACTGAAGTTTAAAATTGGCTCCCAATGATTTACGCCGTTTCAGTTGTATTGCATGTGTGTACGTTCTACGAATGTATTGCCAACAAAATTTGGACAGAATTTTTATGTAGAGGCCTATCCAGTTCTTCTTTAATCTAAGAACAATACTGAGTTTACCTACACATAAACAATAAAAAACTGAGTTTATTCACACATAAACAATACTGCCAAAAATATGACTCTCCAACATAACCAACTAACCCGCTAAGCCATCTATTTCCAGTTCGGGAACTAAAATACCCTACCGTAAATTGTATGGCGTAAATACGCATGCAAACTACTCATTTGTTCGAGGTGGTGTAGATGATGACAGCTGGAACTAATCGTGAGTAGCAAAATTGGTCCATTGGAATACGGCTACTATTATGCATTAATTATATTATTAAAGCTGCTTCCATTGAAAACGATGTGAGCGAATTTCTTACCATAAAAATGATTCGATGATCTATTTCATTTTTTAATCTATTTTCATAATTTATTTAGAAACGTAAGTATTATAGAAGTTCTGTTTTATGTTTTGAAATGTAAACTTTTACATAGCAAAAAAAAACGTTTTATATAGTTCCTGATTCTAAATTTATTAAATAAAATAACTGTTGCAGTTAGTTAAATAATTTAAATAACTTCGATTATTATTTGAGAAATCTGCACCAAAGCAACAAGTACAAATATAAGGCGTTTTCCTGTTATCATCTACTACTACCTCGAACAAAGGACCACATCGAACGGGGAGTTACGCATACAATTTACGTTAGGTGGATTCTAGTTGCTAAAGTGAAAATAGATACTTTCGCGGGTTCGTTGGTTTTAAGGTGAGATGTCCGTAAAAACATTATATATTTGAATAAAGATCATAGTTGCTTATTGTTCAACTACTTTTTATTAGAAATCGAGTGCCCTAAGTGCTTAAATAATTAAAAATTGTTGTGTAACATTGAATATAAAAAGACGATTAGTTTTGATGAAATTGACGTGTCAATGACGGCCGCCAGATTACTTTCTGCTTTATATTTTCACATAGTCAAAAATTGTATTTATTAATATACAATTATCATATATGTAAACTATTAATCTATATAAGGTGCATGAGAAAATCCAAGTTAATTTTCATAGGAAATTATGAATCATTTATAAGAATATTATTTTGAATTTATGAATTTTTATACCAGTCTCAGTATGTATTTATATGTTACTGTAACGCATTAATTATATTATTAAAGCTGCTTCTATTTGAAAACGATGTGAGATCATTTCTGACCATAAAAATGATCTATTTAATTTTTTGATTTATTTTTATAATTTATTTAGAAAAGTATTATAGAATTTCTGTTTTATGTTTTGAAATGTAAACTTGTATATGCAAATAAATTAATTCACAGAAAAAAAAAACGTTTTATATAGTTCCATATTCTAAATTTATTAAATTAAATGACCGTTGCAGTTAGTTAAATAATTTAAATAACTTCGATTATTATTTGAAAAATCTGCACCAAAGCAATATGTACAAATATATATTTGTATCATACATATTGTGAAAGTGATGCCTTTGAGCAGTATTCATGTGTCAGTTAGCTTTAAGGTTGGATACCGTTTTTTGGCTCCCTGTGTATCCTTATATTCCATAATCTAAGACCATGAGAGTGCACAAAATTACGACATGGCCTGAAAGTGTATACGGATTGGAAATTGGCATATGTGAATCCAATTGAAGCAAAAAAGTCCTGAGGAATGGTAATGAATCAAAGACCTCCTTTATCACCACTTAGCATCTATTAACTTAAAATGAAGCTATAAACCCTATTGTTTTACATGTATATTAAATGCTTTTAATATAAAATAACTTATAATTTTACTTAAAATAATTATGAAAACGTAATACAAAATTTTGTGTCATTAAAAACAAAGAATAATGGAGGAAAATTCATATCAAAATGTTGATAAAAATCTTTTTTAGCTGTTGTGCCTGACACCTAATTTTTACTTATAGAAATAAAGACTAGCAATTTGATAGGGGGAGTTTATTTTATCCTTCAATTAGTAATTTGAGATATCGTATGTAAAAATTCAGTTTTATACGAATTATATTTATTCAAAATTAAACTTTAATTTGTTGTTATTGTTTGTTTTAATATAAGTCAAATTTTAATAAAAAGTAAAATAAAATAATTAAAAAAAACACTCTATTTAGTCATTTAAATGACTATATTTGACTAACTCCTTAGATCCATATAATTTTCAATTCTTTGTAAATATAAATTGAAGGCTTCATTATTTTCATCAAACTATTGTAAATGTTATGCCATGTGATGGAGTGGGTGGCCTAATTTATGTAGGGAGCAGTGTTAAAATGTCATCAATGTTTGCCATTTTTACTAATTTATAATTTTTATACGCATTACATATTAATTAATTTCATTTTTTAATTTCAGTCCGTACTATAATTTTGTAAAATATCATGTAGTTTGTACGTAAAGAAAATTACCTTAGGCCAATTATACTCTGTATTCAACTTAACCTTAATTCCTTTTCTTTATTCTCCGAATGATATTATTGTCACAACGTCATTCGCCAGTTGTTATGTACTTTTAATGGTGGCTCAGTATTGTTCAATAAATAATTCCATTCAGTACCTTATTTTAAGTTTTATTACAATAAGAAACAAACACGACAATAGAGCACATGTTTGAAGAGTGAATCGAAATTGAATGACGTTCAGAACAAATTATACGACACCCAATCGTGCGAATTAGTGTGGTTGACTCCGCAATCCAAGTCGGATTAATTCCAATCTCATTTTAAAACAAGCAGAATTGAAGAAACCGCTGCAAAAAGAAGACAGCTCCATTTTACCAATTTTTTCAGAAGCAAAAAACTACGAATTCTGTGGATTTTTTTACATAATTACTCCTCTTAGAAACTTGGATAGATATTAATATTAAAAATAAAACGATGGAGCTGCCCCCTTTTTGCACCGGAGGATGCAAGTCAATAATAAATTTCAAGTTATGTATTAACAATTTTTCTTTCTTCAAAAGTACATAATAAAGTAACATTACATTAGTCTGTTATGCTATCTTCTTCGTGCCCAACAGTTTGCTCTTCTTCTTGGCTCTTCAGCTGGTCATAAAACCACAAACAGTCTGGGGGCACATATTTTGTTGCGAGTTCTCGGACATGTAGATATTTGGGGCTCTTACGTGGTAACGGCCCAGAGTAGAAGAGAGATGTAGAAGCAGTTAAAGTTAATGTAACGCCATTTTTCTGAAGGATTAACAAGTCCTTTAGCAAGTCAGAGGCAACACTGCTGCATTCTACGCCTTTTGCTGTATACGCCATGACACGGTAGGAAGATATCCCAAATTTTTGTTTCCTTTGGTTTGAAACGGTTGTTTTTCCCATATCTGGGGAAACTGGAACTACTATAAATTTGCGGTATGTATTTTTAACCAGTTGAACCCATTCTTCTGGCAAATAGATCCTTTCCCGTTTCCTTTTCTCTTTTTCGATTAATCCAAAGCTCCTGTCGCAAGGAAGACAACTGTGCCCCGGTTCTGGAAATCTGTGTATTATTTCATAAAATCTGTTAGTGTTTGCAAGAAGTGTATAAAGATACTGAGCCAAGACTTTATTTTTATTTTGTGAGCTGCAGTTATCGGAATAAAGATATATTTTCCTGACTGTTGGTGCTAAAAAGTTCTCAAGAAAATAGTGTAAAAAGCTTACTACATCATTAGCTCCTTTTTGGCTATGGTTTCATCGTACATGAAAAAGTGCGATTTCCTAGAACTAGCTGCAAAAATGCAAAAGTTATATTCCCACAGTTGCCGTTTAAAGAAAATGTCACCACTAGTTGTGGGAGAGGCATATTTTGTTGGAATCGATAGCTAACAGCTCCATCTCCACACACCACATGTGGGGGAGGCATATTTGGTTGGAAATCGAAAGCTAACAGCTCCATCTCATCCTTGTTCTCTGAAATTTCTGCGGTGTCTTCTTTCATTTTTGTATAGAAATATTTTGCTTTTTTCTCGTGCACCTCTTTTTCAGTTACAAGATCCTTTTTTACGTCCTCGTTCTTTTCCCCTGATATAACTGAAGTTCTGCAGTCTATCGTAAGTTTGGCAAGTATCCGACCGCGGCTTTCAAAATGAGTAGTTATAATTTAAAGAAAAGTGATGACAAAAATAGTCGTAAGTAACATGAGGCTTTAGTTTTCCATTGTTCGTGATGGCAGTGTATACATCGGGTTCGTACTTTTGCAAATAAAGCTTATGCATTTTTTGCATATTTAATACAGGTGATAAATAAAACTTGTTTTCATTTTTTGTGCGACTATAGTACGGTGATATTTTTGGAAAAGATTGTATATGAGTATCAATTTGATGGATTACATCCTCACGTATCATATTAGGACGATTATTGTGTTTCCCACGCATGTCTTTGGGTGCCGGAATGTTAGCTTTCAAGTGGTTAATAATAAGTTATACTCTTTTCTTACTAACACCATACAATGAACAAAAAAAATTTCTACAAACCTTGTGTAAAGTACTGCCGATTTGTATGGTGTATTCACAGGAACAAGAACGTTTTGGTCCATCACCCGATTTAGGTCTATGTCTGGCTACCTTTTTTACAACTAAATAATATGAAGATATTTTGTTTGGCAATGTCAGTTATTTTTGGCAACATTTTAATTTACAGTTGCAGTCTTGGCCGGTTTTCCTTTCGCTTTTTACATATTTTTCTTTATTTTTAATGCCGATATACGATTTTTCTTCAGCTTTCCTTCTCTTCGCAATATTTCTCTCCCACTTGCTTTCATCTCTTACTCGTTTCTTGGCAACTTTTTTCTTTGTAACTGTTTGTTCCTGGTCCCTATGGTCATCTTGAGGTTTTAATTGATTCATTTGTCATCAGAATTGTGTTCGACCATTATGAAAACATCCTTTAATTATAAAGATTATGAAGCAAGATACACCAACAAGGAAAGCAATTAGTACCAGAAAAACTAAAAAAACAAGAACAACTCATAGAGAAACATACATTTTTTCCAAACCCGAATGCGTACTTTTATTGGTGTTAATGTTTGCATCCTGTACATCATAAAATATTTGTGATGTAAATTTGTTGACCGGCTAATATTCGTCACCGGAATAGGTTGTAGAAGAGATGTGAGGCGGTAATTGTTGAAGTTACCAAATACAAGTCTGAATATGCCTACTGACATTCATTATTTTCAGCTAGTATTAATTAGGATTGAAGCCATTAAAATTCACAAATAGTTTTTCAAAAATGCTTATTTTTTTTTTTTAAAGGCAGATTTTGTTCCAGAGTAAATCTGGGCAGTCTGGTTAGCGCACGCGGCTGCTTGGGCCATAGGGCGCTTAGAGGGAAGGATAAAGGATAAGGATATGAAAGAAGATTTAGAAAGTAAAGCGGTGAGGTAATTAGCGTAGGACCATGCTGCTTCAGTGGGATTCGAACCCACGACCCTTTGGCTGGTAATCACAGTACGCTATTGACTGTGCTACCGGGGCCGTCAAAAAAATAATAAATGCTTATTATTTTATTCATTAGGCGCCAGTTTTCACGCCGTTATTAATTGTAATGTATAGTTTCATTATAACCTCAAACAGCAATTATCATAAACAACCTTAAGTAACAAATGAGAAAAATTAAATAAATTTACCAGCAAGTACACATGTATCGTAACATTTAATTTAACAATTGAAGAATTGTAAGTGGTAAATAATAACATCAAAATTATATTTGATTTGTTAATAACACAAATAATATTTTACAATGTTATGTAGACCTTATATACATTCAAATTTATGATCAACTCATGTTAATTTCGAAAAATTTGCTTCCGAAATTCTGGATAGCGGAGAATTGTTTGAAACTTGCTAATGCACATGTCCTATAAATATCAATTAGTTTTTGAGACCTTAATCGAATGTGATCCTGTAAATAAAAAACAAATTAATTAAAAGTACATAGTCTAACTACTATACGTGTAAATTCAAGTAAAACGTCAGTTAGGCAATATGTGAAACTTTAAAAAACAGATCATCTATTATAAAAGTTCCCGCCGACTACATGCTGTCAGCTTCAATACCCCTGCACGTATCATCAATAATATTGTCTTTTAATACATAAATTTATGCAATTTAACCTACTCGCGGAAACCAAGCAAATAATTCATCTCAAAATCTTTGTCTTATGTCACTTTATTATAATTTAAAACAACCATCACTGAAATTTAACAATATTACACATAAAGTAAAATTTAAAATCAACACATAAATCATACGCTGGCGATATATGTGTACGATAAATACATATTGCTGTCATAATTTATAGAACATTCAGAATATTCTAGACTTAGATTATAGAGTACAAGGATACACAATGCCTTTTAAGCATAGGAATTGTATTGAAGCCAAAAATCCCGTGCAATTGCGATGAAACAAATATTTTTTCACGACCCTTACCCATCTAAACTTTAAGCTGCTAACTCTAATTTGTATAATGTATTTTAAAAGCTTTTAAAATGAAAAAAGGTATTATTTTACTTTGAAAAAAGTATGAAAATTTATACAAATATATTGGGTCACCAAAAACAAACAATAATTAACGTAAATATAAATATAAAAAAAAAACAAAGAATAATTAACATACGTGCATGCTGTGCCTGACATTTATTTTTCACTAATAGATCTAAATATGATCTTTTTGGTAGGGGAAGTTTATTTGGACTTTCAATTTGTACGTTTGACTTTAAATGTAAACAATCGTTCCGTGCAAAATATTTCTTTTAATATTGTGTTTTGTCATTTTGAAAGTGAAATTATTATAAAAAGTGAGGTAAAAAATGTTATATAAATTGAATAATAAATTTTAATAATTATATTTACAGAAATAGAAATATTATGTTTAAAATTGTTATTCGCGAATTTCATTTTTAAGGTAAGATGTCCGTAAAAACATTATATATTTGAATAAAGATCATAGTTGCTTATCGTTCAACTACTTTTTATTAGAAATCGAGTGCCCTAAGTGCTTAAATAATAAAAAAATTTTGTGCAACATTGAATGTAAACAGACGATTAGTTGTGATCAAATTGACGTGTCAATGACGGCCGCCAGATTATTTTGTTTTATATTTTCACATAGTCAAAAATTGTATTTATTAATATACAATTATCATATATGTAAAATATTAATCTATATAAGGTGCCTGAGAAAATCCAAGTTAATTTTCATAGGAAATTATAAATTATTTATAAGAATATAATTTTGAATTTATGCATTTTTATTCCAGTCAGTAAGTATTAATATATGATACTAGCCGTATTCCAATAGACCAATTTTGCTACTCGCAAGTACTTGGGAGTAGATGCCCATAGGAACACACAGTTTACTGACAGAAGTAAAATATAACTTCAAAATAGGCAACAACAATACCTTAGATTAAAGAATACCTGGATAGGCCCTTACCGTATATGTATACGCAATTTTGTTTACAATTTATTGCGAAGCGGCGAGAAATGGCATTTATTAGATAGCTTTTTGTGGATTTTTTTATGTAGACATGACACTCACTGCCATCTAGTTCTCGTAATAGAAATTTATTGAATTGCAAAAGCATAATTTATATTCTTTTTAATTCACTTATTGGAAACAAAAATACAATTTAAACACAACGATAGGCAATTTTTATTTTTTGTACAAACTTTTTATATGAAATAGAATTCTATTTTAGGTTTATTATTCATTTCGTAAATATCATTCAAATATAAAGCGGCTCAATTTTGTAGACTTTCGGAGATTTTTACAACCTGCCATTCTCCATGAAAGTGATTACACTTTGAACTAATCTAACTAGGTTGTCATTTTTGAAGTTGTATTGTGTCACATAGGAAAGTGCAATTTAAAGTGCAGTTTTTATCTATTTTAAAGTATTTACGAAAAAGTAAGTATTTTTATAAATAGTTATATTTTTGATAAA
Source organism: Atherix ibis (assembly GCA_958298945.1). Classification (NCBI taxonomy): domain Eukaryota; kingdom Metazoa; phylum Arthropoda; class Insecta; order Diptera; family Athericidae; genus Atherix; species Atherix ibis. The sequence goes on along the minus strand of OY282607.1, from coordinate 58,568,736 downwards.
ACTTAATACGAAGTTTTTATTTCAGAAAATTAAGTAACTTATTTGAAATTGCTAGAAATTCGACGAAATGAGGAAACCGGGAAATTCTTTATTTCGGTAAGTTGACATCTTTATTTTTACTAACCAAAACAACAAATATTTAGTTTGTGATGTGCCTAAATGGCTGTTAGTGTTTTATTTTATCCAAAAAGTGGTGAAAAAGTGAAAAGTTGGTCATTAAATAAATGTAAACAAATCCGATGTTGACAGTTCAATGTTTACCAGAAAATAGTTCAGTGCCAGTGTATATTAAGTGTGTGTAAGAAAGTTTAGGGAATAAATTTTTCAGTCTATTTTCCATTGCTGTTTTCATTGTGTTATAATAAATAAAGTTTATTCTTCGGTAAGCTTATTATTTAAATAAATTTGTTTTGCTTTCTCTATTACACCATATTATAATGCATTTACTTAATAATAATTTTAAAATTTTTTTTAAATATTAGTTATTAATTTTTTAAATACATTAAATTGTTCATCTTGTAATTTAGTTTTAAAGCATTTCCTTTCATGTTGTATACGATTAACTTCTTATTGTCCACATAATTGTTTTCATATAATCAAATAACTTACAATTTATATTTTTATATGCTCTTCCACTTTATAATTCTGTTTTAATAAATAATATATAGTGAAATATCTAATAAATAAATAAATAATATTTTAAAATAGAATACTGTGTTTTATTATAAATTTCCAAAACTAATTCCATCAAACAACAAAACCCGCAATATTAAAAAATCTATTCGTTTACGCATAAATGACATCGCATATGAAAATGGTTTTGAACGAACCGCTTCAATCGCATACTGAAGTTTAAAATTGGCTCCCAATGATTTACGCCGTTTCAGTTGTATTGCATGTGTGTACGTTCTACGAATGTATTGCCAACAAAATTTGGACAGAATTTTTATGTAGAGGCCTATCCAGTTCTTCTTTAATCTAAGAACAATACTGAGTTTACCTACACATAAACAATAAAAAACTGAGTTTATTCACACATAAACAATACTGCCAAAAATATGACTCTCCAACATAACCAACTAACCCGCTAAGCCATCTATTTCCAGTTCGGGAACTAAAATACCCTACCGTAAATTGTATGGCGTAAATACGCATGCAAACTACTCATTTGTTCGAGGTGGTGTAGATGATGACAGCTGGAACTAATCGTGAGTAGCAAAATTGGTCCATTGGAATACGGCTACTATTATGCATTAATTATATTATTAAAGCTGCTTCCATTGAAAACGATGTGAGCGAATTTCTTACCATAAAAATGATTCGATGATCTATTTCATTTTTTAATCTATTTTCATAATTTATTTAGAAACGTAAGTATTATAGAAGTTCTGTTTTATGTTTTGAAATGTAAACTTTTACATAGCAAAAAAAAACGTTTTATATAGTTCCTGATTCTAAATTTATTAAATAAAATAACTGTTGCAGTTAGTTAAATAATTTAAATAACTTCGATTATTATTTGAGAAATCTGCACCAAAGCAACAAGTACAAATATAAGGCGTTTTCCTGTTATCATCTACTACTACCTCGAACAAAGGACCACATCGAACGGGGAGTTACGCATACAATTTACGTTAGGTGGATTCTAGTTGCTAAAGTGAAAATAGATACTTTCGCGGGTTCGTTGGTTTTAAGGTGAGATGTCCGTAAAAACATTATATATTTGAATAAAGATCATAGTTGCTTATTGTTCAACTACTTTTTATTAGAAATCGAGTGCCCTAAGTGCTTAAATAATTAAAAATTGTTGTGTAACATTGAATATAAAAAGACGATTAGTTTTGATGAAATTGACGTGTCAATGACGGCCGCCAGATTACTTTCTGCTTTATATTTTCACATAGTCAAAAATTGTATTTATTAATATACAATTATCATATATGTAAACTATTAATCTATATAAGGTGCATGAGAAAATCCAAGTTAATTTTCATAGGAAATTATGAATCATTTATAAGAATATTATTTTGAATTTATGAATTTTTATACCAGTCTCAGTATGTATTTATATGTTACTGTAACGCATTAATTATATTATTAAAGCTGCTTCTATTTGAAAACGATGTGAGATCATTTCTGACCATAAAAATGATCTATTTAATTTTTTGATTTATTTTTATAATTTATTTAGAAAAGTATTATAGAATTTCTGTTTTATGTTTTGAAATGTAAACTTGTATATGCAAATAAATTAATTCACAGAAAAAAAAAACGTTTTATATAGTTCCATATTCTAAATTTATTAAATTAAATGACCGTTGCAGTTAGTTAAATAATTTAAATAACTTCGATTATTATTTGAAAAATCTGCACCAAAGCAATATGTACAAATATATATTTGTATCATACATATTGTGAAAGTGATGCCTTTGAGCAGTATTCATGTGTCAGTTAGCTTTAAGGTTGGATACCGTTTTTTGGCTCCCTGTGTATCCTTATATTCCATAATCTAAGACCATGAGAGTGCACAAAATTACGACATGGCCTGAAAGTGTATACGGATTGGAAATTGGCATATGTGAATCCAATTGAAGCAAAAAAGTCCTGAGGAATGGTAATGAATCAAAGACCTCCTTTATCACCACTTAGCATCTATTAACTTAAAATGAAGCTATAAACCCTATTGTTTTACATGTATATTAAATGCTTTTAATATAAAATAACTTATAATTTTACTTAAAATAATTATGAAAACGTAATACAAAATTTTGTGTCATTAAAAACAAAGAATAATGGAGGAAAATTCATATCAAAATGTTGATAAAAATCTTTTTTAGCTGTTGTGCCTGACACCTAATTTTTACTTATAGAAATAAAGACTAGCAATTTGATAGGGGGAGTTTATTTTATCCTTCAATTAGTAATTTGAGATATCGTATGTAAAAATTCAGTTTTATACGAATTATATTTATTCAAAATTAAACTTTAATTTGTTGTTATTGTTTGTTTTAATATAAGTCAAATTTTAATAAAAAGTAAAATAAAATAATTAAAAAAAACACTCTATTTAGTCATTTAAATGACTATATTTGACTAACTCCTTAGATCCATATAATTTTCAATTCTTTGTAAATATAAATTGAAGGCTTCATTATTTTCATCAAACTATTGTAAATGTTATGCCATGTGATGGAGTGGGTGGCCTAATTTATGTAAGGAGCAGTGTTAAAATGTCATCAATGTTTGCCATTTTTACTAATTTATAATTTTTATACGCATTACATATTAATTAATTTCAGTCCGTACTATAATTTTGTAAAATATCATGTAGTTTGTACGTAAAGAAAACTACCTTAGGCCAATTATACTCTGTATTCAACTTAACCTTAATTCCTTTTCTTCATTCTCCGAATGATATTATTGTCACAACGTCATTCGCCAGTTGTTATGTACTTGTAATGGTGGCTCAGTATTGTTCAATAAATAATTCCATTCAGTACCTTATTTTAAGTTTTATTACAATAAGAAACAAACACGACAATAGAGCACATGTTTGAAGAGCGAATCGAAATTGAATGACGTTCAGAACAAATTATACGACACCCAATCGTGCGAATTAGTGTGGTTGACTCCGCAATCCAAGTCGGATTAATTCCAATCTCATTTTACAACAAGCAGAATTGAAGAAACCGCTGCAAAAAGAAGACAGCTCCATTTTACCAATTTTTTCAGGAGAAGCAAAAAACTACGAATTTTGTGGATTTTTTTTACATAATTACTCCTTTTAGAAACTTGGATAGATATTAATATTAAAAATAAAACGATGGAGCTGAAGCAGGTAAAGTTAATGTAACGCCATGTTTCTGAAGGATTAACAAGTCCTTTAGCAAGTCAGAGGCAACACTGCTGCATTCTACGCCTTTTGCTGTATACGCCATGACACGGTAGGAAGATATCCCAAATTTTTGTTTCCTTTGGTTTGAAACGGTTGTTTTTCCCATATCTGGGGAAACTGGAACTACTATAAATTTGCGGTATGTATTTTTAACCAGTTGAACCCATTCTTCTGGCAAATAGATCCTTTCCCGTTTCCTTTTCTCTTTTTCGATTAATCCAAAGCCCCTGTCGCAAGGAAGAAAACTGTGCCCCGGTTCTGGAAATCTGTGTATTATTTCATAAAATCTGTTAGTGTTTGCAAGAAGTGTATAAAGATACTGAGCCAAGACTTTATTTTTATTTTGTGAGCTCCAGTTATCGGAATAAAGATATATTTTCCTGACTGTTGGTGCTAAAAAGTTCTCAAGAAAATAGTGTAAAAAGCTTACTACATCATTAGCTCCTTTTTGGCTATGGTTTCATCGTACATGAAAAAGTGCGATTTCCTAGAACTAGCTGCAAAAATGCAAAAGTTATATTCCCACAGTTGCCGTTTAAAGAAAATGTCACCACTAGTTATGGGAGAGGCATATTTTGTTGGAATCGATAGCTAACAGCTCCATCTCCACACACCACATGTGGGGGAGGCATATTTGGTTGGAAATCGAAAGCTAACAGCTCCATCTCATCCTTGTTCTCTGAAATTTCTGCGGTGTCTTCTTTCATTTTTGTATAGAAATATTTTGCTTTTTTCTCGTGCACCTCTTTTTCAGTTACAAGATCCTTTTTTACGTCCTCGTTCTTTTCCCCTGATATAACTGAAGTTCTGCAGTATATCGTAAGTTTGGCAAGTCTTGAAAACCGCGGCTTTCAAAATGAGTAGTTATAATTTAAAGAAAAGTGATGACAAAAATAGTCGTAAGTAACATGAGGCTTTAGTTTTCCATTGTTCGTGATGGCAGTGTATACATCGGGTTCGTACTTTTGCAAATAAAGCTTATGCATTTTTTGCATATTTAATACAGGTGATAAATAAAACTTGTTTTCATTTTTTGTGCGACTATAGTACGGTGATATTTTTGGAAAAGATTGTATATGAGTATCAATTTGATGGATTACATCCTCACGTATCATATTAGGACGATTATTGTGTTTCCCACGCATGTCTTTGGGTGCCGGAATGTTAGCTTTCAAGTGGTTAATAATAAGTTATACTCTTTTCTTACTAACACCATACAATGAACAAAAAAAATTTCTACAAACCTTGTGTAAAGTACTGCCGATTTGTATGGTGTATTCACAGGAACAAGAACGTTTTGGTCCATCACCCGATTTAGGTCTATGTCTGGCTACCTTTTTTACAACTAAATAATATGAAGATATTTTGTTTGGCAATGTCAGTTATTTTTGGCAACATTTTAATTTACAGTTGCAGTCTTGGCCGGTTTTCCTTTCGCTTTTTACATATTTTTCTTTATTTTTAATGCCGATATACGATTTTTCTTCAGCTTTCCTTCTCTTCGCAATATTTCTCTCCCACTTGCTTTCATCTCTTACTCGTTTCTTGCCAACTTTTTTCTTCGTAACTGTTTGTTCCTGGTCCCTATGGTCATCTTGAGGTTTTAATTGATTCATTTGTCATCAGAATTGTGTTCGACCATTATGAAAACATCCTTTAATTATAAAGATTATGAAGCAAGATACACCAACAAGGAAAGCAATTAGTACCAGAAAAACTAAAAAAAAACAAGAACAACTCATAGAGAAACATACATTTTTTCCAAACCCGAATGCGTACTTTTATTGGTGTTAATGTTTGCATCCTGTACATCATAAAATATTTGTGATGTAAATTTGTTGACCGGCTAATATTCGTCATCGGAATAGGTTGTAGAAGAGATGTGAGGCGGTAATTGTTGAAGTTACCAAATACAAGTCTGAATATGCCTACTGACATTCATTATTTTCAGCTAGTATTAATTAGGATTGAAGCCATTAAAATTCACAAATAGTTTGTCAAAAATGCTTATTTTTTTTTTTTTTAAAGGCAGATTTTGTTCCAGAGTAAATCTGGGCAGTCTGGTTAGCGCACGCGGCTGCTTGGGCCATAGGGCGCTTAGAGAGAAGGATAAAGGATAAGGATATGAAAGAAGATTTAGAAAGTAAAGCGGTGAGGTAATTAGCGTAGGACCATGCTGCTTCAGTGGGATTCGAACCCACGACCCTTTGGCTGGTAATCACAGTACGCTATTGACTGTGCTACCGGGGCCGTCAAAAAAATAATAAATGCTTATTATTTTATTCATTAGGCGCCAGTTTTCACGTCGTTATTAATTGTAATGTATAGTTTCATTATAACCTCAAACAGCAATTATCATAAACAACCTTAAGTAACAAATGAGAAAAATTAAATAAATTTACCAGCAAGTACACATGTATCGTAACATTTAATTTAACAATTGAAGAATTGTAAGTGGTAAATAATAACATCAAAATTATATTTGATTTGTTAATAACACAAATAATATTTTACAATGTTATGTAGACCTTATATACATTCAAATTTATGATCAACTCATGTTAATTTCGAAAAATTTGCTTCCGAAATTCTGGATAGCGGAGAATTGTTTGAAACTTGCTAATGCACATGTCCTATAAATATCAATTAGTTTTTGAGACCTTAATCGAATGTGATCCTGTAAATAAAAAACAAATTAATTAAAAGTACATAGTCTAACTACTATACGTGTAAATTCAAGTAAAACGTCAGTTAGGCAATATGTGAAACTTTAAAAAACAGATCATCTATTATAAAAGTTCCCGCCGACTACATGCTGTCAGCTTCAATACCCCTGCACGTATCATCAATAATATTGTCTTTTAATACATAAATTTATGCAATTTAACCTACTCGCGGAAACCAAGCAAATAACTCATCTCAAAATCTTTGTCTTATGCCACTTTATTATAATTTAAAACAAGCATCACTGCAATTTAACAATATTACACATAAAGTAAAATTTAAAATCAACACATAAATCATACGCTGGCGATATATGTGTACGATAAATACATATTGCTGTCATAATTTATAAAACATTCACAATATTCTAGACTTAGATTATAGAGTACAATGATACACAATGCCTTTTAAGCATAGGAATTGTATTGAACCCAAAAATCCCGTGCAATTGCGATGAAACAAATATTTTTTCACGACCCTTACCCATCTAAACTTTAAGCTGCTAACTCTAATTTGTATAATGTATTTTAAAAGCTTTTAAAATGAAAAAAGGTATTATTTTACTTTGAAAAAAGTATGAAAATTTATACAAATATATTGGGTCACCAAAAACAAACAATAATTAACGTAAATATAAATATAAAAAAAAAAACAAAGAATAATTAACATACGTGCATGCTGTGCCTGACATTTATTTTTCACTAATAGATCTAAATATGATCTTTTTGGTAGGGGAAGTTTATTTGGACTTTCAATTTGTACGTTTGACTTTAAATGTAAACAATCGTTCCGTGCAAAATATTTCTTTTAATATTGTGTTTTGTCATTTTGAAAGTGAAATTATTATAAAAAGTGAGGTAAAAAATGTTATATAAATTGAATAATAAATTTTAATAATTATATTTACAGAAATAGAAATATTATGTTTAAAATTGTTATTCGCGAATTTCATTTTTAAGGTAAGATGTCCGAAAAAACATTATATATTTGAATAAAGATCATAGTTGCTTATCGTTCAACTACTTTTTATTAGAAATCGAGTGCCCTAAGTGCTTAAATAATAAAAAAATTTTGTGCAACATTGAATGTAAACAGACGATTAGTTGTGATCAAATTGACGTGTCAATGACGGCCGCCAGATTATTTTGTTTTATATTTTCACATAGTCAAAAATTGTATTTATTAATATACAATTATCATATATGTAAAATATTAATCTATATAAGGTGCCTGAGAAAATCCAAGTTAATTTTCATAGGAAATTATAAATTATTTATAAGAATATAATTTTGAATTTATGCATTTTTATTCCAGTCAGTAAGTATTAATATATGATACTAGCCGTATTCCAATGGACCAATTTTGCTACTCGCAAGTACTTGGGAGTAGATGCCCATAGGAACACACAGTTTACTGACAGAAGTAAAATATAACTTCAAAATAGGCAACAACAATACCTTAGATTAAAGAATACCTGGATAGGCCCTTACCGTATATGTATACGCAATTTTGTTTACAATTTATTGCGAAACGGCGAGAAATGGCATTTATTAGATAGCTTTTTGTGGATTTTTTTATGTAGACATGACACTCACTGCCATCTAGTTCTCGTAATAGAAATTTATTGAATTGCAAAAGCATAATTTATATTCTTTTTAATTCACTTATTGGAAACAAAAATACAATTTAAACACAACGATAGGCAATTTTTATTTTTTGTACAAACTTTTTATATGAAATAGAATTCTATTTTAGGTTTATTATTCATTTCGTAAATATCATTCAAATATAAAGCGGCTCAATTTTGTAGACTTTCGGAGATTTTTACAACCTGCCATTCTCCATGAAAGTGATTACACTTTGAACTAATCTAACTAGGTTGTCATTTTTGAAGTTGTATTGTGTCACATAGGAAAGTGCAATTTAAAGTGCAGTTTTCATCTATTTTAAAGTATTTACGAAAAAGTAAGTATTTTTATAAATAGTTATATTTTTGATAAAACTTAATACGAAGTTTTTATTTCAGAAAATTAAGTAACTTATTTGAAATTGCTAGAAATTCGACGAAATGAGGAAACCGGGAAATTCTTTATTTCGGTAAGTTGACATCTTTATTTTTACTAACCAAAACAACAAATATTTAGTTTGTGATGTGCCTAAATGGCTGTTAGTGTTTTATTTTATCCAAAAAGTGGTGAAAAAGTGAAAAGTTGGTCATTAAATAAATGTAAACAAATCCGATGTTGACAGTTCAATGTTTACCAGAAAATAGTTCAGTGCCAGTGTATATTAAGTGTGTGTAAGAAAGTTTAGGGAATAAATTTTTCAGTCTATTTTCCATTGCTGTTTTCATTGTGTTATAATAAATAAAGTTTATTCTTCGGTAAGCTTATTATTTAAATAAATTTGTTTTGCTTTCTCTATTACACCATATTATAATGCATTTACTGAATAATAATTTTAAAATTTTTTTTAAATATTAGTTATTAATTTTTTAAGTACATTAAATTGTTTATCTTGTACTTTAGTTTTAAAGCATTTCCTTTCATGTTGTATACGATTAACTTCTTATTGTCCACATAATTGTTTTCATATAATCAAATAACTTACAATTTATATTTTTATATGCTCTTCCACTTTATAATTCTGTTTTAATAAATAATATATAGTGAAATATCTAATAAATAAATAAATAATATTTTAAAATAGAATACTGTGTTTTATTATAAATTTCCAAAACTAATTCCATCAAACAACAAAACCCGCAATATTAAAAAATCTATTCGTTTACGCATAAATGACATCGCATATGAAAATGGTTTTGAACGAACCGCTTCAATCGCATACTGAAGTTTAAAATTGGCTCCCAATGATTTACGCCGTTTCAGTTGTATTGCATGTGTGTACGTTCTACGAATGTATTGCCAACAAAATTTGGACAGAATTTTTATGTAGAGGCCTATCCAGTTCTTCTTTAATCTAAGAACAATACTGAGTTTACCTACACATAAACAATAAAAAACTGAGTTTATTCACACATAAACAATACTGCCAAAAATATGACTCTCCAACATAACCAACTAACCCGCTAAGCCATCTATTTCCAGTTCGGGAACTAAAATACCCTACCGTAAATTGTATGGCGTAAATACGCATGCAAACTACTCATTTGTTCGAGGTGGTGTAGATGATGACAGCTGGAACTAATCGTGAGTAGCAAAATTGGTCCATTGGAATACGGCTACTATTATGCATTAATTATATTATTAAAGCTGCTTCCATTGAAAACGATGTGAGCGAATTTCTTACCATAAAAATGATTCGATGATCTATTTCATTTTTTAATCTATTTTCATAATTTATTTAGAAACGTAAGTATTATAGAAGTTCTGTTTTATGTTTTGAAATGTAAACTTTTACATAGCAAAAAAAAACGTTTTATATAGTTCCTGATTCTAAATTTATTAAATAAAATAACTGTTGCAGTTAGTTAAATAATTTAAATAACTTCGATTATTATTTGAGAAATCTGCACCAAAGCAACAAGTACAAATATAAGGCGTTTTCCTGTTATCATCTACTACTACCTCGAACAAAGGACCACATCGAACGGGGAGTTACGCATACAATTTACGTTAGGTGGATTCTAGTTGCTAAAGTGAAAATAGATACTTTCGCGGGTTCGTTGGTTTTAAGGTGAGATGTCCGTAAAAACATTATATATTTGAATAAAGATCATAGTTGCTTATTGTTCAACTACTTTTTATTAGAAATCGAGTGCCCTAAGTGCTTAAATAATTAAAAATTGTTGTGTAACATTGAATATAAAAAGACGATTAGTTTTGATGAAATTGACGTGTCAATGACGGCCGCCAGATTACTTTCTGCTTTATATTTTCACATAGTCAAAAATTGTATTTATTAATATACAATTATCATATATGTAAACTATTAATCTATATAAGGTGCATGAGAAAATCCAAGTTAATTTTCATAGGAAATTATGAATCATTTATAAGAATATTATTTTGAATTTATGAATTTTTATACCAGTCTCAGTATGTATTTATATGTTACTGTAACGCATTAATTATATTATTAAAGCTGCTTCTATTTGAAAACGATGTGAGATCATTTCTGACCATAAAAATGATCTATTTAATTTTTTGATTTATTTTTATAATTTATTTAGAAAAGTATTATAGAATTTCTGTTTTATGTTTTGAAATGTAAACTTGTATATGCAAATAAATTAATTCACAGAAAAAAAAAACGTTTTATATAGTTCCATATTCTAAATTTATTAAATTAAATGACCGTTGCAGTTAGTTAAATAATTTAAATAACTTCGATTATTATTTGAAAAATCTGCACCAAAGCAATATGTACAAATATATATTTGTATCATACATATTGTAAAAGTGATGCCTTTGAGCAGTATTCATGTGTCAGTTAGCTTTAAGGTTGGATACCGTTTTTTGGCTCCCTGTGTATCCTTATATTCCATAATCTAAGACCATGAGAGTGCACAAAATTACGACATGGCCTGAAAGTGTATACGGATTGGAAATTGGCATATGTGAATCCAATTGAAGCAAAAAAGTCCTGAGGAATGGTAATGAATCAAAGACCTCCTTTATCACCACTTAGCATCTATTAACTTAAAATGAAGCTATAAACCCTATTGTTTTACATGTATATTAAATGCTTTTAATATAAAATAACTTATAATTTTACTTAAAATAATTATGAAAACGTAATACAAAATTTTGTGTCATTAAAAACAAAGAATAATGGAGGAAAATTCATATCAAAATGTTGATAAAAATCTTTTTTAGCTGTTGTGCCTGACACCTAATTTTTACTTATAGAAATAAAGACTAGCAATTTGATAGGGGGAGTTTATTTTATCCTTCAATTAGTAATTTGAGATATCGTATGTAAAAATTCAGTTTTATACGAATTATATTTATTCAAAATTAAACTTTAATTTGTTGTTATTGTTTGTTTTAATATAAGTCAAATTTTAATAAAAAGTAAAATAAAATAATTAAAAAAAACACTATATTTAGTCATTTAAATGACTATATTTGACTAACTCCTTAGATCCATATAATTTTCAATTCTTTGTAAATATAAATTGAAGGCTTCATTATTTTCATCAAACTATTGTAAATGTTATGCCATGTGATGGAGTGGGTGGCCTAATTTATGTAAGGAGCAGTGTTAAAATGTCATCAATGTTTGCCATTTTTACTAATTTATAATTTTTATACGCATTACATATTAATTAATTTCAGTCCGTACTATAATTTTGTAAAATATCATGTAGTTTGTACGTAAAGAAAACTACCTTAGGCCAATTATACTCTGTATTCAACTTAACCTTAATTCCTTTTCTTCATTCTCCGAATGATATTATTGTCACAACGTCATTCGCCAGTTGTTATGTACTTGTAATGGTGGCTCAGTATTGTTCAATAAATAATTCCATTCAGTACCTTATTTTAAGTTTTATTACAATAAGAAACAAACACGACAATAGAGCACATGTTTGAAGAGCGAATCGAAATTGAATGACGTTCAGAACAAATTATACGACACCCAATCGTGCGAATTAGTGTGGTTGACTCCGCAATCCAAGTCGGATTAATTCCAATCTCATTTTACAACAAGCAGAATTGAAGAAACCGCTGCAAAAAGAAGACAGCTCCATTTTACCAATTTTTTCAGGAGAAGCAAAAAACTACGAATTTTGTGGATTTTTTTTACATAATTACTCCTTTTAGAAACTTGGATAGATATTAATATTAAAAATAAAACGATGGAGCTGAAGCAGGTAAAGTTAATGTAACGCCATGTTTCTGAAGGATTAACAAGTCCTTTAGCAAGTCAGAGGCAACACTGCTGCATTCTACGCCTTTTGCTGTATACGCCATGACACGGTAGGAAGATATCCCAAATTTTTGTTTCCTTTGGTTTGAAACGGTTGTTTTTCCCATATCTGGGGAAACTGGAACTACTATAAATTTGCGGTATGTATTTTTAACCAGTTGAACCCATTCTTCTGGCAAATAGATCCTTTCCCGTTTCCTTTTCTCTTTTTCGATTAATCCAAAGCTCCTGTCGCAAGGAAGAAAACTGTGCCCCGGTTCTGGAAATCTGTGTATTATTTCATAAAATCTGTTAGTGTTTGCAAGAAGTGTATAAAGATACTGAGCCCAGACTTTATTTTTATTTTGTGAGCTCCAGTTATCGGAATAAAGATATATTTTCCTGACTGTTGGTGCTAAAAAGTTCTCAAGAAAATAGTGTAAAAAGCTTACTACATCATTAGCTCCTTTTTGGCTATGGTTTCATCGTACATGAAAAAGTGCGATTTCCTAGAACTAGCTGCAAAAATGCAAAAGTTATATTCCCACAGTTGCCGTTTAAAGAAAATGTCACCACTAGTTGTGGGAGAGGCATATTTTGTTGGAATCGATAGCTAACAGCTCCATCTCCACACACCACATGTGGGGGAGGCATATTTGGTTGGAAATCGAAAGCTAACAGCTCCATCTCATCCTTGTTCTCTGAAATTTCTGCGGTGTCTTCTTTCATTTTTGTATAGAAATATTTTGCTTTTTTCTCGTGCACCTCTTTTTCAGTTACAAGATCCTTTTTTACGTCCTCGTTCTTTTCCCCTGATATAACTGAAGTTCTGCAGTATATCGTAAGTTTGGCAAGTCTTGAAAACCGCGGCTTTCAAAATGAGTAGTTATAATTTAAAGAAAAGTGATGACAAAAATAGTCGTAAGTAACATGAGGCTTTAGTTTTCCATTGTTCGTGATGGCAGTGTATACATCGGGTTCGTACTTTTGCAAATAAAGCTTATGCATTTTTTGCATATTTAATACAGGTGATAAATAAAACTTGTTTTCATTTTTTGTGCGACTATAGTACGGTGATATTTTTGGAAAAGATTGTATATGAGTATCAATTTGATGGATTACATCCTCACGTATCATATTAGGACGATTATTGTGTTTCCCACGCATGTCTTTGGGTGCCGGAATGTTAGCTTTCAAGTGGTTAATAATAAGTTATACTCTTTTCTTACTAACACCATACAATGAACAAAAAAAATTTCTACAAACCTTGTGTAAAGTACTGCCGATTTGTATGGTGTATTCACAGGAACAAGAACGTTTTGGTCCATCACCCGATTTAGGTCTATGTCTGCCTACCTTTTTTACAACTAAATAATATGAAGATATTTTGTTTGGCAATGTCAGTTATTTTTGGCAACATTTTAATTTACAGTTGCAGTCTTGGCCGGTTTTCCTTTCGCTTTTTACATATTTTTCTTTATTTTTAATGCCGATATACGATTTTTCTTCAGCTTTCCTTCTCTTCGCAATATTTCTCTCCCACTTGCTTTCATCTCTTACTCGTTTCTTGCCAACTTTTTTCTTCGTAACTGTTTGTTCCTGGTCCCTATGGTCATCTTGAGGTTTTAATTGATTCATTTGTCATCAGAATTGTGTTCGACCATTATGAAAACATCCTTTAATTATAAAGATTATGAAGCAAGATACACCAACAAGGAAAGCAATTAGTACCAGAAAAACTAAAAAAACAAGAACAACTCATAGAGAAACATACATTTTTTCCAAACCCGAATGCGTACTTTTATTGGTGTTAATGTTTGCATCCTGTACATCATAAAATATTTGTGATGTAAATTTGTTGACCGGCTAATATTCGTCACCGGAATAGGTTGTAGAAGAGATGTGAGGCGGTAATTGTTGAAGTTACCAAATACAAGTCTGAATATGCCTACTGACATTCATTATTTTCAGCTAGTATTAATTAGGATTGAAGCCATTAAAATTCACAAATAGTTTGTCAAAAATGCTTATTTTTTTTTTTTTTTAAAGGCAGATTTTGTTCCAGAGTAAATCTGGGCAGTCTGGTTAGCGCACGCGGCTGCTTGGGCCATAGGGCGCTTAGAGAGAAGGATAAAGGATAAGGATATGAAAGAAGATTTAGAAAGTAAAGCGGTGAGGTAATTAGCGTAGGACCATGCTGCTACAGTGGGATTCGAACCCACGACCCTTTGGCTGGTAATCACAGTACGCTATTGACTGTGCTACCGGGGCCGTCAAAAAAATAATAAATGCTTATTATTTTATTCATTAGGCGCCAGTTTTCACGTCGTTATTAATTGTAATGTATAGTTTCATTATAACCTCAAACAGCAATTATCATAAACAACCTTAAGTAACAAATGAGAAAAATTAAATAAATTTACCAGCAAGTACACATGTATCGTAGCATTTAATTTAACAATTGAAGAATTGTAAGTGGTAAATAATAACATCAAAATTATATTTGATTTGTTAATAACACAAATAATATTTTACAATGTTATGTAGACCTTATATACATTCAAATTTATGATCAACTCATGTTAATTTCGAAAAATTTGCTTCCGAAATTCTGGATAGCGGAGAATTGTTTGAAACTTGCTAATGCACATGTCCTATAAATATCAATTAGTTTTTGAGACCTTAATTGAATGTGATCCTGTAAATAAAAAACAAATTAATTAAAAGTACATAGTCTAACTACTATACGTGTAAATTCAAGTAAAACGTCAGTTAGGCAATATGTGAAACTTTAAGAAACAGATCATCTATTATAAAAGTTCCCGCCGACTACATGCTGTCAGCTTCAATACCCCTGCACGTATCATCAATAATATTGTCTTTTAATACATAAATTTATGCAATTTAACCTACTCGCGGAAACCAAGCAAATAACTCATCTCAAAATCTTTGTCTTATGCCACTTTATTATAATTTAAAACAAGCATCACTGCAATTTAACAATATTACACATAAAGTAAAATTTAAAATCAACACATAAATCATACGCTGGCGATATATGTGTACGATAAATACATATTGCTGTCATAATTTATAGAACATTCAGAATATTCTAGACTTAGATTATAGAGTACAAGGATACACAATGCCTTTTAAGCATAGGAATTGTATTGAAGCCAAAAATCCCGTGCAATTGCGATGAAACAAATATTTTTTCACGACCCTTACCCATCTAAACTTTAAGCTGCTAACTCTATTTTGTATAATGTATTTTAAAAGCTTTTAAAATGAAAAAAGGTATTATTTTACTTTAAAAAAAGTATGAAAATTTATACAAATATATTGGGTCACCAAAAACAAACAATAATTAACGTAAATATAAATATATAAAAAAAACAAAGAATAATTAACATACGTGCATGCTGTGCCTGACATTTATTTTTCACTAATAGATCTAAATATGATCTTTTTGGTAGGGGAAGTTTATTTGGACTTTCAATTTGTACGTTTGACTTTAAATGTAAACAATCGTTCCGTGCAAAATATTTCTTTTAATATTGTGTTTTGTCATTTTGAAAGTGAAATTATTATAAAAAGTGAGGTAAAAAATGTTATATAAATTGAATAATAAATTTTAATAATTATATTTACAGAAATAGAACTATTAAGTTAAAAATTGTTATTCGCGAATTTCATTTTTAAGGTGAGATGTCCGTAAAAACATTATATATTTGAATAAAGATCATAGTTGCTTATCGTTCAACTACTTTTTATTAGAAATCTAGTGCCCTAAGTGCTTAAATAATAAAAAAATTTTGTGCAACATTGAATGTAAACAGACGATTAGTTGTGATCAAATTGACGTGTCAATGACGGCCGCCAGATTATTTTGTTTTATATTTTCACATAGTCAAAAATTGTATTTATTAATATACAATTATCATATATGTAAAATATTAATCTATATAAGGTGCCTGAGAAAATCCAAGTTAATTTTCATAGGAAATTATAAATTATTTATAAGAATATAATTTTGAATTTATGCATTTTTATTCCAGTCAGTAAGTATTAATATATGATACTAGCCGTATTCCAATGGACCAATTTTGCTACTCGCAAGTACTTGGGAGTAGATGCCCATAGGAACACACAGTTTACTGACAGAAGTAAAATATAACTTCAAAATAGGCAACAACAATACCTTAGATTAAAGAATACCTGGATAGGCCCTTACCGTATATGTATACGCAATTTTGTTTACAATTTATTGCGAAGCGGCGAGAAATGGCATTTATTAGATAGCTTTTTGTGGATTTTTTTATGTAGACATGACACTCACTGCCATCTAGTTCTCGTAATAGAAATTTATTGAATTGCAAAAGCATAATTTATATTCTTTTTAATTCACTTATTGGAAACAAAAATACAATTTAAACACAACGATAGGCAATTTTTATTTTTTGTACAAACTTTTTATATGAAATAGAATTCTATTTTAGGTTTATTATTCATTTCGTAAATATCATTCAAATATAAAGCGGCTCAATTTTGTAGACTTTCGGAGATTTTTACAACCTGCCATTCTCCATGAAAGTGATTACACTTTGAACTAATCTAACTAGGTTGTCATTTTTGAAGTTGTATTGTGTCACATAGGAAAGTGCAATTTAAAGTGCAGTTTTTATCTATTTTAAAGTATTTACGAAAAAGTAAGTATTTTTATAAATAGTTATATTTTTGATAAAACTTAATACGAAGTTTTTATTTCAGAAAATTAAGTAACTTATTTGAAATTGCTAGAAATTCGACGAAATGAGGAAACCGGGAAATTCTTTATTTCGGTAAGTTGACATCTTTATTTTTACTAACCAAAACAACAAATATTTAGTTTGTGATGTGCCTAAATGGCTGTTAGTGTTTTATTTTATCCAAAAAGTGGTGAAAAAGTGAAAAGTTGGTCATTAAATAAATGTAAACAAATCCGATGTTGACAGTTCAATGTTTACCAGAAAATAGTTCAGTGCCAGTGTATATGAAGTGTGTGTAAGAAAGTTTAGGGAATAAATTTTTCAGTCTATTTTCCATTGCTGTTTTCATTGTGTTATAATAAATAAAGTTTATTCTTCGGTAAGCTTATTATTTAAATAAATTTGTTTTGCTTTCTCTATTACACCATATTATAATGCATTTACTTAATAATAATTTTAAAATTTTTTTTAAATATTAGTTATTAATTTTTTAAGTACATTAAATTGTTTATCTTGTAATTTAGTTTTAAAGCATTTCCTTTCATGTTGTATACGATTAACTTCTTATTGTCCACATAATT
The DNA here is from genome assembly GCA_958298945.1 of Atherix ibis. Taxonomy (NCBI): domain Eukaryota; kingdom Metazoa; phylum Arthropoda; class Insecta; order Diptera; family Athericidae; genus Atherix; species Atherix ibis. Next base: position 58,550,914 of record OY282607.1, on the reverse strand, counting down.
GTTTTCATATAATCAAATAACTTACAATTTATATTTTTATATGCTCTTCCACTTTATAATTCTGTTTTAATAAATAATATATAGTGAAATATCTAATAAATAAATAAATAATATTTTAAAATAGAATACTGTGTTTTATTATAAATTTCCAAAACTAATTCCATCAAACAACAAAACCCGCAATATTAAAAAATCTATTCGTTTACGCATAAATGACATCGCATATGAAAATGGTTTTGAACGAACCGCTTCAATCGCATACTGAAGTTTAAAATTGGCTCCCAATGATTTACGCCGTTTCAGTTGTATTGCATGTGTGTACGTTCTACGAATGTATTGCCAACAAAATTTGGACAGAATTTTTATGTAGAGGCCTATCCAGTTCTTCTTTAATCTAAGAACAATACTGAGTTTACCTACACATAAACAATAAAAAACTGAGTTTATTCACACATAAACAATACTGACAAAAATATGACTCTCCAACATAACCAACTAACCCGCTAAGCCATCTATTTCCAGTTCGGGAACTAAAATACCCTACCGTAAATTGTATGGCGTAAATACGCATGCAAACTACTCATTTGTTCGAGGTGGTGTAGATGATGACAGCTGGAACTAATCGTGAGTAGCAAAATTGGTCCATTGGAATACGGCTACTATTATGCATTAATTATATTATTAAAGCTGTTTCCATTGAAAACGATGTGAGCGAATTTCTTACCATAAAAATGATTCGATGATCTATTTCATTTTTTAATCTATTTTCATAATTTATTTAGAAACGTAAGTATTATAGAAGTTCTGTTTTATGTTTTGAAATGTAAACTTTTACATAGCAAAAAAAAAACGTTTTATATAGTTCCTGATTCTAAATTTATTAAATAAAATAACTGTTGCAGTTAGTTAAATAATTTAAATAACTTCGATTATTATTTGAGAAATCTGCACCAAAGCAACAAGTACAAATATAAGGCGTTTTCCTGTTATCATCTACTACTACCTCGAACAAAGGACCACATCGAACGGGGAGTTACGCATACAATTTACGTTAGGCGGATTCTAGTTGCTAAAGTAAAAATAGATACTTTCGCGGGTTCGTTGGTTTTAAGGTGAGATGTCCGTAAAAACATTATATATTTGAATAAAGATCATAGTTGCTTATTGTTCAACTACTTTTTATTAGAAATCGAGTGCCCTAAGTGCTTAAATAATTAAAAATTGTTGTGTAACATTGAATATAAAAAGACGATTAGTTTTGATGAAATTGACGTGTCAATGACGGCCGCCAGATTACTTTCTGCTTTATATTTTCACATAGTCAAAAATTGTATTTATTAATATACAATTATCATATATGTAAACTATTAATCTATATAAGGTGCATGAGAAAATCCAAGTTAATTTTCATAGGAAATTATGAATCATTTATAAGAATATTATTTTGAATTTATGAATTTTTATACCAGTCTCAGTATGTATTTATATGTTACTGTAACGCATTAATTATATTATTAAAGCTGCTTCTATTTGAAAACGATGTGAGATCATTTCTGACCATAAAAATGATCTATTTAATTTTTTGATTTATTTTTATAATTTATTTAGAAAAGTATTATAGAATTTCTGTTTTATGTTTTGAAATGTAAACTTGTATATGCAAATAAATTAATTCATAGAAAAAAAAAACGTTTTATATAGTTCCATATTCTAAATTTATTAAATTAAATGACCGTTGCAGTTAGTTAAATAATTTAAATAACTTCGATTATTATTTGAAAAATCTGCACCAAAGCAATATGTACAAATATATATTTGTATCATACATATTGTGAAAGTGATGCCTTTGAGCAGTATTCATGTGTCAGTTAGCTTTAAGGTTGGATACCGTTTTTTGGCTCCCTGTGTATCCTTATATTCCATAATCTAAGACCATGAGAGTGCACAAAATTACGACATGGCCTGAAAGTGTATACGGATTGGAAATTGGCATATGTGAATCCAATTGAAGCAAAAAAGTCCTGAGGAATGGTAATGAATCAAAGACCTCCTTTATCACCACTTAGCATCTATTAACTTAAAATGAAGCTATAAACCCTATTGTTTTACATGTATATTAAATGCTTTTAATATAAAATAACTTATAATTTTACTTAAAATAATTATGAAAACGTAATACAAAATTTTGTGTCATTAAAAACAAAGAATAATGGAGGAAAATTCATATCAAAATGTTGATAAAAATCTTTTTTAGCTGTTGTGCCTGACACCTAATTTTTACTTATAGAAATAAAGACTAGCAATTTGATAGGGGGAGTTTATTTTATCCTTCAATTAGTAATTTGAGATATCGTATGTAAAAATTCAGTTTTATACGAATTATATTTATTCAAAATTAAACTTTAATTTGTTGTTATTGTTTGTTTTAATATAAGTCAAATTTTAATAAAAAGTAAAATAAAATAATTTAAAAAAACACTATATTTAGTCATTTAAATGACTATATTTGACTAACTCCTTAGATCCATATAATTTTCAATTCTTTGTAAATATAAATTGAAGGCTTCATTATTTTCATCAAACTATTGTAAATGTTATGCCATGTGATGGAGTGGGTGGCCTAATTTATGTAGGGAGCAGTGTTAAAATGTCATCAATGTTTGCCATTTTTACTAATTTATAATTTTTATACGCATTACATATTAATTAATTTCATTTTTTAATTTCAGTCCGTACTATAATTTTGTAAAATATCATGTAGTTTGTACGTAAAGAAAACTACCTTAGGCCAATTATACTCTGTATTCAACTTAACCTTAATTCCTTTTCTTCATTCTCCGAATGATATTATTGTCACAACGTCATTCGCCAGTTGTTATGTACTTTTAATGGTGGCTCAGTATTCTTCAATAAATAATTCCATTCAGTACCTTATTTTAAGTTTTATTACAATAAGAAACAAACACGACAATAGAGCACATGTTTGAAGAGCGAATCGAAATTGAATGACGTTCAGAACAAATTATACGACACCCAATCGTGCGAATTAGTGTGGTTGACTCCGCAATCCAAGTCGGATTAATTCCAATCTCATTTTACAACAAGCAGAATTGAAGAAACCGCTGCAAAAAGAAGACAGCTCCATTTTACCAATTTTTTCAGGAGAAGCAAAAAACTACGAATTCTGTGGATTTTTTTTACATAATTACTCCTTTTAGAAACTTGTATAGATATTAATATTAAAAATAAAACGATGGAGCTGAAGCAGGTAAAGTTAATGTAACGCCATGTTTCTGAAGGATTAACAAGTCCTTTAGCAAGTCAGAGGCAACACTGCTGCATTCTACGCCTTTTGCTGTATACGCCATGACACGGTAGGAAGATATCCCAAATTTTTGTTTCCTTTGGTTTGAAACGGTTGTTTTTCCCATATCTGGGGAAACTGGAACTACTATAAATTTGCGGTATGTATTTTTAACCAGTTGAACCCATTCTTCTGGCAAATAGATCCTTTCCCGTTTCCTTTTCTCTTTTTCGATTAATCCAAAGCTCCTGTCGCAAGGAAGAAAACTGTGCCCCGGTTCTGGAAATCTGTGTATTATTTCATAAAATCTGTTAGTGTTTGCAAGAAGTGTATAAAGATACTGAGCCAAGACTTTATTTTTATTTTGTGAGCTGCAGTTATCGGAATAAAGATATATTTTCCTGACTGTTGGTGCTAAAAAGTTCTCAAGAAAATAGTGTAAAAAGCTTACATCATTAGCTCCTTTTTGGCTATGGTTTCATCGTACATGAAAAAGTGCGATTTCCTAGAACTAGCTGCAAAAATGCAAAAGTTATATTCCCACAGTTGCCGTTTAAAGAAAATGTCACCACTAGTTGTGGGAGAGGCATATTTTGTTGGAATCGATAGCTAACAGCTCCATCTCCACACACCACATGTGGGGGAGGCATATTTGGTTGGAAATCGAAAGCTAACAGCTCCATCTCATCCTTGTTCTCTGAAATTTCTGCGGTGTCTTCTTTCATTTTTGTATAGAAATATTTTGCTTTTTTCTCGTGCACCTCTTTTTCAGTTACAAGATCCTTTTTTACGTCCTCGTTCTTTTCCCCTGATATAACTGAAGTTTTCCAGTCTATCGTAAGTTTGGCAAGTATCCGACCGCGGCTTTCAAAATGAGTAGTTATAATTTAAAGAAAAGTGATGACAAAAATAGTCGTAAGTAACATGAGGCTTTAGTTTTCCATTGTTCGTGATGGCAGTGTATACATCGGGTTCGTACTTTTGCAAATAAAGCTTATGCATTTTTTGCATATTTAATACAGGTGATAAATAAAACTTGTTTTCATTTTTTGTGCGACTATAGTACGGTGATATTTTTGGAAAAGATTGTATATGAGTATCAATTTGATGGATTACATCCTCACGTATCATATTAGGACGATTATTGTGTTTCCCACGCATGTCTTTGGGTGCCGGAATGTTAGCTTTCAAGTGGTTAATAATAAGTTATACTCTTTTCTTACTAACACCATACAATGAACAAAAAAAATTTCTACAAACCTTGTGTAAAGTACTGCCGATTTGTATGGTGTATTCACAGGAACAAGAACGTTTTGGTCCATCACCCGATTTAGGTCTATGTCTGGCTACCTTTTTTACAACTAAATAATATGAAGATATTTTGTTTGGCAATGTCAGTTATTTTTGGCAACATTTTAATTTACAGTTGCAGTCTTGGCCGGTTTTCCTTTCGCTTTTTACATATTTTTCTTTATTTTTAATGCCGATATACGATTTTTCTTCAGCTTTCCTTCTCTTCGCAATATTTCTCTCCCACTTGCTTTCATCTCTTACTCGTTTCTTGCCAACTTTTTTCTTCGTAACTGTTTGTTCCTGGTCCCTATGGTCATCTTGAGAATCACTTTGGACCATTGCAATTTACACGGAGTAAGACCTTAATCTGCCAATGATCTGGCTGACTGACAACTCTGACTATTCGTCAAAGCCATATTTCACATTGGATGATGAAATTATGAGCTATTGCATGGAATTGTGAAATAATTATGAATTATTGCGGGAAATTGAGAAATTATCAGTAATTTATCCCGTGCATTCATTCAAATTATAAACTATTATCATGCATGTTCATTCAGTGCAAAAACAAAGCAGCTCCGGAGCTGCCTCGTTTTTGCACGGGATTCAGTAAAGGACCATCTACATATCCTTTATATTTCCTTAGTGAATTAAGGCAGCTGCCTCGTTTTTCCACTGATTCATAGAGCAGCTTTGGAATACCTTATATCCACTGGAAAAAATGGAGCTGCCTCCTTTTTGCAGTGGTGTCTTCAATTGTTTGACAGTTGAAATTTTTATAGATAATACAGTATTTGTAATTTTTTTAAATTTAATAATATAACATATCAGCGAAAAATTTTATTTCAATTGGTTTTAATTGATTCATTTGTCATCAGAATTGTGTTCGACCATTATGAAAACATCCTTTAATTATAAAGATTATGAAGCAAGATACACCAACAAGGAAAGCAATTAGTACCAGAAAAACTAACAAAAACAAGAACAACTCATAGAGAAACATACATTTTTTCCAAACCCGAATGCGTACTTTTATTGGTGTTAATGTTTGCATCCTGTACATCATAAAATATTTGTGATGTAAATTTGTTGACCGGCTAATATTCGTCACCGGAATAGGTTGTAGAAGAGATGTGAGGCGGTAATTGTTGAAGTTACCAAATACAAGTCTGAATATGCCTACTGACATTCATTATTTTCAGCTAGTATTAATTAGGATTGAAGCCATTAAAATTCACAAATAGTTTGTCAAAAATGCTTATTTTTTTTTTTTTAAAGGGAGATTTTGTTCCAGAGTAAATCTGGGCAGTCTGGTTAGCGCACGCAGCTGCTTGGGCCATAGGGCGCTTAGAGGGAAGGATAAAGGATAAGGATATGAAAGCAGATTTAGAAAGTAAAGCGGTGAGGTAATTAGCGTAGGACCATGCTGCTACAGTGGGATTCGAACCCACGACCCTTTGGCTGGTAATCACAGTACGCTATTGACTGTGCTACCGGGGCCGTCAAAAAAATAATAAATGCTTATTATTTTATTCATTAGGCGCCAGTTTTCACGCCGTTATTAATTGTAATGTATAGTTTCATTATAACCTCAAACAGCAATTATCATAAACAACCTTAAGTAACAAATGAGAAAAATTAAATAAATTTACCAGCAAGTACACATGTATCGTAGCATTTAATTTAACAATTGAAGAATTGTAAGTGGTAAATAATAACATCAAAATTATATTTGATTTGTTAATAACACAAATAATATTTTACAATGTTATGTAGACCTTATATACATTCAAATTTATGACCAACTCATGTTAATTTCGAAAAATTTGCTTCCGAAATTCTGGATAGCGGAGAATTGTTTGAAACTTGCTAATGCACATGTCCTATAAATATCAATTAGTTTTTGAGACCTTAATCGAATGTGATCCTGTAAATAAAAAACAAATTAATTAAAAGTACATAGTCTAACTACTATACGTGTAAATTCAAGTAAAACGTCAGTTAGGCAAGTATGTGAAACTTTAAAAAACAGATCATCTATTATAAAAGTTCCCGCCGACTACATGCTGTCAGCTTCAATACCCCTGCACGTATCATCAATAATATTGTCTTTTAATACATAAATTTATGCAATTTAACCTACTCGCGGAAACCAAGCAAATAACTCATCACAAAATCTTTGTCTTATGTCACTTTATTATAATTTAAAACAAGCATCACTGCAATTTAACAATATTACACATAAAGTAAAATTTAAAATCAACACATAAATCATACGCTGGCGATATATGTGTACGATAAATACATATTGCTGTCATAATTTATAAAACATTCAGAATATTCTAGACTTAGATTATAGAGTACAAGGATACACAATGCCTTTTAAGCATAGGAATTGATTGAAGCCAAAAATCCCGTGCAATTGCGATGAAACAAATATTTTTTCACGACCCTTACCCATCTAAACTTTAAGCTGCTAACTCTAATTTGTATAATGTATTTTAAAAGCTTTTAAAATGAAAAAAGGTATTATTTTACTTTAACAAAGTATGAAAATTTATACAAATATATTGGGTCACCAAAAACAAACAATAATTAACGTAAATATAAATATAAAAAAAAAAACAAAGAATAATTAACATACGTGCATGCTGTGCCTGACATTTATTTTTCACTAATAGATCTAAATATGATCTTTTTGGTAGGGGAAGTTTATTTGGACTTTCAATTTGTACGTTTGACTTTAAATGTAAACAATCGTTCCGTGCAAAATATTTCTTTTAATATTGTGTTTTGTCATTTTGAAAGTGAAATTATTATAAAAAGTGAGGTAAAAAATGTTATATAAATTGAATAATAAATTTTAATAATTATATTTACAGAAATAGAAATATTATGTTAAAAATTGTTATTCGCGAATTTCATTTTTAAGGTGAGATGTCCGTAAAAACATTATATATTTGAATAAAGATCATAGTTCCTTATCGTTCAACTACTTTTTATTAGAAATCGAGTGCCCTAAGTGCTTAAATAATAAAAAAATTTTGTGCAACATTGACGTGTCAATGACGGCCTAGACGATTAGTTGTGATCAAAATCGACAACTAGACGATTAGTTGTGATCAAATTGACGTGTCAATGACGGCCGCCAGATTATTTTGTTTTATATTTTCACATAGTCAAAAATTGTATTTATTAATATACAATTATCATATATGTAAAATATTAATCTATATAAGGTGCCTGAGAAAATCCAAGTTAATTTTCATAGGAAATTATAAATTATTTATAAGAATATAATTTTGAATTTATGCATTTTTATTCCAGTCAGTAAGTATTAATATATGATACTAGCCGTATTCCAATGGACCAATTTTGCTACTCGCAAGTACTTGGGAGTAGATGCCCATAGGAACACACAGTTTACTGACAGAAGTAAAATATAACTTCAAAATAGGCAACAACAATACCTTATATTAAAGAATACCTGGATAGGCCCTTACCGTATATGTATACGCAATTTTGTTTACAATTTATTGCGAAGCGGCGAGAAATGGCATTTATTAGATAGCTTTTTGTGGATTTTTTTATGTAGACATGACACTCACTGCCATCTAGTTCTCGTAATAGAAATTTATTGAATTGCAAAAGCATAATTTATATTCTTTTTAATTCACTTATTGGAAACAAAAATACAATTTAAACACAACGATAGGCAATTTTTATTTTTTGTACAAACTTTTTATATGAAATGGAATTCTATTTTAGGTTTATTATTCATTTCGTAAATATCATTCAAATATAAAGCGGCTCAATTTTGTAGACTTTCGGAGATTTTTACAACCTGCCATTCTCCATGAAAGTGATTACACTTTGAACTAATCTAACTAGGTTGTCATTTTTGAAGTTGTATTGTGTCACATAGGAAAGTGCAATTTAAAGTGCAGTTTTTATCTATTTTAAAGTATTTACGAAAAAGTAAGTATTTTTATAAATAGTTATATTTTTGATAAAACTTAATACGAAGTTTTTATTTCAGAAAATTAAGTAACTTATTTGAAATTGCTAGAAATTCGACGAAATGAGGAAACCGGGAAATTCTTTATTTCGGTAAGTTGACATCTTTATTTTTACTAACCAAAACAACAAATATTTAGTTTGTGATGTGCCTAAATGGCTGTTAGTGTTTTATTTTATCCAAAAAGTGGTGAAAAAGTGAAAAGTTGGTCATTAAATAAATGTAAACAAATCCGATGTTGACAGTTCAATGTTTACCAGAAAATAGTTCAGTGCCAGTGTATATGAAGTGTGTGTAAGAAAGTTTAAGGGAATAAATTTTTCAGTCTATTTTCCATTGCTGTTTTCATTGTGTTATAATAAATAAAGTTTATTCTTCGGTAAGCTTATTATTTAAATAAATTTGTTTTGCTTTCTCTATTACACCATATTATAATGCATTTACTTAATAATAATTTTAAAATTTTTTTTAAATATTAGTTATTAATTTTTTAACTACATTAAATTGTTCATCTTGTAATTTAGTTTTAAAGCATTTCCTTTCATGTTGTATACGATTAACTTCTTATTGTCCACATAATTGTTTTCATATAATCAAATAACTTACAATTTATATTTTTATATGCTCTTCCACTTTATAATTCTGTTTTAATAAATAATATATAGTGAAATATCTAATAAATAAATAAATAATATTTTAAAATAAAATACTGTGTTTTATTATAAATTTCCAAAACTAATTCCATCAAACAACAAAACCCGCAATATTAAAAAATCTATTCGTTTACGCATAAATGACATCGCATATGAAAATGGTTTTGAACGAACCGCTTCAATCGCATACTGAAGTTTAAAATTGGCTCCCAATGATTTACGCCGTTTCAGTTGTATTGCATGTGTGTACGTTCTACGAATGTATTGCCAACAAAATTTGGACAGAATTTTTATGTAGAGGCCTATCCAGTTCTTCTTTAATCTAAGAACAATACTGAGTTTACCTACACATAAACAATAAAAAACTGAGTTTATTCACACATAAACAATACTGACAAAAATATGACTCTCCAACATAACCAACTAACCCGCTAAGCCATCTATTTCCAGTTCGGGAACTAAAATACCCTACCGTAAATTGTATGACGTAAATACGCATGCAAACTACTCATTTGTTCGAGGTGGTGTAGATGATGACAGCTGGAACTAATCGTGAGTAGCAAAATTGGTCCATTGGAATACGGCTACTATTATGCATTAATTATATTATTAAAGCTGCTTCCATTGAAAACGATGTGAGCGAATTTCTTACCATAAAAATGATTCGATGATCTATTTCATTTTTTGATCTATTTCCATAATTTATTTAGAAACGTAAGTATTATAGAAGTTCTGTTTTATGTTTTGAAATGTAAACTTTTACATAGCAAAAAAAAACGTTTTATATAGTTCCTGATTCTAAATTTATTAAATTAAATAACTGTTGCAGTTAGTTAAATAATTTAAATAACTTCGATTATTATTTGAGAAATCTGCACCAAAGCAACAAGTACAAATATAAGGCGTTTTCCTGTTATCATCTACTACTACCTCGAACAAAGGACCACATCGAACGGGGAGTTACGCATACAATTTACGTTAGGCGGATTCTAGTTGCTAAAGTGAAAATAGATACTTTCGCGGGTTCGTTGGTTTTAAGGTGAGATGTCCGTAAAAACATTATATATTTGAATAAAGATCATAGTTGCTTATTGTTCAACTACTTTTTATTAGAAATCGAGTGCCCTAAGTGCTTAAATAATTAAAAATTGTTGTGTAACATTGAATATAAAAAGACGATTAGTTTTGATGAAATTGACGTGTCAATGACGGCCGCCAGATTACTTTCTGCTTTATATTTTCACATAGTCAAAAATTGTATTTATTAATATACAATTATCATATATGTAAACTATTAATCTATATAAGGTGCATGAGAAAATCCAAGTTAATTTTCATAGGAAATTATGAATCATTTATAAGAATATTATTTTGAATTTATGAATTTTTATACCAGTCTCAGTATGTATTTATATGTTACTGTAACGCATTAATTATATTATTAAAGCTGCTTCAATTTGAAAACGATATGAGATCATTTCTGACCATAAAAATGATCTATTTAATTTTTTGATTTATTTTTATAATTTATTTAGAAAAGTATTATAGAATTTCTGTTTTATGTTTTGAAATGTAAACTTGTATATGCAAATAAATTAATTCACAGAAAAAAAAACGTTTTATATAGTTCCATATTCTAAATTTATTAAATTAAATGACCGTTGCAGTTAGTTAAATAATTTAAATAACTTCGATTATTATTTGAAAAATCTGCACCAAAGCAATATGTACAAATATATATTTGTATCATACATATTGTGAAAGTGATGCCTTTGAGCAGTATTCATGTGTCAGTTAGCTTTAAGGTTGGATACCGTTTTTTGGCTCCCTGTGTATCCTTATATTCCATAATCTAAGACCATGAGAGTGCACAAAATTACGACATGGCCTGAAAGTGTATACGGATTGGAAATTGGAATATGTGAATCCAATTAAGCAAAAAAAGTCCTGAGGAATGGTAATGAATCAAAGACCTCCTTTATCACCACTTAGCCTCCTATTAACTTAAAATGAAGCTATAAACCCTATTGTTTTACATGTATATTAAATGCTTTTAATATAAAATAACTTATAATTTTACTTAAAATAATTATGAAAACGTAATACAAAATTTTGTGTCATTAAAAACAAAGAATAATGGAGGAAAATTCATATCAAAATGTTGATAAAAATCTTTTTTAGCTGTTGTGCCTGACACCTAATTTTTACTTATAGAAATAAAGACTAGCAATTTGATAGGGGGAGTTTATTTTATCCTTCAATTAGTAATTTGAGATATCGTATGTAAAAATTCAGTTTTATACGAATTATATTTATTCAAAATTAAACTTTAATTTGTTGTTATTGTTTGTTTTAATATAAGTCAAATTTTAATAAAAAGTAAAATAAAATAATAAAAAAACCACTATATTTAGTCATTTAAATGACTATATTTGACTAACTCCTTAGATCCATATAATTTTCAATTCTTTGTAAATATAAATTGAAGGCTTCATTATTTTCATCAAACTATTGTAAATGTTATTGTATGTGATGGAGTGGGTGGCCTAATTTATGTAGGGAGCAGTGTTAAAATGTCATCAATGTTTGCCATTTTTACTAATTTATAATTTTTATACGCATTACATATTAATTAATTTCAGTCCGTACTATAATTTTGTAAAATATCATGTAGTTTGTACGTAAAGAAAACTACCTTAGGCCAATTATACTCTGTATTCAACTTAACCTTAATTCCTTTTCTTCATTCTCCGAATGATATTATTGTCACAACGTCATTCGCCAGTTGTTATGTACTTTTAATGGTGGTTCAGTATTGTTCAATAAATAATTCCATTCAGTACCTTATTTTAAGTTTTATTACAATAAGAAACAAACACGACAATAGAGCACATGTTTGAAGAGCGAATCGAAATTGAATGACGTTCAGAACAAATTATACGACACCCAATCGAGCGAATTAGTGTGGTTGACTCCGCAATCCAAGTCGGATTAATTCCAATCTCATTTTACAACAAGCAGAATTGAAGAAACCGCTGCAAAAAGAAGACAGCTCCATTTTACCAATTTTTTCAGAAGAAGCAAAAAACTACGAATTCTGTGGATTTGTTTTACATAATTACTCCTTTTAGAAACTTGGATAGATATTAATATTTAAAATAAAACGATGGAGCTGAAGCAGGTAAAGTTAATGTAACGCCATGTTTCTGAAGGATTAACAAGTCCTTTAGCAAGTCAGAGGCAACACTGCTGCATTCTACGCCTTTTGCTGTATACGCCATGACACGGTAGGAAGATATCCCAAATTTTTGTTTCATTTGGTTTGAAACGGTTGTTTTTCCCATATCTGGGGAAACTGGAACTACTATAAATTTGCGGTATGTATTTTTAACCAGTTGAACCCATTCTTCTGGCAAATAGATCCTTTCCCGTTTCCTTTTCTCTTTTTCGATTAATCCAAAGCTCCTGTCGCAAGGAAGAAAACTGTGCCCCGGTTCTGGAAATCTGTGTATTATTTCATAAAATCTGTTAGTGTTTGCAAGAAGTGTATAAAGATACTGAGCCAAGACTTTATTTTTATTTTGTGAGCTGCAGTTATCGGAATAAAGATATATTTTCCTGACTGTTGGTGCTAAAAAGTTCTCAAGAAAATAGTGTAAAAAGCTTACTACATCATTAGCTCCTTTTTGGCTATGGTTTCATCGTACATGAAAAAGTGCGATTTCCTAGAACTAGCTGCAAAAATGCAAAAGTTATATTCCCACAGTTGCCGTTTAAAGAAAATGTCACCACTAGTTGTGGGAGAGGCATATTTTGTTGGAATCGATAGCTAACAGCTCCATCTCCACACACCACATGTGGGGGAGGCATATTTGGTTGGAAATCGAAAGCTAACAGCTCCATCTCATCCTTGTTCTCTGAAATTTCTGCGGTGTCTTCTTTCATTTTTGTATAGAAATATTTTGCTTTTTTCTCGTGCACCTCTTTTTCAGTTACAAGATCCTTTTTTACGTCCTCGTTCTTTTCCCCTGATATAACTGAAGTTTCCCAGTCTATCGTAAGTTTGGCAAGTATCCGACCGCGGCTTTCAAAATGAGTAGTTATAATTTAAAGAAAAGTGATGACAAAAATAGTCGTAAGTAACATGAGGCTTTAGTTTTCCATTGTTCGTGATGGCAGTGTATACATCTGGTTCGTACTTTTGCAAATAAAGCTTATGCATTTTTTGCATATTTAATACAGGTGATAAATAAAACTTGTTTTCATTTTTTGTGCGACTATAGTACGGTGATATTTTTGGAAAAGATTGTATATGAGTATCAATTTGATGGATTACATCCTCACGTATCATATTAGGACGATTATTGTGTTTCCCACGCATGTCTTTGGGTGCCGGAATGTTAGCTTTCAAGTGGTTAATAATAAGTTATACTCTTTTCTTACTAACACCATACAATGAACAAAAAAAATTTCTACAAACCTTGTGTAAAGTACTGCCGATTTGTATGGTGTATTCACAGGAACAAGAACGTTTTGGTCCATCACCCGATTTAGGTCTATGTCTGGCTACCTTTTTTACAACTAAATAATATGAAGATATCTTGTTTGGCAATGTCAGTTATTTTTGGCAACATTTTAATTTACAGTTGCAGTCTTGGCCGGTTTTCCTTTCGCTTTTTACATATTTTTCTTTATTTTTAATGCCGATATACGATTTTTCTTCAGCTTTCCTTCTCTTCGCAATATTTCTCTCCCACTTGCTTTCATCTCTTACTCGTTTCTTGCCAACTTTTTTCTTCGTAACTGTTTGTTCCTGGTCCCTATGGTCATCTTGAGGTTTTAATTGATTCATTTGTCATCAGAATTGTGTTCGACCATTATAAAAACATCCTTTAATTATAAAGATTATGAAGCAAGATACACCAACAAGGAAAGCAATTAGTACCAGAAAAACTAAAAAAACAAGAACAACTCATAGAGAAACATACATTTTTTCCAAACCCGAATGCGTACTTTTATTGGTGTTAATGTTTGCATCCTGTACATCATAAAATATTTGTGATGTAAATTTGTTGACCGGCTAATATTCGTCACCGGAATAGGTTGTAGAAGAGATGTGAGGCGGTAATTGTTGAAGTTACCAAATACAAGTCTGAATATGCCTACTGACATTCATTATTTTCAGCTAGTATTAATTAGGATTGAAGCCATTAAAATTCACAAATAGTTTGTCAAAAATGCTTATTTTTTTTTTTTTAAAGGCAGATTTTGTTATAGAGTAAATCTGGGCAGTCTGGTTAGCGCACGCGGCTGCTTGGGCCATAGGGCGCTTAGAGGGAAGGATAAAGGATAAGGATATGAAAGAAGATTTAGAAAGTAAAGCGGTGAGGTAATTAGCGTAGGACCATGCTGCTACAGTGGGATTCGAACCCACGACCCTTTGGATGGTAATCACAGTACGCTATTGACTGTGCTACCGGGGCCGTCAAAAAAATAATAAATGCTTATTATTTTATTCATTAGGCGCCAGTTTTCACGCCGTTATTAATTGTAATGTATAGTTTCATTATAACCTCAAACAGCAATTATCATAAACAACCTTAAGTAACAAATGAGAAAAATTAAATAAATTTACCAGCAAGTACACATGTATCGTAGCATTTAATTTAACAATTGAAGAATTGTAAGTGGTAAATAATAACATCAAAATTATATTTGATTTGTTAATAACACAAATAATATTTTACAATGTTATGTAGACCTTATATACATTCAAATTTATGATCAACTCATGTTAATTTCGAAAAATTTGCTTCCGAAATTCTGGATAGCGGAGAATTGTTTGAAACTTGCTAATGCACATGTCCTATAAATATCAATTAGTTTTTGAGACCTTAATCGAATGTGATCCTGTAAATAAAAAACAAATTAATTAAAAGTACATAGTCTAACTACTATACGTGTAAATTCAAGTAAAACGTCAGTTAGGCAAGTATGTGAAACTTTAAAAAACAGATCATCTATTATAAAAGTTCCCGCCGACTACATGCTGTCAGCTTCAATACCCCTGCACGTATCATCAATAATATTGTCTTTTAATACATAAATTTATGCAATTTAACCTACTCGCGGAAACCAAGCAAATAACTCATCTCAAAATCTTTGTCTTATGTCACTTTATTATAATTTAAAACAAGCATCACTGCAATTTAACAATATTACACATAAAGTAAAATTTAAAATCTTAGATTAAAGAATACCTGGATAGGCCCTTACCGTATATGTATACGCAATTTTGTGTACAAATATTTACTGGGGGGATACGAGTGTCAAAAAATTTTTATGTAGACATGACATCCACTGCCATCTATGTGTCGTAATGGAAATTTATTAAATTGCAAAAGCATAATTTATATTTATTTTAATTCACTTACTGGAAACAAAAATACAATTTAAATACAACGATAGGTCATTTTTATTTTTTGTACAAACTTTTGATACGAAATCGAATACTATTTTAGGTTTATTAAACATT
Organism: Atherix ibis; assembly: GCA_958298945.1. Classification (NCBI taxonomy): domain Eukaryota; kingdom Metazoa; phylum Arthropoda; class Insecta; order Diptera; family Athericidae; genus Atherix; species Atherix ibis. Next base: position 58,535,111 of record OY282607.1, on the reverse strand, counting down.
TCGTTAATATCAATCAAATATAAACCGCCTCAATTTTGTAGACTTTCGGAGAGTTTGAAACTTTAATTCACCATGAAAGTGGAGACTGGGGGGTTAGCTTTTTCATTTCTCATGTTGTTATTGTGTCAAATAGTAAGATTATAGAGTACAAGGATATTACTTAGATTATAGAGTACAAGGATACACAATGCCTTTTAAGCATAGGAATTGATTGAAGCCAAAAATCCCGTGCAATTGCGATGAAACAAATATTTTTTCACGACCCTTACCCATCTAAACTTTAAGCTGCTAACTCTAATTTGTATAATGTATTTTAAAAGCTTTTAAAATGAAAAAAGGTATTATTTTACTTTGAAAAAAGTATGAAAATTTATTATAAAAAGTGAGGTAAAAAATGTTATATAAATTGAATAATAAATTTTAATAATTATATTTACAGAAATAGAACTATTAAGTTAAAAATTTGTATTCGCGAATTTCATTTTTAAGGTGAGATGTCCGTAAAAACATTATATATTTGAATAAAGATCATAGTTCCTTATCGTTCAACTACTTTTTATTAGAAATCGAGTGCCCTAAGTGCTTAAATAATAAAAAAATTTTGTGCAACATTGAATGTAAACAGACGATTAGTTGTGATCAAATTGACGTGTCAATGACGGCCGCCAGATTATTTTGTTTTATATTTTCACATAGTCAAAAATTGTATTTATTAATATACAATTATCATATATGTAATATATTAATCTATATAAGGTGCCTGAGAAAATCCAAGTTAATTTTCATAGGAAATTATAAATTATTTATAAGAATATAATTTTGAATTTATGCATTTTTATTCCAGTCAGTAAGTATTAATATATGATACTAGCCGTATTCCAATGGACCAATTTTGCTACTCGCAAGTACTTGGGAGTAGATGCCCATAGGAACACACAGTTTACTGACAGAAGTAAAATATAACTTCAAAATAGGCAACAACAATATCTTAGATTAAAGAATACCTGGATAGGCCCTTACCATATATGTATACGCAATTTTGTTTACAATTTATTGTGAAGCGGCGAGAAATGGCATTTATTAGATAGCTTTTTGTGGATTTTTTTATGTAGACATGACACTCACTGCCATCTAGTTCTCGTAATAGAAATTTATTGAATTGCAAAAGCATAATTTATATTCTTTTTAATTCACTTATTGGAAACAAAAATACAATTTAAACACAACGATAGGCAATTTTTATTTTTTGTACAAACTTTTTATATGAAATAGAATTCTATTTTAGGTTTATTATTCATTTCGTAAATATCATTCAAATATAAAGCGGCTCAATTTTGTAGACTTTCGGAGATTTTTACAACCTGCTATTCTCCATGAAAGTGATTACACTTTGAACTAATCTAACTAGGTTGTCATTTTTGAAGTTGTATTGTGTCACATAGGAAAGTGCAATTTAAAGTGCAGTTTTTATCTATTTTAAAGTATTTACGAAAAAGTAAGTATTTTTATAAATAGTTATATTTTTGATAAAACTTAATACGAAGTTTTTATTTCAGAAAATTAAGTAACTTATTTGAAATTGCTAGAAATTCGACGAAATGAGGAAACCGGGAAATTCTTTATTTCGGTAAGTTGACATCTTTATTTTTACTAACCAAAACAACAAATATTTAGTTTGTGATGTGCCTAAATGGCTGTTAGTGTTTTATTTTATCCAAAAAGTGGTGAAAAAGTGAAAAATTGGTCATTAAATAAATGTAACCAATTTCGATGTTAACAGTTCAATGTTTACCAGAAAATAGTTCAGTGCCAGTGTATATGAAGTGTGTGTAAGAAAGTTTAGGGAATAAATTTTTCAGTCTATTTTCCATTGCTGTTTTCATTGTGTTATAATAAATAAAGTTTATTCTTCGGTAAGCTTATTATTTAAATAAATTTGTTTTGCTTTCTCTATTACACCATATTATAATGCATTTACTTAATAATAATTTTAAAATTTTTTTTAAATATTAGTTATTAATTTTTTAACTACATTAAATTGTTCATCTTGTAATTTAGTTTTAAAGCATTTCCTTTCATGTTGTATACGATTAACTTCTTATTGTCCACATAATTGTTTTCATATAATCAAATAACTTACAATTTATATTTTTATATGCTCTTCCACTTTATAATTCTGTTTTAATAAATAATATATAGTGAAATATCTAATAAATAAATAAATAATATTTTAAAATAGAATACTGTGTTTTATTATAAATTTCCAAAACTAATTCCATCAAACAACAAAACCCGCAATATTAAAAAATCTATTCGTTTACGCATAAATGACATCGCATATGAATATGGTTTTGAACGAACCGCTTCAATCGCATACTGAAGTTTAAAATTGGCTCCCAATGATTTACGCCGTTTCAGTTGTATTGCATGTGTGTACGTTCTACGAATGTATTGCCAACAAAATTTGGACAGAATTTTTATGTAGAGGCCTATCCAGTTCTTCTTTAATCTAAGAACAATACTGAGTTTACCTACACATAAACAATAAAAAACTGAGTTTATTCACACATAAACAATACTGACAAAAATATGACTCTCCAACATAACCAACTAACCCGCTAAGCCATCTATTTCCAGTTCGGGAACTAAAATACCCTACCGTAAATTGTATGGCGTAAATACGCATGCAAACTACTCATTTGTTCGAGGTGGTGTAGATGATGACAGCTGGAACTAATCGTGAGTAGCAAAATTGGTCCATTGGAATACGACTACTATTATGCATTAATTATATTATTAAAGCTGCTTCCATTGAAAACGATGTGAGCGAATTTCTTACCATAAAAATGATTCGATGATCTATTTCATTTTTTAATCTATTTTCATAATTTATTTAGAAACGTAAGTATTATAGAAGTTCTGTTTTATGTTTTGAAATGTAAACTTTTACATAGCAAAAAAAACCGTTTTATATAGTTCCTGATTCTAAATTTATTAAATAAAATAACTGTTGCAGTTAGTTAAATAATTTAAATAACTTCGATTATTATTTGAGAAATCTGCACCAAAGCAACAAGTACAAATATAAGGCATTTTCCTGTTATCATCTACTACTACCTCGAACAAAGGACCACATCGAACGGGGAGTTACGCATACAATTTACGTTAGGCGGATTCTAGTTGCTAAAGTGAAAATAGATACTTTCGCGGGTTCGTTGGTTTTAAGGTGAGATGTCCGTAAAAACATTATATATTTGAATAAAGATCATAGTTGCTTATTGTTCAACTACTTTTTATTAGAAATCGAGTGCCCTAAGTGCTTAAATAATTAAAAATTGTTGTGTAACATTGAATATAAAAAGACGATTAGTTTTGATGAAATTGACGTGTCAATGACGGCCGCCAGATTACTTTCTGCTTTATATTTTCACATAGTCAAAAATTGTATTTATTAATATACAATTATCATATATGTAAACTATTAATCTATATAAGGTGCATGAGAAAATCCAAGTTAATTTTCATAGGAAATTATGAATCATTTATAAGAATATTATTTTGAATTTATGAATTTTTATACCAGTCTCAGTATGTATTTATATGTTACTGTAACGCATTAATTATATTATTAAAGCTGCTTCTATTTGAAAACGATGTGAGATCATTTCTGACCATAAAAATGATCTATTTAATTTTTTGATTTATTTTTATAATTTATTTAGAAAAGTATTATAGAATTTCTGTTTTATGTTTTGAAATGTAAACTTGTATATGCAAATAAATTAATTCACAGAAGAAAAAAACGTTTTATATAGTTCCATATTCTAAATTTATTAAATTAAATGACCGTTGCAGTTAGTTAAATAATTTAAATAACTTCGATTATTATTTGAAAAATCTGCACCAAAGCAATATGTACAAATATATATTTGTATCATACATATTGTGAAAGTGATGCCTTTGAGCAGTATTCATGTGTCAGTTAGCTTTAAGGTTGGATACCGTTTTTTGGCTCCCTGTGTATCCTTATATTCCATAATCTAAGACCATGAGAGTGCACAAAATTACGACATGGCCTGAAAGTGTATACGGATTGGAAATTGGCATATGTGAATCCAATTGAAGCAAAAAAGTCCTGAGGAATGGTAATGAATCAAAGACCTCCTTTATCACCACTTAGCATCTATTAACTTAAAATGAAGCTATAAACCCTATTGTTTTACATGTATATTAAATGCTTTTAATATAAAATAACTTATAATTTTACTTAAAATAATTATGAAAACGTAATACAAAATTTTGTGTCATTAAAAATAAAGAATAATGGAGGAAAATTCATATCAAAATGTTGATAAAAATCTTTTTTAGCTGTTGTGCCTGACACCTAATTTTTACTTATAGAAATAAAGACTAGCAATTTGATAGGGGGAGTTTATTTTATCCTTCAATTAGTAATTTGAGATATCGTATGTAAAAATTCAGTTTTATACGAATTATATTTATTCAAAATTAAACTTTAATTTGTTGTTATTGTTTGTTTTAATATAAGTCAAATTTTAATAAAAAGTAAAATAAAATAATAAAAAAAACCACTATATTTAGTCATTTAAATGACTATATATGACTAACTCCTTAGATCCATATAATTTTCAATTCTTTGTAAATATAAATTGAAGGCTTCATTATTTTCATCAAACTATTGTAAATGTTATGCCATGTGATGGAGTGGGTGGCCTAATTTATGTAGGGAGCAGTGTTAAAATGTCATCAATGTTTGCCATTTTTACTAATTTATAATTTTTATACGCATTACATATTAATTAATTTCATTTTTTAATTTCAGTCCGTACTATAATTTTGTAAAATATCATGTAGTTTGTACGTAAAGAAAACTACCTTAGGCCAATTATACTCTGTATTCAACTTAACCTTAATTCCTTTTCTTCATTCTCCGAATGATATTATTGTCACAACGTCATTCGCCAGTTGTTATGTACTTTTAATGGTGGCTCAGTATTCTTCAATAAATAATTCCATTCAGTACCTTATTTTAAGTTTTATTACAATAAGAAACAAACACGACAATAGAGCACATGTTTGAAGAGCGAATCGAAATTGAATGACGTTCAGAACAAATTATACGACACCCAATCGTGCGAATTAGTGTGGTTGACTCCGCAATCCAAGTCGGATTAATTCCAATCTCATTTTACAACAAGCAGAATTGAAGAAACCGCTGCAAAAAGAAGACAGCTCCATTTTACCAATTTTTTCAGAAGAAGCAAAAAACTACGAATTCTGTGGATTTGTTTTACATAATTACTCCTTTTAGAAACTTGGATAGATATTAATATTAAAAATAAAACGATGGAGCTGAAGCAGGTAAAGTTAATGTAACGCCATGTTTCTGAAGGATTAACAAGTCCTTTAGCAAGTCAGAGGCAACACTGCTGCATTCTACGCCTTTTGCTGTATACGCCATGACACGGTAGGAAGATATCCCAAATTTTTGTTTCCTTTGGTTTGAAACGGTTGTTTTTCCCATATCTGGGGAAACTGGAACTACTATAAATTTGCGGTATGTATTTTTAACCAGTTGAACCCATTCTTCTGGCAAATAGATCCTTTCCCGTTTCCTTTTCTCTTTTTCGATTAATCCAAAGCTCCTGTCGCAAGGAAGAAAACTGTGCCCCGGTTCTGGAAATCTGTGTATTATTTCATAAAATCTGTTAGTGTTTGCAAGAAGTGTATAAAGATACTGAGCCAAGACTTTTTTTTATTTTGTGAGCTGCAGTTATCGGAATAAAGATATATTTTCCTGACTGTTGGTGCTAAAAAGTTCTCAAGAAAATAGTGTAAAAAGCTTACTACATCATTAGCTCCTTTTTGGCTATGGTTTCATCGTACATGAAAAAGTGCGATTTCCTAGAACTAGCTGCAAAAATGCAAAAGTTATATTCCCACAGTTGCCGTTTAAAGAAAATGTCACCACTAGTTGTGGGAGAGGCATATTTTGTTGGAATCGATAGCTAACAGCTCCATCTCCACACACCACATGTGGGGGAGGCATATTTGGTTGGAAATCGAAAGCTAACAGCTCCATCTCATCCTTGTTCTCTGAAATTTCTGCGGTGTCTTCTTTCATTTTTGTATAGAAATATTTTGCTTTTTTCTCGTGCACCTCTTTTTCAGTTACAAGATCCTTTTTTACGTCCTCGTTCTTTTCCCCTGATATAACTGAAGTTTTCCAGTCTATCGTAAGTTTGGCAAGTATCCGACCGCGGATTTCAAAATGAGTAGTTATAATTTAAAGAAAAGTGATGACAAAAATAGTCGTAAGTAACATGAGGCTTTAGTTTTCCATTGTTCGTGATGGCAGTGTATACATCGGGTTCGTACTTTTGCAAATAAAGCTTATGCATTTTTTGCATATTTAATACAGGTGATAAATAAAACTTGTTTTCATTTTTTGTGCGACTATAGTACGGTGATATTTTTGGAAAAGATTGTATATGAGTATCAATTTGATGGATTACATCCTCACGTATCATATTAGGACGATTATTGTGTTTCCCACGCATGTCTTTGGGTGCCGGAATGTTAGCTTTCAAGTGGTTAATAATAAGTTATACTCTTTTCTTACTAACACCATACAATGAACAAAAAAAATTTCTACAAACCTTGTGTAAAGTACTGCCGATTTGTATGGTGTATTCACAGGAACAAGAACGTTTTGGTCCATCACCCGATTTAGGTCTATGTCTGGCTACCTTTTTTACAACTAAATAATATGAAGATATTTTGTTTGGCAATGTCAGTTATTTTTGGCAACATTTTAATTTACAGTTGCAGTCTTGGCCGGTTTTCCTTTCGCTTTTTACATATTTTTCTTTATTTTTAATGCCGATATACGATTTTTCTTCAGCTTTCCTTCTCTTCGCAATATTTCTCTCCCACTTGCTTTCATCTCTTACTCGTTTCTTGCCAATTTTTTTCTTCGTAACTGTTTGTTCCTGGTCCCTATGGTCATCTTGAGAATCACTTTGGACCATTGCAATTTACACGGAGTAAGACCTTAATCTGCCAATGATCTGGCTGACTGACAACTCTGACTATTCGTCAAAGCCATATTTCACATTGGATGATGAAATTATGAGCTATTGCATGGAATTGTGAAATAATTATGAATTATTGCGGGAAATTGTGAAATTATCAGTAATTTATCCCGTGCATTCATTCAAATTATAAACTATTATCATGCATGTTCATTCAGTGCAAAAACAAAGCAGCTCCGGAGCTGCCTCGTTTTTGCACGGGATTCAGTAAAGGACCATCTACATATCCTTTATATTTCCTTAGTGAATTAAGGCAGCTGCCTCGTTTTTCCACTGATTCATAGAGCAGCTTTGGAATACTTTATATCCACTGGAAAAAATGGAGCTGCCTCCTTTTTGCAGTGGTGTCTTCAATTGTTTGACAGTTGAAATTTTTATAGATAATACAGTATTTGTAATTTTTTAAATTTAATAATATAACATATCAGCGAAAAATTTTATTTCAATTGGTTTTAATTGATTCATTTGTCATCAGAATTGTGTTCGACCATTATGAAAACATCCTTTAATTATAAAGATTATGAAGCAAGATACACCAACAAGGAAAGCAATTAGTACCAGAAAAACTAACAAAAACAAGAACAACTCATAGAGAAACATACATTTTTTCCAAACCCGAATGCGTACTTTTATTGGTGTTAATGTTTGCATCCTGTACATCATAAAATATTTGTGATGTAAATTTGTTGACCGGCTAATATTCGTCACCGGAATAGGTTGTAGAAGAGATGTGAGGCGGTAATTGTTGAAGTTACCAAATACAAGTCTGAATATGCCTACTGACATTCATTATTTTCAGCTAGTATTAATTAGGATTGAAGCCATTAAAATTCACAAATAGTTTGTCAAAAATGCTTATTTTTTTTTTTTAAAGGCAGATTTTGTTCCAGAGTAAATCTGGGCAGTCTGGTTAGCGCACGCGGCTGCTTGGGCCATAGGGCGCTTAGAGGGAAGGATAAAGGATAAGGATATGAAAGAAGATTTAGAAAGTAAAGCGGTGAGGTAATTAGCGTAGGACCATGCTGCTACAGTGGGATTCGAACCCACGACCCTTTGGATGGTAATCACAGTACGCTATTGACTGTGCTACCGGGGCCGTCAAAAAAATAATAAATGCTTATTATTTTATTCATTAGGCGCCAGTTTTCACTCCGTTATTAATTGTAATGTATAGTTTCATTATAACCTCAAACAGCAATTATCATAAACAACCTTAAGTAACAAATGAGAAAAATTAAATAAATTTACCAGCAAGTACACATGTATCGTAGCATTTAATTTAACAATTGAAGAATTGTAAGTGGTAAATAATAACATCAAAATTATATTTGATTTGTTAATAACACAAATAATATTTTACAATGTTATGTAGACCTTATATACATTCAAATTTATGATCAACTCATGTTAATTTCGAAAAATTTGCTTCCGAAATTCTGGATAGCGGAGAATTGTTTGAAACTTGCTAATGCACATGTCCTATAAATATCAATTAGTTTTTGAGACCTTAATCGAATGTGATCCTGTAAATAAAAAACAAATTTATTAAAAGTACATAGTCTAACTACTATACGTGTAAATTCAAGTAAAACGTCAGTTAGGCAAGTAAAAACAGATCATCTATTATAAAAGTTCCCGCCGACTACATGCTGTCAGCTTCAATACCCCTGCACGTATCATCAATAATATTGTCTTTTAATACATAAATTTATGCAATTTAACCTACTCGCGGAAACCAAGCAAATAACTCATCTCAAAATCTTTGTCTTATGTCACTTTTGTAACGCAACTATTGCACTGGATATAAATAATACCCTTTATCCAAGTTGTAACTCATTCTTGATAATTTGATTATCACTCAAAGTACCCTCTCAGACTTTTGAGTCAAGAGAGAGAGAGGCTAGCCGCTGTGGTAAAAGTGTGATACTAATCAGTCAGGTTGAAACTCTTATATCGGCAGGGACAGCGGCTAGTTTTTTCGGTGGTTTATTAAAATATAGTAGTATAAATTGGTGAATGGATAATATTTTCAGAAGTGGGATAGAATCCGCGGCAATTAAAAACAAAATTTCAACTTAGTATATTTAATTATTCAATGGCCATAGTTATTTAAATTCATATTCGTTCAGTAGTTAATTTGCAATAGTCCTACCAAATATTAGTTTTTGTGTAAAAGAATAAAATTCCTAGAATCCGTTTCAATTTTTCCATATAAAAATGTGTTAGTGTTAGTGTAAGTGCCGATTTTGATATTTTTGATGTGCGAGTGAACAAGAAGAGGATAATGTGGGGAAAAAAAACAACAACAAATACAATTATATATGAAGAAGAACAGAGACGTGTTGTGACAAGTGACGATAAAGAAGAAGAAACATTGAAAGTGTATTGGTATTAGTGTAGTGCGTTGTGAGCGTTGTTTTGTGTTCAAGGAATTGGAATAACATTTTTGAAAATTTAAGGAGTATTATAGTTGTTATACATAATACGCAACGCATATATATACATACAGAGATAATAAAGTATTTAATAATAGTTCCTATATTTTAGGAAGTCATTTTTTTTTCATTATTCTAAATTTTATATACGGCAACATCGATAATGAGTAAAATGACCACAAGAAAGAGAGGGAGACGCGCTGCGCTAGTTGTTGACGAAATACGTACAGCAAATGTGGAAGTTAATTCTGATACCACAAACACGGCATTACAAATACAAATTAATACGCTGCAGAGAGAGATCGCCGTATTAAGAGAACAGACTCTCGCTCCTTTGAGCTCAAGTACGAGTGTCAATGACAGTGTGATGAGTCAAACAACACCAATACAATCAAACGTACGTGAAGAGAGTCGGCTGCGCATGTCGCTTGCAGAGGCAAAGTCGCTAATACCACCATACAATCCAGGCAAATCGTTATTGACCGCTGAACAATGGGTCGCGACAGTAGAGAATCTGCGAAGTGTATATGTATGGGATAGTTTAACTACAATGTTATACGCTGGGAGTCAGCTGTGTAGTTCTGCATGTGAGTGGTACGAAATAAATCGAGCGAATTTGAGAACATGGGACGATTTTAAAGTTGCATTTCTAATTGGATTCCCGTCAGTTGAAAACAAATCAGAAATTTTGTCGCTGTTGATGAAAAGACGACGACAAAAAGGAGAAGAGGTAGAAACGTATTTTTATAATGTAGTTTCACTAGGAAAGAAATTATATTTGGTGGATTTAGAAATTATTAGATATATAATATCAGGATTAGGAGAACAAAATTTAATTAACCGATTAGAGGCGTTTAAACCACAAACATTACCGGACACATTAAAAGCAATAAAAGAACTTGAATCCATGGACCAGCATTGCCAATTAAGAAAACACTTTCAAAGTACAAGTACAACCAAAAATCCGTTTTCTCAAAATTCAAATTACAATCACAATTATGGTATAAATAATTCATCAAATAACCGATACAGCCAACATCAAAATCATCAAACTTTTAACAGAAATTCCAATAGCTACAACAACAGTAGTAATAACGTAAACAGGAACCAAAATTCAAACTACAGAAATCAAAATAATAATAGGAATTTCGAACAGTCAAATATAAAGAACTTCAGACAAAATAATCACTCTAATAAAGCTTGTTATCGTTGCGGAAAACTTGGACATTTTGCTTATAATTGTATAAAGCGTCCAAGAACAAATGAAGAAAATGGACGAAATATACGATCAATCGCGAGTAATGCAAATAAAGAGAACGAGTGTTATATGACAGTGTTGGTGGATAATGTCGAAATGCAAGCATTTTTAGATCTCGGAAGTGATTGCACTACATTAAGACTGTCCGACGCACAAAAGTACGGATGGATTTATGAAGACTACGTAATAAATTTAAAAGGATTTGCAGGAGGAATTTGTAAGACGTTAGGGAAAATGCACCATCTACTAAAAGTAAATGAAGTTGAACTTTTAATAGAAATATTAGTTGTTGATGATTCTGTGCAGGATATTCCAATATTGGTGGGGCGCAACTTTTTAAATCACCCTCAAGTGGTTATAATAAAGCGATGGGGTACACTGAAAATTAGTAAGGACAATACTGCTTGTGGAACAGAAAATCATGTAACACAGGCGAAAGAATTGGATAAGCAGATGCGTGTTAAACGTATGATTGTAGAAGACGACGTTAATTTTGGTGAAAGTGCAATTCAACAAGAAAAAGAAATGGTGGTGGAGTTATTAAATAAATATAGAAATGCTGTTGCACTTAATTTGAAGGAGCTTGGCGTAACCACAAACTTCCAAATAAAAATTAATTTGAAGTCCGAAGAAATTATACGCTATAAACCATACAGAATACCTTATGGGCAAAAGAAAATCTTAGACAACATCATCGCAGAGTTGTTGGAAAACAAAATAATTGAAGAATCTACTTCGGAATATGCTAGTCCAATTATTTTGGTTAAAAAACCAAATGGCACTTTCCGCATGTGTGTAGATTACAGAGCTATAAATAAAATAACAAAGCGGGAGAATTTTCCCACACCAAACATCGATGAGCAGATTAATTCATTCTCCGGCACAAAAATTTTTAACAGCATTGATTTAATGAGTGGTTATTACCAAATACCTGTTGAAGAAAAATCAAGACAGTATACTGCATTCGTTACACCGACAGGACTTTATCAGTTTAGACGTATGCCATTCGGCTTAACAAATGCGCCGGCCATATTTATGCGAATGATGGCAAAACTAAAAACACAAATGGATCCAGAAAAATGCACAATATACGTGGATGATGCATTAATACCAGCGGGAAATTCATCAGACTGTATTAAAAGTGTTGAAAAGTTTTTAAGATTATTGGCAGCTGAAGGACTCACCATAAATTTGACAAAAAGTACATTTTTCACTAATAAAACAACTTACTTGGGACACGAAATTAGCGAATTTGGAGTAAAACCAGGTTGTAAGAATATTGATGCAGTAAAAGAATTTGTTCAACCAACATCAATAACTGAAATTAGAAGATTTTTGGGACTAACTGGATTTTTCCGGAAATTTATTCTTAACTATTCAATTATTGCAAGACCGTTGCATATGATGTTAAAGAAAGATGCACAATTTCAATGGACAGAATTAGAAAATAACGCTTTTGAGACTTTGAAAAATTGTTTATGCAACGAACCTATACTTGTCTTATATAATCCGGCATTAGATCACGAGTTGCACACCGATGCCAGTTCAATTGGATTGGCGGGAATACTTTTACAGGTAGAGTTTGATGGAAAAAAGAAAGTTGTCGCATACTTTAGTCGAGCCACCACTTCTGCAGAATCGAAATACCACAGCTATGAGCTGGAAGCTTTGGCCGTTGTGGCAAGCTTAGAAAGATTTAAGTTCTATTTGCTTCACAAAAAGTTTGTTGTTGCAACAGATTGCAATTCGTTAAAAATGACGCATAATAAGAAAAACTTAATAAGCCGCATAGGGAGATGGTGGTTAAAAATACAAGAGTTTGATTTTGAAATGGTTCATCGGTCAGCGAAATTAATGTCACACGCGGATGCATTAAGTCGGTGTCCGAATGAAGAAGCCGTAGAAACAACGGATGTGGCAACTACTCAAATGTCAATTGAAATGAAAGAATCTGATTGGATTTCCACATTACAACGACAGGATCTAGACATAAAAGAAATTGCAGATGTTTTGGAGAAATCTGTTACTACAACAACATCAAATAATAATAAAAATATTCGGAACGAGTATGAACTTAAAGGAAATAGAGTTTATAAAAAAACAAAATCTGGGTTGAAATTTGTTGTACCTCGGGGATTGCGGTGGAAAATTATTCAGTCGTATCATGATGACATAGGACATTTTGCGGTGGACAATACTGTGGATTTAATAAAGAAAATTTATTGGTTTGCGAATATGAAGTCAATAGTAAAGAAATATATAAATAGTTGCATGGGTTGTTTATATAATAAAAGAGGTGTGGATGAAACACGTTATCAGTTGCATCCGATTGAAAAGATTGCAGTTCCTTTTCAAACTATCCACCTTGATCATGTTGGACCTTTTCCAAAAAGTAAAAAAACAAAACATGTATTTACTCGGAATAATAGATGCGTTCACAAAATTTGTAATTTTGAGAGCTGTGCGCACAACAAATACAACTTCTGTAATCAAAACATTAGATGATATATCACAATATTTTGGTATGCCTGTAAGAATAATAACTGATCGTGGAACGGCGTTTACTTCGAAGAATTTTACAAATTATTGTCATGAAAATAATATTATGCATGTATTAAATGCAGTGAGGACTCCACGCGGAAATGGACAAATAGAAAGGGTGTTTCGTACTTTAAATAAATCAATTGCTAGCATGACTGTTGATAAATCTGGTAAAGATAGGGATGAACATTTAAGTGCTATCCAATGGGGCTTAAATAATTTAAAACATGACATCACAGGACACACTGCTCAAAAATTATTGTTCACATATGAACCAGCAAATATGCTTCATAACAAATTGAGCATCGCTTTACACGGAGGATATTCTGAAGAAGCTGACGGGGAGCAAGATCTTGAAAAGTTCAGGCTTGCTTTGATGAATCGAATTAAAACCAAACAATCGAATCAAGCAGAAAAATTTAATAAAAATCATAAGCCACCAAGTAAATATGAAAAAGGTGACTTGGTGTTGATACGAGCTGAACATGCTGCTACGGGTCAATACAGGAAATTATGACCGCGTTATAAAGGACCGTATGTGGTTGAAGAAGTTTTGAAGAACGATCGTTATAAGATAGTAGATACTGACACAACTCAGGTTACACGAAGACCGTTTACATCAGTATTTGCGGCAGATAAAATGAAACGATGGTGTCAAATGGAGAACATTAGTTTTAATGAATTAAGTTCGGATGAAGATGAAGAATGTGATTCAGCTAAGTAAAAAAAAAAAAAAAAAAAAAAACAAACATGTATACTTTTTGAGTTTTTATTATTAATGAAATGAATAAATTATTTTTGTTTTTATTATTTTGATTAATTCACAATTTTGTTGAGTTTATTTTAACAGACTTTCGGATTTTGGATAAGATGATAACATGTGAACTGTTACACAAGGTAAAGTGAATTCGGTACGTTGAATGTTGATTCGATGTTGCTAAATTATTCGAATACTGGATTGGATGTTGGAGTCACTGGTGATATTTTGACTTTGGTTGAGAAAATATGTGGAATGTTTGAAGGTAGATATGTGGCGTGAAGCCTGATTTGTGGCGTGAAGCCTGATTTGTGGCGTGACGCCTGATTTGTGGTGTGAAGCCTGATTCGTGGCGTGAAGCCTGAATTGTGGCGTGACAATTAAAAATTGGTGTGATGCCTAAATATTGGTGTGATGCCTAAAAAAAAAAAAAAAAAATGGTGTGATGCCTAAAAATTGGTGTGATGCCTAAATATTGGTGTGATGCCTAAACATTGGTGTGATGCCTAAAAAAAAAAAAAAAATGGTGTGATGCCTAAATATTGGTGTGATGCCTAAAAAAAAATTGGTGTGATGCCAAAGTAGTAATGTGATTATATGGCAACCATTAAGTGTATGGCTTGTTGGTTGTCAGGGTAAAATCACAATAGAAAAATTTAACACAACTAACCAGAAATTGTTTGCTATAGTGGATGAGGTGTAGTAATGAATTGGTAGTACTTAAACATGTAGTAAAAAGTAGAATATGTAGTAAAAAGTGTACACATAGACTTATTGCATGAATAATTTATATTAGTAGTATTTTAATTGAGAAGGTAATAATATTTAAAACACTAACTTGCACTCATCCGTCGAGTCGACGTACTGTCGGATGGCCGAATGTAACGCAACTATTGCACTAGATATAAATAATACCCTTTATCCAAGTTGTAACTCATTCTTGATAATTTGATTATCACTCAAAATACCCTCTCAGACTTTTGAGTCAAGAGAGAGAGAGGCTAGCCGCTGTGGTAAAAGTGTGATACTAATCAGTCAGGTTGAAACTCTTATATCGGCAGGGACAGCGGCTAGTTTTTTCGGTGGTTTATTAAAATATAGTAGTATAAATTGGTGAATGGATAATACTTTATTATAATTTAAAACAAGCATCACTGCAATTTAACAATACCTGTATTCCATTGGACCAATTTTGCTACTACACTAGTTGTGTATCTGTCATCATCTACATTACCTCGAACAGAGCAGTAATTTTCCGCTGGAGTTACGCATACAATAGCTGTATTCCATTGGACCAATTTTGCTACTACACTAGTTGTGTATCTGTCATCATCTACTTTACCTCGAACAGAGCAGTAATTTTCCGCTGGAGTTAAGCATACAATGTACGGTAGGTGGATTGTAGTTGCTACAGTGAAAATAGATAGATTTGCGGGTTCGTTGGTTATGTTGAAATGTCATATTTTTGTTTTTATTGTTTATGTGTGAATAAACTCTGTATTGTTGGTGACTATTGTGTGATTGTATTTTACTGCTGTATTGATATGTTCATTTTATTGAGAGTCTACAGCGCTGTAGTAAAATTGGTCCAATGGAATACAGCTAATGTACGGTAGGTGGATTGTAGTTGCTACAGTGAAAATAGATAGATTTGCGGGTTCGTTGGTTATGTTGAAATGTCATATTTTTGTTTTTATTGTTTATGTGTGAATAAACTCAGTATTGTTGGTGACTATTGTGTGATTGTATTTTACTGCTGTAGTGATATGTTCATTTTATTGAGAGTCTACAGCGCTGTAGCAAAATTGGTCCAATGAAATACAGCTAATATTACACATAAAGTAAAATTTAAAATCAACACATAAATCATACGCTGGCGATATATGTGTACGATAAATACATATTGCTGTCATAATTTATAAAACATTCAGAATATTCTAGACTTAGATTATAGAATACAATGATACACAATGCCTTTTAAGCATAGGAATTGTATTGAAGCCAAAAATCCCGTACAATTGCGATGAAACAAATATTTTTTCACGACCCTTACCCATCTAAACTTTAAGCTGCTAACTCTATTTTGTATAATGTATTTTAAAAGCTTTTAAAATGAAAAAAGGTATTATTTTACTTTGAAAAAAGTATGAAAATTTATACAAATATATTGGGTCACCAAAAACAAACAATAATTAACGTAAATATAAATATAAAAAAAAAACAAAGAATAATTAACATACGTGCATGCTGTGCCTGACATTTATTTTTCACTAATAGATCTAAATATGATCTTTTTGGTAGGGGAAGTTTATTTGGACTTTCAATTTGTACGTTTGACTTTAAATGTAAACAATCGTTCCGTGCAAAATATTTCTTTTAATATTGTGTTTTGTCATTTTGAAAGTGAAATTATTATAAAAAGTGAGGTAAAAAATGTTATATAAATTGAATAATAAATTTTAATAATTATATTTACAGAAATAGAACTATTAAGTTAAAAATTGTTATTCGCGAATTTCATTTTTAAGGTGAGATGTCCGTAAAAACATTATATATTTGAATAAAGATCATAGTTCCTTATCGTTCAACTACTTTTTATTAGAAATCGAGTGCCCTAAGTGCTTAAATAATAAAAAAATTTTGTGCAACATTGAATGTAAACAGACGATTAGTTGTGATCAAATTGACGTGTCAATGACGGCCGCCAGATTATTTTGTTTTATATTTTCACATAGTCAAAAATTGTATTTATTAATATACAATTATCATATATGTAATATATTAATCTATATAAGGTGCCTGAGAAAATCCAAGTTAATTTTCATAGGAAATTATAAATTATTTATAAGAATATAATTTTGAGTTTATGAATTTTTATAGCAGTCAGTAAGTATTAATATATGATACTAGCCGTATTCCAATGGACCAATTTTGCTACTCGCAAGTACTTTGGAGTAGATGCCCATAGGAACACACAGTTTACTGACAGAAGTAAAATATAACTTCAAAATAGGCAACAACAATACCCTAGATTAAAGAATACCTGGATAGGCCCTTACCGTATATGTATACGCAATTTTGTTTACAATTTATTGCGAAGCGGCGAGAAATGGCATTTATTAGATAGGTTTTTGTGGATTTTTTTATGTAGACATGACACTCACTGCCATCTAGTTCTCGTAATAGAAATTTATTGAATTGCAAAACCATAATTTATATTCTTTTTAATTCACTTATTGGAAACAAAAATACAATTTAAACACAACGATAGGCAATTTTTATTTTTTGTACAAACTTTTTATATGAAATGGAATTCTATTTTAGGTTTATTATTCATTTCATAAATATCATTCAAATATAAAGCGGCTCAATTTTGTAGACTTTCGGAGATTTTTACAACCTGCCATTCTCCATGAAAGTGATTACACTTTGAACTAATCTAACTAGGTTGTCATTTTTGAAGTTGTATTGTGTCACATAGGAAAGTGCAATTTAAAGTGCAGTTTTTATCTATTTTAAAGTATTTACGAAAAAGTAAGTATTTTTATAAATAGTTATATTTTTGATAAAACTTAATACGAAGTTTTTATTTCAGAAAATTAAGTAACTTATTTGAAATTGCTAGAAATTCGACGAAATGAGGAAACCGGGAAATTCTTTATTTCGGTAAGTTGACATCTTTATTTTTACTAACCAAAACAACAAATATTTAGTTTGTGATGTGCCTAAATGGCTGTTAGTGTTTTATTTTATCCAAAAAGTGGTGAAAAAGTGAAAAGTTGGTCATTAAATAAATGTAAACAAATCCGATGTTGACAGTTCAATGTTTACCAGAAAATAGTTCAGTGCCAGTGTATATGAAGTGTGTGTAAGAAAGTTTAGGGAATAAATTTTTCAGTCTATTTTCCATTGCTGTTTTCATTGTGTTATAATAAATAAAGTTTATTCTTCGGTAAGCTTATTATTTAAATAAATTTGTTTTGCTTTCTCTATTACACCATATTATAATGCATTTACTTAATAATAATTTTAAAATTTTTTTTAAATATTAGTTATTAATTTTTTAACTACATTAAATTGTTCATCTTGTAATTTAGTTTTAAAGCATTTCCTTTCATGTTGTATACGATTAACGTCTTATTGTCCACATAATTGTTTTCATATAATCAAATAACTTACAATTTATATTTTTATATGCTCTTCCACTTTATAATTCTGTTTTAATAAATAATATATAGTGAAATATCTAATAAATAAATAAATAATATTTTAAAATAGAATACTGTGTTTTATTATAAATTTCCAAAACTAATTCCATCAAACAACAAAACCCGCAATATTAAAAAATCTATTCGTTTACGCATAAATGACATCGCATATGAAAATGGTTTTGAACGAACCGCTTCAATCGCATACTGAAGTTTAAAATTGGCTCCCAATGATTTACGCCGTTTCAGTTGTATTGCATGTGTGTACGTTCTACGAATGTATTGCCAACAAAATTTGGACAGAATTTTTATGTAGAGGCCTATCCAGTTCTTCTTTAATCTAAGAACAATACTGAGTTTACCTACACATAAACAATAAAAAACTGAGTTTATTCACACATAAACAATACTGACAAAAATATGACTCTCCAACATAACCAACTAACCCGCTAAGCCATCTATTTCCAGTTCGGGAACTAAAATACCCTACCGTAAATTGTATGACGTAAATACGCATGCAAACTACTCATTTGTTCGAGGTGGTGTAGATGATGACAGCTGGAACTAATCGTGAGTAGCAAAATTGGTCCATTGGAATACGGCTACTATTATGCATTAATTATATTATTAAAGCTGCTTCCATTGAAAACGATGTGAGCGAATTTCTTACCATAAAAATGATTCGATGATCTATTTCATTTTTTGATCTATTTTCATAATTTATTTAGAAACGTAAGTATTATAGAAGTTCTGTTTTATGTTTTGAAATGTAAACTTTTACATAGCAAAAAAAAACGTTTTATATAGTTCCTGATTCTAAATTTATTAAATAAAATAACTGTTGCAGTTAGTTAAATAATTTAAATAACTTCGATTATTATTTGAGAAATCTGCACCAAAGCAACAAGTACAAATATAAGGCGTTTTCCTGTTATCATCTACTACTACCTCGAACAAAGGACCACATCGAACGGGGAGTTACGCATACAATTTACGTTAGGTGGATTCTAGTTGCTAAAGTGAAAATAGATACTTTCGCGGGTTCGTTGGTTTTAAGGTGAGATGTCCGTAAAAACATTATATATTTGAATAAAGATCATAGTTGCTTATTGTTCAACTACTTTTTATTAGAAATCGAGTGCCCTAAGTGCTTAAATAATTAAAAATTGTTGTGTAACATTGAATATAAAAAGACGATTAGTTTTGATGAAATTGACGTGTCAATGACGGCCGCCAGATTACTTTCTGCTTTATATTTTCACATAGTCAAAAATTGTATTTATTAATATACAATTATCATATATGTAAACTATTAATCTATATAAGGTGCATGAGAAAATCCAAGTTAATTTTCATAGGAAATTATGAATCATTTATAAGAATATTATTTTGAATTTATGAATTTTTATACCAGTCTCAGTATGTATTTATATGTTACTGTAACGCATTAATTATATTATTAAAGCTGCTTCTATTTGAAAACGATGTGAGATCATTTCTGACCATAAAAATGATCTATTTAATTTTTTGATTTATTTTTATAATTTATTTAGAAAAGTATTATAGAATTTCTGTTTTATGTTTTGAAATGTAAACTTGTATATGCAAATAAATTAATTCACAGAAAAAAAAAACGTTTTATATAGTTCCATATTCTAAATTTATTAAATTAAATGACCGTTGCAGTTAGTTAAATAATTTAAATAACTTCGATTATTATTTGAAAAATCTGCACCAAAGCAATATGTACAAATATATATTTGTATCATACATATTGTGAAAGTGATGCCTTTGAGCAGTATTCATGTGTCAGTTAGCTTTAAGGTTGGATACCGTTTTTTGGCTCCCTGTGTATCCTTATATTCCATAATCTAAGACCATGAGTGTGCACAAAATTACGACATGGCCTGAAAGTGTATACGGATTGGAAATTGGCATATGTGAATCCAATTGAAGCAAAAAAGTCCTGAGGAATGGTAATGAATCAAAGACCTCCTTTATCACCACTTAGCATCTATTAACTTAAAATGAAGCTATAAACCCTATTGTTTTACATGTATATTAAATGCTTTTAATATAAAATAACTTATAATTTTACTTAAAATAATTATGAAAACGTAATACAAAATTTTGTGTCATTAAAAACAAAGAATAATGGAGGAAAATTCATATCAAAATGTTGATAAAAATCTTTTTTAGCTGTTGTGCCTGACACCTAATTTTTACTTATAGAAATAAAGACTAGCAATTTGATAGGGGGAGTTTATTTTATCCTTCAATTAGTAATTTGAGATATCGTATGTAAAAATTCAGTTTTATACGGATTATATTTATTCAAAATTAAACTTTAATTAGTTGTTATTGTTTGTTTTAATATAAGTCAAATTTTAATAAAAAGTAAAATAAAATAATAAAAAAAACACTATATTTAGTCATTTAAATGACTATATTTGACTAACTCCTTAGATCCATATAATTTTCAATTCTTTGTAAATATAAATTGAAGGCTTCATTATTTTCATCAAACTATTGTAAATGTTATGCCATGTGATGGAGTGGGTGGCCTAATTTATGTAGGGAGCAGTGTTAAAATGTCATCAATGTTTGCCATTTTTACTAATTTATAATTTTTATACGCATTACATATTAATTAATTTCATTTTTTAATTTCAGTCCGTACTATAATTTTGTAAAATATCATGTAGTTTGTACGTAAAGAAAATTACCTTAGGCCAATTATACTCTGTATTCAACTTAACCTTATTTCCTTTTCTTTATTCTCCGAATGATATTATTGTCACAACGTCATTCGCCAGTTGTTATGTACTTTTAATGGTGGCTCAGTATCGTTCAATAAATAATTCCATTCAGTACCTTATTTTAAGTTTTATTACAATAAGAAACAAACACGACAATAGAGCACATGTTTGAAGAGCGAATCGAAATTGAATGACGTTCAGAACAAATTATACGACACCCAATCGTGCGAATTAGTGTGGTTGACTCCGCAATCCAAGTCGGATTAATTCCAATCTCATTTTACAACAAGCAGAATTGAAGAAACCGCTGCAAAAAGAAGACAGCTCCATTTTACCAATTTTTTCAGGAGAAGCAAAAAACTACGAATTCTGTGGATTTTTTTTACATAATTACTCTTTTTAGAAACTTGGATAGATATTAATATTAAAAATAAAACGATGGAGCTGAAGCAGGTAAAGTTAATGTAACGCCATGTTTCTGAAGGATTAACAAGTCCTTTAGCAAGTCAGAGGCAACACTGCTGCATTCTACGCCTTTTGCTGTATACGCCATGACACGGTAGGAAGATATCCCAAATTTTTGTTTCCTTTGGTTTGAAACGGTTGTTTTTCCCATATCTGGGGAAACTGGAACTACTATAAATTTGCGGTATGTATTTTTAACCAGTTGAACCCATTCTTCTGGCAAATAGATCCTTTCCCGTTTTCTTTTCTCTTTTTCGATTAATCCAAAGCTCCTGTCGCAAGGAAGAAAACTGTGCCCCGGTTCTGGAAATCTGTGTATTATTTCATAAAATCTGTTAGTGTTTGCAAGAAGTGTATAAAGATACTGAGCCAAGACTTTATTTTTATTTTGTGAGCTGCAGTTATCGGAATAAAGATATATTTTCCTGACTGTTGGTGCTAAAAAGTTCTCAAGAAAATAGTGTAAAAAGCTTACATCATTAGCTCCTTTTTGGCTATGGTTTCATCGTACATGAAAAAGTGCGATTTCCTAGAACTAGCTGCAAAAATGCAAAAGTTATATTCCCACAGTTGCCGTTTAAAGAAAATGTCACCAATAGTTGTGGGAGAGGCATATTTTGTTGGAATCGATAGCTAACAGCTCCATCTCCACACACCACATGTGGGGGAGGCATATTTGGTTGGAAATCGAAAGCTAACAGCTCCATCTCATCCTTGTTCTCTGAAATTTCTGCGGTGTCTTCTTTCATTTTTGTATAGAAATATTTTGCTTTTTTCTCGTGCACCTCTTTTTCAGTTACAAGATCCTTTTTTACGTCCTCGTTCTTTTCCCCTGATATAACTGAAGTTTCCCAGTCTATCGTAAGTTTGGCAAGTATCCGACCGCGGATTTCAAAATGAGTAGTTATAATTAAAAGAAAAGTGATGACAAAAATAGTCGTAAGTAACATGAGGCTTTAGTTTTCCATTTTTCGTGATGGCAGTGTATACATCGGGTTCGTACTTTTGCAAATAAAGCTTATGCATTTTTTGCATATTTAATACAGGTGATAAATAAAACTTGTTTTCATTTTTTGTGCGATTATAGTACGGTGATATTTTTGGAAAAGATTGTATATGAGTATCAATTTGATGGATTACATCCTCACGTATCATATTAGGACGATTATTGTGTTTCCCACGCATGTCTTTGGGTGCCGGAATGTTAGCTTTCAAGTGGTTAATAATAAGTTATACTCTTTTCTTACTAAGACCATACAATGAACAAAAAAAATTTCTACAAACCTTGTTTAAAGTACTGCCGATTTGTATGGTGTATTCACAGGAACAAGAACGTTTTGGTCCATCACCCGATTTAGGTCTATGTCTGGCTACCTTTTTTACAACTAAATAATATGAAGATATTTTGTTTGGCAATGTCAGTTATTTTTGGCAACATTTTAATTTACAGTTGCAGTCTTGGCCGGTTTTCCTTTCACTTTTTACACATTTTTCTTTATTTTTAATGCCGATATACGATTTTCCTTCAGCTTTCCTTCTCTTCGCAATATTTCTCTCCCACTTGCTTTCATCTCTTACTCGTTTCTTGCCAACTTTTTTCTTCGTAACTGTTTGTTCCTGGTCCCTATGGTCATCTTGAGAATCACTTTGGACCATTGCAATTTACACGGAGTAAGACCTTAATCTGCCAATGATCTGGCTGACTGACAACTCTGACTATTCGTCAAAGCCATATTTCACATTGGATGATGAAATTATGAGCTATTGCATGGAATTGTGAAATAATTATGAATTATTGCGGGAAATTGTGAAATTATCAGTAATTTATCCCGTGCATTCATTCAAATTATAAACTATTATCATGCATGTTCATTCAGTGCAAAAATAAAGCAGCTCCGGAGCTGCCTCGTTTTTGCACGGGATTCAGTAAAGGGCCATCTACATATCCTTTATATTTCCTTAGTGAATTAAGGCAGCTGCCTCGTTTTTCCACTGATTCATAGAGCAGCTTTGGAATACTTTATATCCACTGGAAAAAATGGAGCTGCCTCCTTTTTGCAGTGGTGTCTTCAATTGTTTGACAGTTGAAATTTTTATAGATAACTAGCTGACCCGGTAAACGTTGTTTTGCCATATAAATAATTTCCTAGTCATTTCTAGTGTAGACACAAAATAGCTTACTTATTGTAAGTATGTATGTATGTTAGAATATGTATATTGTATGTATGTAAGAATGTGGTATATGCGTGAAATAAGCATGGAGCGCTGTGAACGATGAGGGAATATAAAAATAACAAAAGGCAAACATTATTTTTAAGTTATTATAATTTATTCCTTAAAATTATATATCATTAATTAAACAAGTACGACAGTAACACTATTAAACAATATCAATCTCTTAATGCTATAGCGTGAACAATATTTTTTGTTAGTCCATCTCTAGCTAACACAAACAAACTGGATGGTTTACCCACTCGAGAGCATGCCACGTATAATTGTCCGTGTGAAAAACATGGTGTTCTCAAATCTAATCCACAAACAGACATCGTTTGACCTTGGGATTTGTTGATAGTCATTGCAAATGCCAATCTAATCGGAAACTGAATACGTTTGAATTGAATTGGCACATCTGTAGGTATAATAGGAATCCGTGGTATGAGTATATTTTCACCTCTGAACTTGCCATTTAAAATTCTGGCTTCGATCACGTTTTTCATTAATTTTTGAATGACTAATCGCGTACCGTTGCACAGCCGGGGCGGGTTCAAATTACGAAGCAAGATAATTGGAGATCCAACCTTTAATTGTAAATTATGCGGTGGCATGCCTGGCAAATCCAGTGAGTTCAAAAACTCTGTGGGAAAATTTACTGCTTCGCTGTCGTCGCAAACTGTATCAATAGATTTATATGATACCAAGTTCCCTGGCAACAACATTTGTATCTTCAGATTTAAATTGTCAACGTCTACATTTTTTGCCGCTAAAATCGCTCTTTCTGCAAGCCACTCATGATTTATGTACTGTGTGTGTACATCGGGAAATATTTGTTCAATGAGAGTATCTTGCGAATCAGCGATTGTGCAGAAATCGGTCGGTAATTTTACGTATCCAGTTTCATCTATAGCAACTTTTCCATCACCGATATCTAAGAGTTGTTTTGAAAATGTTTCAGCGGATGGATCTTGAAGCATTTGAACGCGCATATTTATTTTTAGCTGTAATTTTTCAACATTACGCCACAATGGAGATGATTTTAAGCAAGCGTTGATCTCATCAGCGTATGTTGAACGTGGAATGACTGGAAGTGTTTGTCTGAAATCACCTGAAAGGACCAACAGAGTTCCGCCAAATAGTTTGTCACTGTTTTTAATATCTTTCAATGTCCTGTTCAACGCCTCAAGTGAATGTTTGTGTGCCATAGTACATTCATCCCAAATAATAATTTTACACCGTTTCAGCACAGTGGCCATGGACGATTGTTTCTTAATGTTGCATACTGCGTCAGGGTTATTCTGAATATTTAGTGGCAGCTTAAATACTGAATGAGCTGTTCTACCTCCATCCAATAAAGTTGCTGCAATGCCCGATGATGCAACGGCCAATGCGATGCCATTATTTGATCGTATTTCAGCAAGAATTAGCGAAATAACGAATGTTTTGCCAGTTCCACCCGGTGCATCCAAAAAGAAGAACCCACCTTGTCCAGCTGAAACTGCGAGCATAATGCGATCATAAATGGTTCTTTGTTCCTCATTCATTAGTGGGACATTGCGGGCAACAATCGCTGCCATTTCTACAGTACTGTACTGCAGTTCACGATTCATTTCAGTATTCATTAAATCAGATGCAGTTCGATTTGGCGAATTCATACCGAAATTACTAAGTGGTAAGTTGGCAATGACAATGCAAAGATCCTCAATAGCAATCAATGCTTCATTGTACATTTCGTCGCTGAATGTTATGGTTAGATCGTGGCACCGTATACGATGTTGATGCAATATATCATCAGTCATTGAATCTTTGTGATTTTCCCATAATATCTGTGCTCGGGCTGGGAAACATGTAGTTAACACTATAGCGAATAGTAGACGAATTTGTATTGCTGTACAGTTCAATGCAGCTTCAGCAAGCATGCATTCCCACTGGTTGTCGTCTTCCAGCAAGCCGAGTGCAAGGCATGCATCTTTATACGTTGGATATTGTTGCCCATTCACTTTACGTATATCTTGAAATGATAATGGGCCAGTAACATTAACCAACAACAGTCGAAGATAAAAGCACTCAGTGTGTCTTGGATTGACTGTAAATAATCGCCCCAAGGCGTTTGATTTAAATAAATTGAGACATGCAGCAACTGGTGAGCCTTGCTTGCGGGGCATCCATGTTTTTGTTTGAGTCCATGTGAAATAGCGTGGTACTTGTGAATAGAGTAATGTTCGTGCAAAGGCACCAAAATCATCCGCACGATTACACAATTCAAAAAATGCAGTGAGTGTAGTTTTAGGTGGATTTATTGCACGATCAATCGCTGTCTCGTTCGTGAAAAATACACGCTGACCGTTTTCAAGATGGATGGCTAACTGAACAACTGCTGGATCCCGTTCATGAATTGGAAAACCAAAGATACGCCAAGCAGCTTCATTGGAGCTGATGTACCGACCAATTTGGTAGAGCGTTATTTCATCGTTTTTATTCATTGGAGGAGCATTCACATTAGTATTTTCCACTCTAAACACAGCCATATCACTGCCTTTATGGACATACTTGCAAATGTATTTGATGCTCTTCACAGAACTGCAGAACTCAACATTAATATGAGCATTATATGTCTTGCTCAGCAGAGGCGAATATGGCACCACCCAACGATTGTCAATATCAATGTCTGTGTTGATGATATTTTTAATAAATGATTGTCCGCCATTTTCAGGATTTCTTCGACGATATATTGGGTATCCGTCGACATTTTTGACCGTATCATTGGTAAAATCTTTAGGGAAATTTTTAGTACATTTTCCATCAGCCATGCAAGGCGATGAACTATTAAGAGTACCACATGGACCATGAATCATGTTTGTTGTAACAATATCAAACAGCAGTTGGTCAGTGGATGGATCTGGAATTTCAGCAGAAATGATACTATCGATTTCTTCAGGACGGATTTTGTCGATGAACCAAACGAAAATGTGTGCATGAGGTAATCCTCGCTTTTGCCACTCAACCGAATACATCCAGCAACGTGTGGGACCGAATACATGTGATTTAGTAATGAAACTTATTAAAGACTTCAACTTTTGTCTGAACACACGTGCTGTAATGTCATGGCGATGTATTGCATTTTGGCCAGGCAGTAGCAAAGATGTAATCTCTGGCCATTTTGGATTACATGTGAACGTGATAAATAAACATGGTCGTCCATATTCGCGCACGAAAGTCAGAGCATCCTGTATATATTCTTGCATATGACGTGGACTGCCTACGTACGATGATGGTAAAATGACATGGTTACCAATTTCGGCGACGTCGGCGTTGTTGTTGATAGCGTCTCGCAAATGAATGTACTCTTCCGCGCGCAGCTTTTGTTGATTATATCGTAAGTATCGTAGTCGTTCGCTCTCAATCTTCGCGTACATGTCGACCATGAATTGTTGACAAAGCTCACGACATCGTAAAATGACGTTGTCCAGGCCACGTCTAATCATTAATCGGTACGCATAATAATCCTTTGAGCTAACGTTCTTGTTTGTTTCAGCTCCTGTAATTTATTCATAAAAATTAATTTAAATTTATTACGTTCAATAATTTAATTGTTTTGTTAAATGATTAATGATCAAATTAATAATCAATGAAGTACCTGATACGGGATCTCGTTGTTTTATGTTTATGCAATATCCGTCTTGTCCCTTCCAAAATATTAGCGGATATTGGAGAGCGTCATATGAACGATGTGTGTCAGCAATGAACTGAAGATTATTATTTCTTCTACGAATCACAATTTCTCGTGCAGCTGTACAATCGCCAACCATGATTCCAGCAACATCATCAACAACGGGTGCATTGAATCTACGAATATGCTCTCCAGCTGGTGTTTTATCAGGATTAATGACGATAGCGTGATTATCGCTTTGTAATTGGTGCATATGTGATTTGAATATTTTCAACAACTCGTTGTGCTCGTTCAAAAGAGCATCTAGCTCACTGACGATGCGCCTGGCATAAAGTGAATCAAGGTTATTATAATCACAACGTGCATTCACGCGATTGGCAAGTGCGTTTCCGGAATCCTCGCCGCCCATAAAGTAGATTTGTAAAAATTTATGTGGTTCGTTTGGCATTGGCAGCAGTGAGCCCATTTTATGATAAACTTGGCCTCTGATTTTGAATGTAGAATTGAATTGTTGAGCATTTGCATTAGTATTTCGAACTATTTCTGTTGCACCGAACGATGTCATTTGAAAGCATGAATTGAATCTTCGAATTGACTTCAGGAGCACGTTAGAATCTGGATCCGTGCCGATAAGTAAGCCGTTCAATGGTTCAGGTGGTGTTTCAATTTCAGGTAGTTGCACTTTTCCTGACGCGCAACACATCCCAGCTGGCTCATTTTTGAATTTTAGAGCATGACAATGCGGACATTCCTTGTCCATAGCACCAATTACCACTTTTGAATGAGCATAATATTCAATATCGGGCTCATACTGGAATGCTAGACGCAGGAACGAATCAGATATAAATGCTCGATGTACCTGTTGTCGTTGTTGGTCATTTGTTCTGCGTCTATTGACTGTGAAACGGCGTGATTGTCGTTGTTCTAATCTTCTGACTTCATTGCGTTCAGCTCGTGTATCGTCTGGCTCTTCTTGATGCAATTGCGCCATTCTGACACGTGCATCAGTATTTTGTTGCTGGATTTCTTCTTCGTTTCTTTCGGATCTTCTATTTCGCAAGTTTCGAGACTTACTTGTATTACGGCTCAAATCAGCCCCTTTGCGTTTTCTTGGCATTGCTCACTGTACAAAACACACATAAATAGAATTATTGAAATTACTTAATGATGAAAAATGTTAAAAGTATAATTAGGGCCAGGATTTTTGCCACAGTTTTGAAATGATTAGTTTTAATTTATGAAAGTTTAACAAAAATATAAGTTTTATGGAAAAATTTTTCAAACAAAAGTAAAAAATTAAATTTTATGAAAACATTGTCTCTTATAATTTTTTCATACAACCAATATTTCCATTGACATTTCAAAATAAAGATTCATTATGATTGAATTTTTGGAAACTATGAAAATCTTAATTGTTCAATTACATTTTTTTAATAAAATTAAATTAAAATTACATTTTCATAAGATCAACAACATTTTCGATATAAATAAAAAAAAGTATACTTACAACACAAAATCCGTTGTTATTGGAAGCTCGTGTCACGTGTTGAGTACTTTTGTGGTTATAAAATCACTTGATAAACTAATCGTGCAAAATACACTCAAAATTGATAATTTAATTATTATTGATAAAATAGGAATGATTAAAAGTTTATATGAGAGTTACACTGAGATAGCAAAATGATAATTGTCAACGTTACTACTACACTTGATGTATAAACAATAATGATGGCCGACAACTGTGTAGGGAGTGAGAAAGAAAGGAGACCGGCACACTGAGATAGCAAAATAATAATTGTCAACGTTACTACTACACTTGATGTATAAACAATAATGATGGCCGACAACTGTGTAGGGAGTGAGAAAGAAAGGAGACCGGCTTCGTTCTCATCCCTACTCCGTGAATTAAGATTTTCATAAGATCAACAACATTTTCGATATAAATAAAAAAAATTATACTTACAACACAAAATCCGTTGTTATTGGAAGCTCGTGTCACGTGTTAAGTACTTTTGTGGTTATAAAATCACTTGATAAACTAATCGTGCAAAATACACTCAAAATTGATAATTTAATTATTATTGATAAAATAGGAATGATTAAAAGTTTATATGAGAGTTACACTGAGATAGCAAAATAATAATTGTCAACGTTACTACTACACTTGATGTATAAACAATAATGATGGCCGACAACTGTGTAGGGAGTGAGAAAGAAAGGAGACCGGCACACTGAGATAGCAAAATAATAATTGTCAACGTTACTACTACACTTGATGTATAAACAATAATGATGGCCGACAACTGTGTAGGGAGTGAGAAAGAAAGGAGACCGGCACACTGAGATAGCAAAATAATAATTGTCAACGTTACTACTACACTTGATGTATAAACAATAATGATGGCCGACAACTGTGTAGGGAGTGAGAAAGAAAGGAGACCGGCTTCGTTCTCATCCCTACTCCGTGAATTAAGATTTTCATAAGATCAACATTTTCGATATAAATAAAAAAAAGTATACTTACAACACAAAATCCGTTGTTATTGGAAGCTCGTGTCACGTGTTGAGTACTTTTGTGGTTATAAAATCACTTGATAAACTAATCGTGCAAAATACACTCAAAATTGATAATTTAATTATTATTGATAAAATAGGAATGATTAAAAGTTTATATGAGAGTTACACTGAGATAGCAAAATGATAATTGTCAACGTTACTACTACACTTGATGTATAAACAATAATGATGGCCGACAACTGTGTAGGGAGTGAGAAAGAAAGGAGACCGGCACACTGAGATAGCAAAATAATAATTGTCAACGTTACTACTACACTTGATGTATAAACAATAATGATGGCCGACAACTGTGTAGGGAGTGAGAAAGAAAGGAGACCGGCTTCGTTCTCATCCCTACTCCGTGCTGTTTACTGGGTCAGAAGTGACACCTGAAGACATCTGGCGAGGTTAACTAATTAAATGACGATTGATCAGTTTTCGACCGGAGATAAAAAATGATTAAATTACTAAAATGGCTATTAAAAAATGAGGGTTGATCGTTGAAGGGTAAAAATTAAGGATTGTATGTATTTTTGTATGTTGTATCATAAAAATATTGAAACTAAAAATTTTGTCTAAAAAATAAAAAAAAAAATTCAGGGGTGGACTACCCCTAACATTTAGGGGGATGAAAAATAGATGTTGGCCGATTCTCAGACCTACTCAATACGCTCACAAAATTTCATGAGAATCGGTCAAGCCGTTTCGGAGGAGTATGGGAACGAAAACTGTGACACGAGAATTTTATATATTAGAGAATACAGTATTTGTAATTTTTTTAAATTTAATAATATAACATATCAGCGAAAAATTTTATTTCAATTGGTTTTAATTGATTCATTTGTCATCAGAATTGTGTTCGACCATTATGAAAACATCCTTTAATTATAAAGATTATGAAGCAAGATACACCAACAAGGAAAGCAATTAGTACCAGAAAAACTAAAAAAACAAGAACAACTCATAGAGAAACATACATTTTTTCCAAACCCGAATGCGTACTTTTATTGGTGTTAATGTTTGCATCCTGTACATCATAAAATATTTGTGATGTAAATTTGTTGACCGGCTAATATTCGTCACCGGAATGGTTGTAGAAGAGATGTGAGGCGGTAATTGTTGAAGTTACCAAATACAAGTCTGAATATGCCTACTGACATTCATTATTTTCAGCTAGTATTAATTAGGATTGAAGCCATTAAAATTCACAAATAGTTTGTCAAAAATGCTTATTTTTTTTTTTTTAAAGGCAGATTTTGTTCCAGAGTAAATCTGGGCAGTCTGGTTAGCGCACGCGGCTGCTTGGGCCATAGGGCGCTTAGAGGGAAGGATAAAGGATAAGGATATGAAAGAAGATTTAGAAAGTAAAGCGGTGAGGTAATTAGCAAAGGACCATGCTGCTTCAGTGGGATTCGAACCCACGACCCTTTGGCTGGTAATCACAGTACGCTATTGACTGTGCTACCGGGGCCGTCAAAAAAATAATAAATGCTTATTATTTTATTCATTAGGCGCCAGTTTTCACGTCTTTATTAATTGTAATGTATAGTTTCATTATAACCTCAAACAGCAATTATCATAAACAACCTTAAGTAACAAATGAGAAAAATTAAATAAATTTACCAGCAAGTACACATGTATCGTAACATTTAATTTAACAATTGAAGAATTGTAAGTGGTAAATAATAACATCAAAATTATATTTGATTTGTTAATAACACAAATAATATTTTACAATGTTATGTAGACCTTATATACATTCAAATTTATGATCAACTCATGTTAATTTCGAAAAATTTGCTTCCGAAATTCTGGATAGCGGAGAATTGTTTGAAACTTGCTAATGCACATGTCCTATAAATATCAATTAGTTTTTGAGACCTTAATCGAATGTGATCCTGTAAATAAAAAACAAATTAATTAAAAGTACATAGTCTAACTACTATACGTGTAAATTCAAGTAAAACGTCAGTTAGGCAATATGTGAAACTTTAAAAAACAGATCATCTATTATAAAAGTTCCCGCCGACTACATGCTGTCAGCTTCAATACCCCTGCACGTATCATCAATAATATTGTCTTTTAATACATAAATTTATGCAATTTAACCTACTCGCGGAAACCAAGCAAATAACTCATCTCAAAATCTTTGTCTTATGTCACTTTATTATAATTTAAAACAAGCATCACTGCAATTTAACAATATTACACATAAAGTAAAATTTAAAATGAACACATAAATCATACGCTGGCGATATATGTGTACGATAAATACATATTGCTGTCATAATTTATAAAACATTCAGAATATTCTAGACTTAGATTATAGAGTACAATGATACACAATGCCTTTTAAGCATAGGAATTGTATTGCAGCCAAAAATCCCGTACAATTGCGATGAAACAAATATTTTTTCACGACCCTTACCCATCTAAACTTTAAGCTGCTAACTCTATTTTGTATAATGTATTTTAAAAGCTTTTAAAATGAAAAAAGGTATTATTTTACTTTAAAAAAAGTATGAAAATTTATACAAATATATTGGGTCACCAAAAACAAACAATAATTAACGTAAATATAAATATAAAAAAAAACAAAGAATAATTAACATACGTGCATGCTGTGCCTGACATTTATTTTTCACTAATAGATCTAAATATGATCTTTTTAGTAGGGGAAGTTTATTTGGACTTTCAATTTGTACGTTTGACTTTAAATGTAAACAATCGTTCCGTGCAAAATATTTCTTTTAATATTGTGTTTTGTCATTTTGAAAGTGAAATTATTATAAAAAGTGAGGTAAAAAATGTTATATAAATTGAATAATAAATTTTAATAATTATATTTACAGAAATAGAACTATTAAGTTAAAAATTGTTATTCGCGAATTTCATTTTTAAGGTGAGATGTCCGTAAAAACATTATATATTTGAATAAAGATCAAAGTTGCTTATTGTTCAACTACTTTTTATTAGAAATCGAGTGCCCTAAGTGCTTAAATAATAAAAAAATTTTGTGCAACATTGAATGTAAACAGACGATTAGTTGTGATCAAATTGACGTGTCAATGACGGCCGCCAGATTATTTTGTTTTATATTTTCACATAGTCAAAAATTGTATTTATTAATATACAATTATCATATATGTAAAATATTAATCTATATAAGGTGCCTGAGAAAATCCAAGTTAATTTTCATAGGAAATCATAAATTATTTATAAGAATATAATTTTGAGTTTATGAATTTTTATAGCAGTCAGTAAGTATTAATATATGATACTAGCCGTATTCCAATGGACCAATTTTGCTACTCGCAAGTACTTTGGAGTAGATGCCCATAGGAACACACAGTTTACTGACAGAAGTAAAATATAACTTCAAAATAGGCAACAACAATACCTTAGATTAAAGAATACCTGGATAGGCCCTTACCGTATATGTATACGCAATTTTGTTTACAATTTATTGCGAAGCGGCGAGAAATGGCATTTATTAGATAGCTTTTTGTGGATTTTTTTATGTAGACATGACACTCACTGCCATCTAGTTCTCGTAATAGAAATTTATTGAATTGCAAAAGCATAATTTATATTCTTTTTAATTCACTTATTGGAAACAAAAATACAATTTAAACACAACGATAGGCAATTTTTATTTTTTGTACAAACTTTTTATATGAAACGGAATTTTATTTTAGGTTTATTATTCATTTCGTAAATATCATTCAAATATAAAGCGGCTCAATTTTGTAGACTTTCGGAGATTTTTACAACCTGCCATTCTCCATGAAAGTGATTACACTTTGAACTAATCTAACTAGGTTGTCATTTTTGAAGTTGTATTGTGTCATATAGGAAAGTGCAATTTAAAGTGCAGTTTTTATCTATTTTAAAGTATTTACGAAAAAGTAAGTATTTTTATAAATAGTTATATTTTTGATAAAACTTAATACGAAGTTTTTATTTCAGAAAATTAAGTAATTTATTAGAAATTGCTAGAAATTCGACGAAATGAGGAAACCGGGAAATTCTTTATTTCGGTAAGTTGACATCTTTATTTTTACTAACCAAAACAACAAATATTTAGTTTGTGATGTGCCTAAATGGCTGTTAGTGTTTTATTTTATCCAAAAAGTGGTGAAAAAGTGAAAAGTTGGTCATTAAATAAATGTAAACAAATCCGATGTTGACAGTTCAATGTTTACCAGAAAATAGTTCAGTGCCAGTGTCTATGAAGTGTGTGTAAGAAAGTTTAAGGGAATAAATTTTTCAGTCTATTTTCCATTGCTGTTTTCATTGTGTTATAATAAATAAAGTTTATTCTTCGGTAAGCTTATTATTTAAATAAATTTGTTTTGCTTTCTCTATTACACCATATTATAATGCATTTACTGAATAATAATTTTAAAATTTTTTTTAAATATTAGTTATTAATTTTTTAAGTACATTAAATTGTTTATCTTGTAATTTAGTTTTAAAGCATTTCCTTTCATGTTGTATACGATTAACTTCTTATTGTCCACATAATTGTTTTCATATAATCAAATAACTTACAATTTATATTTTTATATGCTCTTCCACTTTATAATTCTGTTTTAATAAATAATATATAGTGAAATATCTAATAAATAAATAAATAATATTTTAAAATAGAATACTGTGTTTTATTATAAATTTCCAAAACTAATTCCATCAAACAACAAAACCCGCAATATTAAAAAATCTATTCGTTTACGCATAAATGACATCGCATATGAAAATGGTTTTAAACGAACCGCTTCAATCGCATACTGAAGTTTAAAATTGGCTCCCAATGATTTACGCCGTTTCAGTTGTATTGCATGTGTGTACGTTCTACGAATGTATTGCCAACAAAATTTGGACAGAATTTTTATGTAGAGGCCTATCCAGTTCTTCTTTAATCTAAGAACAATACTGAGTTTACTTACACATAAACAATAAAAACTGAGTTTATTCACACATAAACAATGCTGACGAAAATATGACTCTCCAACATAACCAACTAACCCGCTAAGCCATCTATTTCCAGTTCGGGAACTAAAATACCCTACCGTAAATTGTATGACGTAAATACGCATGCAAACTACTCATTTGTTCGAGGTGGATTAGATGATGACAGCTGGAACTAATCGTGAGTAGCAAAATTGGTCCATTGGAATACGGCTACTATTATGCATTAATTATATTATTAAAGCTGCTTCCATTGAAAACGATGTGAGCGAATTTCTTACCATAAAAATGATTCGATGATCTATTTCCATAATTTATTTAGAAACGTAAGTATTATAGAAGTTCTGTTTTATGTTTTGAAATGTAAACTTTTACATAGCAAAAAAAAACGTTTTATATAGTTCCTGATTCTAAATTTATTAAATTAAATAACTTTTGCAGTTAGTTAAATAATTTAAATAACTTCGATTATTATTTGAGAAATCTGCACCAAAGCAACAAGTACAAATATAAGGCATTTTCCTGTCATCATCTACTACTACCTCGAACAAAGGACCACATCGAACGGGGAGTTACGCATACAATTTACGTTAGGTGGATTCTAGTTGCTAAAGTGAAAATAGATACTTTTGCGGGTTCGTTGGTTTGAAGGTGAGATGTCCGTAAAAATATTATATATTTGAATAAAGATCATAGTTGCTTATTGTTCAACTACTTTTTATTAGAAATCGAGTGCCCTAAGTGCTTAAATAATTAAAAATTGTTGTGTAACATTGAATATAAACAGACGATTAGTTGTGATCAAATTGACGTGTCAATGACGGCCGCCAGATTACTTTCTGCTTTATATTTTCACATAGTCAAAAATTGTATTTATTAATATACAATTATCACATATGTAAACTATTAATCTATATAAGGTGCATGAGAAAATCCAAGTTAATTTTCATAGGAAATTATGAATCATTTATAAGAATATTATTTTGAATTTATGAATTTTTATACCAGTCTCAGTATGTATTTATATGTTACTGTAACGCATTAATTATATTATTAAAGCTGCTTCTATTTGAAAACGATGTGAGATCATTTCTGACCATAAAAATGATCTATG
This sequence comes from Atherix ibis, assembly GCA_958298945.1. NCBI lineage: Eukaryota > Metazoa > Arthropoda > Insecta > Diptera > Athericidae > Atherix > Atherix ibis. Next base: position 58,499,048 of record OY282607.1, on the reverse strand, counting down.
TAATTTTTTGATTTATTTTATAATTTATTTAGAAAAGTATTAAAGAATTTCTGTTTTATGTTTTGAAATGTAAACTTGTATATGCAAATAAATTAATTCACAGAAAAAAAAACGTTTTATATAGTTCCATATTCTAAATTTATTAAATTAAATGACCGTTGCAGTTAGTTAAATAATTTAAATAACTTCGATTATTATTTGAAAAATCTGCACCAAAGCAATATGTACAAATATATATTTGTATCATACATATTGTGAAAGTGATGCCTTTGAGCAGTATTCATGTGTCAGTTAGCTTTAAGGTTGGATACCGTTTTTTGGCTCCCTGTGTATCCTTATATTCCATAATCTAAGACCATGAGAGTGCACAAAATTACGACATGGCCTGAAAGTGTATACGGATTGGAAATTGGCATATGTGAATCCAATTGAAGCAAAAAAGTCCTGAGGAATGGTAATGAATCAAAGACCTCCTTTATCACCACTTAGCATCTATTAACTTAAAATGAAGCTATAAACCCTATTGTTTTACATGTATATTAAATGCTTTTAATATAAAATAACTTATAATTTTACTTAAAATAATTATGAAAACGTAATACAAAATTTTGTGTCATTAAAAACAAAGAATAATGGAGGAAAATTCATATCAAAATGTTGATAAAAATCTTTTTTAGCTGTTGTGCCTGACACCTAATTTTTACTTATAGAAATAAAGACTAGCAATTTGATAGGGGGAGTTTATTTTATCCTTCAATTAGTAATTTGAGATATCGTATGTAAAAATTCAGTTTTATACGGATTATATTTATTCAAAATTAAACTTTAATTAGTTGTTATTGTTTGTTTTAATATAAGTCAAATTTTAATAAAAAGTAAAATAAAAAAATAAAAAAAACACTATATTTAGTCATTTAAATGACTATATTTGACTAACTCCTTAGATCCATATAATTTTCAATTCTTTGTAAATATAAATTGAAGGCTTCATTATTTTCATCAAACTATTGTAAATGTTATGCCATGTGATGGAGTGGGTGGCCTAATTTATGTAGGGAGCAGTGTTAAAATGTCATCAATGTTTGCCATTTTTACTAATTTATAATTTTTATACGCATTACATATTAATTAATTTCATTTTTTAATTTCAGTCCGTACTATAATTTTGTAAAATATCATGTAGTTTGTACGTAAAGAAAATTACCTTAGGCCAATTATACTCTGTATTCAACTTAACCTTATTTCCTTTTCTTTATTCTCCGAATGATATTATTGTCACAACGTCATTCGCCAGTTGTTATGTACTTTTAAAGGTGACTCAGTATTGTTCAATAAATAATTCCATTCAGTACCTTATTTTAAGTTTTATTACAATAAGAAACAAATACGACAATAGAGCACATGTTTGAAGAGCGAATCGAAATTGAATGACGTTCAGAACAAATTATACGACACCCAATCGTGCGAATTAGTGTGGTTGACTCCGCAATCCAAGTCGAATTAATTCCAATCTCATTTTACAACAAGCAGAATTGAAGAAACCGCTGCAAAAAGAAGACAGCTCCATTTTACCAATTTTTTCACGAGAAGCAAAAAACTACGAATTCTGTGGATTTTTTTTACATAATTACTCCTTTTAGAAACTTGGATAGATATTAATATTAAAAATAAAACGATGGAGCTGAAGCAGGTAAAGTTAATGTAACGCCATGTTTCTGAAGGATTAACAAGTCCTTTAGCAAGTCAGAGGCAACACTGCTGCATTCTACGCCTTTTGCTGTATACGCCAAGACACGGTAGGAAGATATCCCAAATTTTTGTTTCCTTTGGTTTGAAACGGTTGTTTTTCCCATATCTGGGGAAACTGGAACTACTATAAATTTGCGGTATGTATTTTTAACCAGTTGAACCCATTCTTCTGGCAAATAGATCCTTTCCCGTTTTCTTTTCTCTTTTTCGATTAATCCAAAGCTCCTGTCGCAAGGAAGAAAACTGTGCCCCGGTTCTGGAAATCTGTGTATTATTTCATAAAATCTGTTAGTGTTTGCAAGAAGTGTATAAGATACTGAGCCAAGACTTTATTTTTATTTTGTGAGCTGCAGTTATAGGAATAAAGATATATTTTCCTGACTGTTGGTGCTAAAAAGTTCTCAAGAAAATAGTGTAAAAAGCTTACTACATCATTAGCTCCTTTTTGGCTATGGTTTTATCGTACATGAAAAAGTGCGATTTCCTAGAACTAGCTGCAAAAATGCAAAAGTTATATTCCCACAGTTGCCGTTTAAAGAAAATGTCACCACTAGTTGTGGGAGAGGCATATTTTGTTGGAATCGATAGCTAACAGCTCCATCTCCACACACCACATGTGGGGGAGGCATATTTGGTTGGAAATCGAAAGCTAACAGCTCCATCTCATCCTTGTTCTCTGAAATTTCTGCGGTGTCTTCTTTCATTTTTGTATAGAAATATTTTGTTTTTTTCTCGTGCACCTCTTTTTCAGTTACAAGATCCTTTTTTACGTCCTCGTTCTTTTCCCCTGATATAACTGAAGTTTCCCAGTCTATCGTAAGTTTGGCAAGTATCCGACCGCGGATTTCAAAATGAGTAGTTATAATTAAAAGAAAAGTGATGACAAAAATAGTCGTAAGTAACATGAGGCTTTAGTTTTCCATTGTTCGTGATGGCAGTGTATACATCGGGTTCGTACTTTTGCAAATAAAGCTTATGCATTTTTTGCATATTTAATACAGGTGATAAATAAAACTTGTTTTCATTTTTTGTGCGACTATAGTACGGTGATATTTTTGGAAAAGATTGTATATGAGTATCAATTTGATGGATTACATCCTCACGTATCATATTAGGACGATTATTGTGTTTCCCACGCATGTCTTTGGGTGCCGGAATGTTAGCTTTCAAGTGGTTAATAATAAGTTATACTCTTTTCTTACTAACACCATACAATGAACAAAAAAAATTTCTACAAACCTTGTTTAAAGTACTGCCGATTTGTATGGTGTATTCACAGGAACAAGAACGTTTTGGTCCATCACCCGATTTAGGTCTATGTCTGGCTACCTTTTTTACAACTAAATAATATGAAGATATTTTGTTTGGCAATGTCAGTTATTTTTGGCAACATTTTAATTTACAGTTGCAGTCTTGGCCGGTTTTTAATGCCGATATACGATTTTCCTTCAGCTTTCCTTCTCTTCGCAATATTTCTCTCCCACTTGCTTTCATCTCTTACTCGTTTCTTGCCAACTTTTTTCTTCGTAACTGTTTGTTCCTGGTCCCTATGGTCATCTTGAGAATCACTTTGGACCATTGCAATTTACACGGAGTAAGACCTTAATCTGCCAATGATCTGGCTGACTGACAACTCTGACTATTCGTCAAAGCCATATTTCACATTGGATGATGAAATTATGAGCTATTGCATGGAATTGTGAAATAATTATGAATTATTGCGGGAAATTGTGAAATTATCTGTAATTTATCCCGTGCATTCATTCAAATTATAAACTATTATCATGCATGTTCATTCAGTGCAAAAACAAAGCAGCTCCGGAGCTGCCTTGTTTTTGCACGGGATTCAGTAAAGGGCCATCTACATATCCTTTATATTTCCTTAGTGAATTAAGGCAGCTGCCTCGCTTTTCCACTGATTCATAGAGCAGCTTTGGAATACTTTATATCCACTGGAAAAAATGGAGCTGCCTCCTTTTGCAGTGGTGTCTTCAATTGTTTGACAGTTGAAATTTTTATAGATAATACAGTATTTGTAATTTTTTTAAATTTAATAATATAACATATCAGCGATACATTTTATTTCAATTGGTTTTAATTGATTCATTTGTCATCAGAATTGTGTTCGACCATTATGAAAACATCCTTTAATTATAAAGATTATGAAGCAAGATACACCAACAAGGAAAGCAATTAGTACCAGAAAAACTAAAAAAACAAGAACAACTCATAGAGAAACATACATTTTTTCCAAACCCGAATGCGTACTTTTATTGGTGTTAATGTTTGCATCCTGTACATCATAAAATATTTGTGATGTAAATTTGTTGACCGGCTAATATTCGTCACCGGAATAGGTTGTAGAAGAGATGTGAGGCGGTAATTGTTGAAGTTACCAAATACAAGTCTGAATATGCCTACTGACATTCATTATTTTCAGCTAGTATTAATTAGGATTGAAGCCATTAAAAAATTCACAAATAGTTTGTCAAAAATGCTTATTTTTTTTTTTTTTAAGGGCAGATTTTGTTCCAGAGTAAATCTGGGCAGTCTGGTTAGCGCACGCGGCTGCTTGGGCCATAGGGCGCTTAGAGGGAAGGATAAAGGATAAGGATATGAAAGAAGATTTAGAAAGTAAAGCGGTGAGGTAATTAGCGTAGGACCATGCTGCTACAGTGGGATTCGAACCCACGACCCTTTGGCTGGTAATCACAGTACGCTATTGACTGTGCTACCGGGGCCGTCAAAAAAATAATAAATGCTTATTATTTTATTCATTAGGCGCCAGTTTTCACGTCGTTATTAATTGTAATGTATAGTTTCATTATAACCTCAAACAGCAATTATCATAAACAACCTTAAGTAACAAATGAGAAAAATTAAATAAATTTACCAGCAAGTACACATGTATCGTAACATTTAATTTAACAATTGAAGAATTGTAAGTGGTAAATAATAACATCAAAATTATATTTGATTTGTTAATAACACAAATAATATTTTACAATGTTATGTAGACCTTATATACATTCAAATTTATGATCAACTCATGTTAATTTCGAAAAATTTGCTTCCGAAATTCTGGATAGGGGAGAATTGTTTGAAACTTGCTAATGCACATGTCCTATAAATATCAATTAGTTTTTGAGACCTTAATCGAATGTGATTCTGTAAATAAAAAACAAATTAATTAAAAGTACATAGTCTAACTACTATACGTGTAAATTCAAGTAAAACGTCAGTTAGGCAATATGTGAAACTTTAAAAAACAGATCATCTATTATAAAAATTCCCGCCGACTACATGCTGTCAGCTTCAATACCCCTGCACGTATCATCAATAATATTGTCTTTTAATATATAAATTTATGCAATTTAACCTACTCGCGGAAACCAAGCAAATAACTCATCTCAAAATCTTTGTCTTATGTCACTTTATTATAATTTAAAACAAGCATCACTGCAATTTAACAATATTACACATAAAGTAAAATTTAAAATCAACACATAAATCATACGCTGGCGATATATGTGTACGATCTTATATTAAAGAAGCACTGGATAGGCCTCTACACAAAAATTCTGTCCAACTTTTGTGGCAATACATTCATAGAACGCACACACATGCAATACAACAGAAACGGCGTAAATCATTGGGGGCCAATTTAAAAGTTCAGTATACCATTGAAGCGGTTCGTTTAAAACTATTTTTCATATGTGATATCATTTACGTGTAAAGAAGCCGATTTTTTAATATTGCGGATCTTGTAGTTTGATGGAAGTAGTTTTGTAAATATGCAATAAAACACAGTATTCTATTTTAAAATATTATTTATTTTTTTATTTCAGTATATATTATTTATTAAAACATAATTATAAAGTGTGGAGGAGTATATAAAAATGAAAATTGCAAATTATTTGATTATATCAAAACAATTATGTGCACAAATTTAAATTAATTTCGAAAATGCAAAATGTATTAAATGAGAAAATGTGATATTGTGTTTATGTTGAAATCAAACCACACCGCAACTTAGTAAATATAAATTGTGATCTAAAACAAGCATAAGTACATACAAAAACCTTAATTATAATATAAATGTGTGCTTGTGAATGAAATAGTTTTTAGATAGGTTTGTGCATTTAAATTAAATTAAAAAGGAAAGCATTAATTACATAGAGCATTACAATACATGAAGTTCTTGATAATATATAAGTTAATCGTATACAACATTAAAAGAAATGCTTTAAATCAAAAATAGAAAATGAAAAATTTAATATACTTAAATAATTAATAACTTATATTCTTAAAAAAAAAATGAAAACAATATTATTTAGTAAATGCATTATAATATGGTCTAATAGAGCAATCAAAACAAATTTATTTAAATAATAAGCTTACCGAAGAATAAACTTTATTTATTATAACACAATGAAAACAGCAATGGAAAATAGACAGAAAAATTCGGTCCCTTAAACTTTCTTACACACTCTTTATATACACCGGCACTGTACTATTTTATGGTAAACATTGAACTGTCAACATCGGATTCACAAATGACAAAGCTAACCCCCCAAGTCTCCACTTTCATGGAGAATTAAAGTTTTCAAACTCTCCGAAAGTCTACAAAATTGAGGCGGTTTATATTTGATTGATATTTACGAAATGTATAATAGACCTAAAATAGAATTCCATTTCGTATCAAAAGATTGTAAAAAAAATAAAAATGACCTATCGTTGTATTTAAATTGTATTTTTGTTTCCAATAAGTGAATTAAAATAAATATAAATTATGCTTTTGCAATTAAAGAAATTTCCATTACGACACATAGATGGCAGGGGGTGTCATGTCTACATAAAAAATTTTTGACACTCGTATCCCCCCAGCAAATATTTGTACACAAAATTGCGTATACATATACGGTAAGGGCCTATCCAGGTATTCTTTAATCTAAGTGTACGATAAATACATATTGCTGTCATAATTTATAAAACATTCAGAATATTCTAGACTTAAGGTGAGATGTCCGTAAAAACATTATATATTTGAATAAAGATCATAGTTGCTTATCGTTCAACTACTTTTTATTAGAAATCTAGTGCCCTAAGTGCTTAAATAATAAAAAAATTTTGTGCAACATTGAATGTAAACAGACGATTAGTTGTGATCAAATTGACGTGTCAATGACGGCCGCCAGATTATTTTGTTTTATATTTTCACATAGTCAAAAATTGTATTTATTAATATACAATTATCATATATGTAAAATATTAATCTATATAAGGTGCCTGAGAAAATCCAAGTTAATTTTCATAGGAAATCATAAATTATTTATAAGAATATAATTTTGAATTTATGAATTTTTATAGCAGTCAGTAAGTATTAATATATGATACTAGCCGTATTCCAATGGACCAATTTTGCTACTCGCAAGTACTTTGGAGTAGATGCCCATAGGAACACACAGTTTACTGACAGAAGTAAAATATAACTTCAAAATAGGCAACAACAATACCTTAGATTAAAGAATACCTGGATAGGCCCTTACCGTATATGTATACGCAATTTTGTTTACAATTTATTGCGAAGCGGCGAGAAATGGCATTTATTAGATAGCTTTTTGTGGATTTTTTTATGTAGACATGACACTCACTGCCATCTAGTTCTCGTAATAGAAATTTATTGAATTGCAAAAGCATAATTTATATTCTTTTTAATTCACTTATTGGAAACAAAAATACAATTTAAACACAACGATAGGCAATTTTTATTTTTTGTACAAACTTTTTATATGAAACGGAATTTTATTTTAGGTTTATTATTCATTTCGTAAATATCATTCAAATATAAAGCGGCTCAATTTTGTAGACTTTCGGAGATTTTTACAACCTGCCATTCTCCATGAAAGTGATTACACTTTGAACTAATCTAACTAGGTTGTCATTTTTGAAGTTGTATTGTGTCATATAGGAAAGTGCAATTTAAAGTGCAGTTTTTATCTATTTTAAAGTATTTACGAAAAAGTAAGTATTTTTATAAATAGTTATATTTTTGATAAAACTTAATACGAAGTTTTTATTTCAGAAAATTAAGTAATTTATTTGAAATTGCTAGAAATTCGACGAAATGAGGAAACCGGGAAATTCTTTATTTCGGTAAGTTGACATCTTTATTTTTACTAACCAAAACAACAAATATTTAGTTTGTGATGTGCCTAAATGGCTGTTAGTGTTTTATTTTATCCAAAAAGTGGTGAAAAAGTGAAAAGTTGGTCATTAAATAAATGTAAACAAATCCGATGTTGACAGTTCAATGTTTACCAGAAAATAGTTCAGTGCCAGTGTATATGAAGTGTGTGTAAGAAAGTTTAAGGGAATAAATTTTTCAGTCTATTTTCCATTGCTGTTTTCATTGTGTTATAATAAATAAAGTTTATTCTTCGGTAAGCTTATTATTTAAATAAATTTGTTTTGCTTTCTCTATTACACCATATTATAATGCATTTACTTAATAATAATTTTAAAATTTTTTTAAAATATTAGTTATTAATTTTTTAACTACATTAAATTGTTCATCTTGTAATTTAGTTTTAAAGCATTTCCTTTCATGTTGTATACGATTAACGTCTTATTGTCCACATAATTGTTTTCATATAATCAAATAACTTACAATTTATATTTTTATATGCTCTTCCACTTTATTATTCTGTTTTAATAAATAATATATAGTGAAATATCTAATAAATAAATAAATAATATTTTAAAATAGAATACTGTGTTTTATTATAAATTTCCAAAACTAATTCCATCAAACAACAAAACCCGCAATATTAAAAAATCTATTCGTTTACGCATAAATGACATCGCATATGAAAATGGTTTTGAACGAACCGCTTCAATCGCATACTGAAGTTTAAAATTGGCTCCCAATGATTTACGCCGTTTCAGTTGTATTGCATGTGTGTACGTTCTACGAATGTATTGCCAACAAAATTTGGACAGAATTTTTATGTAGAGGCCTATCCAGTTCTTCTTTAATCTAAGAACAATACTGAGTTTACTTACACATAAACAATAAAAACTGAGTTTATTCACACATAAACAATACTGACAAAAATATGACTCTCCAACATAACCAACTAACCCGCTAAGCCATCTATTTCCAGTTCGGGAACTAAAATACCCTACCGTAAATTGTATGACGTAAATACGCATGCAAACTACTCATTTGTTCGAGGTGGTGTAGATGATGACAGCTGGAACTAATCGTGAGTAGCAAAATTGGTCCATTGGAATACGGCTACTATTATGCATTAATTATATTATTAAAGCTGCTTCCATTGAAAACGATGTGAGCGAATTTCTTACCATAAAAATGATTCGATGATCTATTTCATTTTTTGATCTATTTTCATAATTTATTTAGAAACGTAAGTATTATAGAAGTTCTGTTTTATGTTTTGAAATGTAAACTTTTACATAGCAAAAAAAAACGTTTTATATAGTTCCTGATTCTAAATTTATTAAATAAAATAACTGTTGCAGTTAGTTGAATAATTTAAATAACTTCGATCATTATTTGAGAAATCTGCACCAAAGCAACAAGTACAAATATAAGGCATTTTCCTGTCATCATCTACTACTACCTCGAACAAAGGACCACATCGAACGGGGAGTTACGCATACAATTTACGTTAGGTGGATTCTAGTTGCTAAAGTGAAAATAGATACTTTTGCGGGTTCGTTGGTTTGAAGGTGAGATGTCCGTAAAAATATTATATATTTGAATAAAGATCATAGTTGCTTATTGTTCAACTACTTTTTATTAGAAATCGAGTGCCCTAAGTGCTTAAATAATTAAAAATTGTTGTGTGACATTGAATATAAACAGACGATTAGTTGTGATCAAATTGACGTGTCAATGACGGCCGCCAGATTACTTTCTGCTTTATATTTTCACATAGTCAAAAATTGTATTTATTAATATACAATTATCATATATGTAAACTATTAATCTATATAAGGTGCATGAGAAAATCCAAGTTAATTTTCATAGGAAATTATGAATCATTTATAAGAATATTATTTTGAATTTATGAATTTTTATACCAGTCTCAGTATGTATTTATATGTTACTGTAACGCATTAATTATATTATTAAAGCTGCTTCTATTTGAAAACGATGTGAGATCATTTCTGACCATAAAAATGATCTATTTAATTTTTTGATTTATTTTATAATTTATTTAGAAAAGTATTATAGAATTTCTGTTTTATGTTTTGAAATGTAAACTTGTATATGCAAATAAATTAATTCACAGAAAAAAAACGTTTTATATAGTTCCATATTCTAAATTTATTAAATTAAATGACCGTTGCAGTTAGTTAAATAATTTAAATAACTTCGTTTATTATTTGAAAAATCTGCACCAAAGCAATATGTACAAATATATATTTGTATCATACATATTGTGAAAGTGATGCCTTTGAGCAGTATTCATGTGTCAGTTAGCTTTAAGGTTGGATACCGTTTTTTGGCTCCCTGTGTATCCTTATATTCCATAATCTAAGACCATGAGAGTGCACAAAATTACGACATGGCCTGAAAGTGTATACGGATTGGAAATTGGCATATGTGAATCCAATTGAAGCAAAAAAGTCCTGAGGAATGGTAATGAATCAAAGACCTCCTTTATCACCACTTAGCATCTATTAACTTAAAATGAAGCTATAAACCCTATTGTTTTACATGTATATTAAATGCTTTTAATATAAAATAACTTATAATTTTACTTAAAATAATTATGAAAACGTAATACAAAATTTTGTGTCATTAAAAACAAAGAATAATGGAGGAAAATTCATATCAAAATGTTGATAAAAATCTTTTTTAGCTGTTGTGCCTGACACCTAATTTTTACTTATAGAAATAAAGACTAGCAATTTGATAGGGGGAGTTTATTTTATCCTTCAATTAGTAATTTGAGATATCGTATGTAAAAATTCAGTTTTATACGGATTATATTTATTCAAAATTAAACTTTAATTAGTTGTTATTGTTTGTTTTAATATAAGTCAAATTTTAATAAAAAGTAAAATAAAAAAATAAAAAAAACACTATATTTAGTCATTTAAATGACTATATTTGACTAACTCCTTAGATCCATATAATTTTCAATTCTTTGTAAATATAAATTGAAGGCTTCATTATTTTCATCAAACTATTGTAAATGTTATGCCATGTGATGGAGTGGGTGGCCTAATTTATGTAGGGAGCAGTGTTAAAATGTCATCAATGTTTGCCATTTTTACTAATTTATAATTTTTATACGCATTACATATTAATTAATTTCATTTTTTAATTTCAGTCCGTACTATAATTTTGTAAAATATCATGTAGTTTGTACGTAAAGAAAATTACCTTAGGCCAATTATACTCTGTATTCAACTTAACCTTAATTCCTTTTCTTTATTCTCCGAATGATATTATTGTCACAACGTCATTCGCTAGTTGTTATGTACTTTTAATGGTGGCTCAGTATTGTTCAATAAATAATTCCATTCAGTACCTTATTTTAAGTTTTATTACAATAAGAAACAAACACGACAATAGAGCACATGTTTGAAGCGCGAATTGAAATTGAATGACGTTCAGAACAAATTATACGACACCCAATCGTGCGAATTAGTGTGGTTGACTCCGCAATCCAAGTCGGATTAATTCCAATCTCATTTTACAACAAGCAGAATTGAAGAAACCGCTGCAAAAAGAAGACAGCTCCATTTTACCAATTTTTTCACGAGAAGCAAAAAACTACGAATTCTGTGGATTTTTTTTACATAATTACTCCTTTTAGAAACTTAGATAGATATTAATATTAAAAATAAAACGAGCTGAAGCAGGTAAAGTTAATGTAACGCCATGTTTCTGAAGGATTAACAAGTCCTTTAGCAAGTCAGAGGCAACACTGCTGCATTCTACGCCTTTTGCTGTATACGCCATGACACGGTAGGAAGATATCCCAAATTTTTGTTTCCTTTGGTTTGAAACGGTTGTTTTTCCCATATCTGGGGAAACTGGAACTACTATAAATTTGCGGTATGTATTTTTAACCAGTTGAACCCATTCTTCTGGCAAATAGATCCTTTCCCGTTTCCTTTTCTCTTTTTCGATTAATCCAAAGCTCCTGTCGCAAGGAAGAAAACTGTGCCCCGGTTCTGGAAATCTGTGTATTATTTCATAAAATCTGTTAGTGTTTGCAAGAAGTGTATAAAGATACTGAGCCAAGACTTTATTTTTATTTTGTGAGCTGCAGTTATCGGAATAAAGATATATTTTCCTGACTGTTGGTGCTAAAAAGTTCTCAAGAAAATAGTGTAAAAAGCTTACATCATTAGCTCCTTTTTGGCTATGGTTTCATCGTACATGAAAAAGTGCGATTTCCTAGAACTAGCTGCAAAAATGCAAAAGTTATATTCCCACAGTTGCCGTTTAAAGAAAATGTCACCACTAGTTGTGGGAGAGGCATATTTTGTTGGAATCGATAGCTAACAGCTCCATCTCCACACACCACATGTGGGGGAGGCATATTTGGTTGGAAATCGAAAGCTAACAGCTCCATCTCATCCTTGTTCTCTGAAATTTCTGCGGTGTCTTCTTTCATTTTTGTATAGAAATATTTTGCTTTTTTCTCGTGCACCTCTTTTTTAGTTACAAGATCCTTTTTTACGTCCTCGTTCTTTTCCCCTGATATAACTGAAGTTTTCCAGTCTATCGTAAGTTTGGCAAGTATCCGACCGCGGATTTCAAAATGAGTAGTTATAATTTAAAGAAAAGTGATGACAAAAATAGTCGTAAGTAACATGAGGCTTTAGTTTTCCATTGTTCGTGATGGCAGTGTATACATCGGGTTCGTACTTTTGCAAATAAAGCTTATGCATTTTTTGCATATTTAATACAGGTGATAAATAAAACTTGTTTTCATTTTTTGTGCGACTATAGTACGGTGATATTTTTGGAAAAGATTGTATATGAGTATCAATTTGATGGATTACATCCTCACGTATCATATTAGGACGATTATTGTGTTTCCCACGCATGTCTTTGGGTGCCGGAATGTTAGCTTTCAAGTGGTTAATAATAAGTTATACTCTTTTCTTACTAACACCGTACAATGAACAAAAAAAATTTCTACAAAACTTGTGTAAAGTACTGCCGATTTGTATGGTGTATTCACAGGAACAAGAACGTTTTGGTCCATCACCCGATTTAGGTCTATGTCTGGCTAACTTTTTTACAACTAAATAATATGAAGATATTTTGTTTGGCAATGTCAGTTATTTTTGGCAACATTTTAATTTACAGTTGCAGTCTTGGCCGGTTTTTAATGCCGATATACGATTTTCCTTCAGCTTTCCTTCTCTTCGCAATATTTCTCTCCCACTTGCTTTCATCTCTTACTCGTTTCTTGCCAACTTTTTTCTTCGTAACTGTTTGTTTCTGGTCCCTATGGTCATCTTGAGAATCACTTTGGACCATTGCAATTTACACGGAGTAAGACCTTAATCTGCCAATGATCTGACTGACTGACAACTCTGACTATTCGTCAAAGCCATATTTCACATTGGATGATGAAATTATGAGCTATTGCATGGAATTGTGAAATAATTATGAATTATTGCGGGAAATTGTGAAATTATCTGTAATTTATCCCGTGCATTCATTCAAATTATAAACTATTATCATGCATGTTCATTCAGTGCAAAAACAAAGCAGCTCCGGAGCTGCCTTGTTTTTGCACGGGATTCAGTAAAGGGCCATCTACATATCCTTTATATTTCCTTAGTGAATTAAGGCAGCTGCTTCGTTTTTCCACTGATTCATAGAGCAGCTTTGGAATACTTTATATCCACTGGAAAAAATGGAGCTGCCTCCTTTTTGCAGTGGTGTCTTCAATTGTTTGACAGTTGAAATTTTTATAGATAATACAGTATTTGTAATTTTTTTAAATTTAATAATATAACATATCAGCGATACATTTTATTTCAATTGGTTTTAATTGATTCATTTGTCATCAGAATTGTGTTCGACCATTATGAAAACATCCTTTAATTATAAAGATTATGAAGCAAAATACACCAACAAGGAAAGCATTAATACCAGAAAAACTAACAAAAACAAGAAGGACTCATAAACATACATTTTTTCCGAATCCGAATGCGTACTTTTATTGGGGTTAATGTTTGCATCCCGTACGTCATAAAATATTTATGATGTAAATTTGTTGACCGGCTAATATTCGTCACCGGAATAGGTTGTAGAAGAGATGTGAGGCAGTAATTGTTGAAGTTACCAAATACAAGTCTGAATATGACTACTGACATTCATTATTTTCAGCTAGTATTAATTAGGATTGAAGCCATTAAAATTCACAAATAGTTTGTCAAAAATGCTTATTATTTTATTCATTAGGCGCCAGTTTTCACGTCGCTATTAATTGTAATGTATAGTTTCATTATAACCTCAAACAGCAATTATCATAAACAACCTTAAGTACCAAATGAGAAAAATTAAATAAATTTACCAGCAAGTACATATGTATCGTAACATTTAATTTAACAATTGAAGAATTGTAAGTGGTAAATAATAACATCAAAATTATATTTGATTTGTTAATAACACAAATAATATTTTACAATGTTATGTAGGCCTTATATACATTCAAATTTATGATCAACTCATGTTAATTTCAAAAAATTTGTTTCCAAAATTCTGGATAGCGGAGAATTGTTTGAAACTTGCTAATGCACATGTCCTATAAATATCAATTAGTTTTTGAGACCTTAATCGAATGTGATCCTGTAAATAAAAAACAAATTAATTAAAAGTACATAGTCTAACTACTATACGTGTAAATTCAAGTAAAACGTCAGTTAGGCAAGTATGTGAAACTTTAAAAAACATCTATTATAAAAGTTCCCGCCGACTACATGCTGTCAGCTTCAATACCCCTGCATGCTTAGATTAAAGAAATACTGGATAGGCCTCTACACAAAAGTTCTGTCCATCTTTTGTTGGCAATACATTCATAGAACGCACACACATGCAATACAACAGAAATGGCGTAAATCATTACGGGCCAGATTAAAAGTTCAGTATGCGATTGAAGCGGTTCGTTTAAAACCATTTTTCATATGTGATAGCATATATTCGTACAGAAGCAGATTTTTTATTAGTTTTGTAAATATGCAATAAAATATGGAATTAGTTTTGTAAATATGCAATAAAACACAGTATTTTTTTTAAATATTTATTTATTTATTATGTATTTTCATTTTATTTATTTCACTGTATATTATTTATTCTTGGGAATACCGGATGCTGCTGCCACAATCCACTTTTCCCGTAACCATTTATTTAGTGGGAACCTGTAAAGTTAGCATATAAATATACAATCGTAACATTTACTTTAACAATTAAGAAATAATAGCAATTCACGTATTTTTTGCACTATTACAAAAATTCGGTCCCTTAAACTTTCTTACACACACTTTCTATACACCGGCACTGTACTATTTCATGGTAAACATTGAACTGTCAACATCGGATTTGTTTACATTTATTCAATGCCGAACTTTTCACTTTTTAACCACTTTTTACACAAAAGATATCACTAAAAGCCATTTAGGCACATCACAAATAAAGTTTTTCTTAATTTGTTTTGTAAAAATAAAGATGTCAACTTACCGAAATAAAGAATTTCCCGGTTTCCTCATTTCGTCGAATTTCTAGCAATTTCAAATAAATTACTTAATTTTCTGAAATAAAAACTTCGTATTAAGTTTTATCAAAAATATAACTATTTATAAAAATACTTACTTTTTCGTAAATACTTTAAAATAGATAAAAACTGCACTTTAAATTGCACTTTCCTATGTGACACAATACAACTTCAAAAATGACAACCTAGTTAGATTAGTTCAAAGTGTAATCACTTTCATGGAGAATGGCAGGTTGTAAAAATCTCCGAAAGTCTACAAAATTGAGCCGCTTTATATTTGAAGGATATTTACGAAATGAATAATAAACCTAAAATAGAATTCCATTTCATATAAAAAGTTTGTACAAAAAATAAAAATTGCCTATCGTTGTGTTTAAATTGTATTTTTGTTTCCAATAAGTGAATAAGTTGACATCTTTATTTTTACTAACCAAAACAACAATTATTTAGTTTGTGATGTGCCTAAATGGCTGTTAGTGTTTTATTTTATCCAAAAAGTGGTGAAAAAGTGAAAAGTTGGTCATTAAATAAATGTAAGCAAATCCGATGTTGACAGTTCAATGTTTACCAGAAAATAGTTCAGTGCCAGTGTATATGAAGTGTGTGTAAGAAAGTTTAAGGGAATAAATTTTTCAGTCTATTTTCCATTGCTGTTTTCATTGTGTTATAATAAATAAAGTTTATTCTTCGGTAAGCTTATTATTTAAATAAATTTGTTTTGCTTTCTCTATTACACCATATTATAATGCATTTACTTAATAATAATTTTAAAATTTTTTTTAAATATTAGTTATTAATTTTTTAAGTACATTAAATTGTTTATCTTGTAATTTAGTTTTAAAGCATTTCCTTTCATGTTGTATACGATTAACTTCTTATTGTCCACATAATTGTTTTCATATAATCATTCAAATTTATGATCAACTCATGTTAATTTCAAAAAATTTGTTTCTGAAATTCTGGATAGCGGAGAATTGTTTGAAACTTGCTAATGCACATGTCCTATAAATATCAATTAGTTTTTGAGACCTTAATCGAATGTGATCCTGTAAATAAAAAACAAATTAATTAAAAGTACATAGTCTAACTACTATACGTGTAAATTCAAGTAAAACGTCAGTTAGGCAAGAATGTGAAACTTTAAAAAACATCTATTATAAAAGTTCCCGCCGACTACATGCTGTCAGCTTCAATACCCCTGCACGCTTAGATTAAAGAAATACTGGATAGGCCTCTACACAAAAATTCTGTCCAACTTTTGTTGGCAATACATTCATAGAACGCACACACATGCAATACAACAGAAATGGCGTAAATCATTAGGGGCCAGATTAAAAGTTCAGTATGCGATTGAAGCGGTTCGTTTAAAACCATTTTTCATATGTGATAGCATATATTCGTACAGAAGCAGATTTTTTATTAGTTTTGTAAATATGCAATAAAATATGGAATTAGTTTTGTAAATATGCAATAAAACACAGTATTTTTTTTAAATATTTATTTATTTATTATGTATTTTCATTTTATTTATTTCACTGTATATTATTTATTCTTGGGAATACCGGATGCTGCTGCCACAATCCACTTTTCCCGTAACCATTTATTTAGTGGGAACCTGTAAAGTTAGCATATAAATATACAATCGTAACATTTACTTTAACAATTAAGAAATAATAGCAATTCACGTATTTTTTGCACTATTACAAAAATTCGGTCCCTTAAACTTTCTTACACACACTTTCTATACACCGGCACTGTACTATTTCATGGTAAACATTGAACTGTCAACATCGGATTTGTTTACATTTATTCAATGCCGAACTTTTCACTTTTTAACCACTTTTTACACAAAAGATATCACTAAAAGCCATTTAGGCACATCACAAATAAAGTTTTTCTTAATTTGTTTTGTAAAAATAAAGATGTCAACTTACCGAAATAAAGAATTTCCCGGTTTCCTCATTTCGTCGAATTTCTAGCAATTTCAAATAAATTACTTAATTTTCTGAAATAAAAACTTCGTATTAAGTTTTATCAAAAATATAACTATTTATAAAAATACTTACTTTTTCGTAAATACTTTAAAATAGATAAAAACTGCACTTTAAATTGCACTTTCCTATGTGACACAATACAACTTCAAAAATGACAACCTAGTTAGATTAGTTCAAAGTGTAATCACTTTCATGGAGAATGGCAGGTTGTAAAAATCTCCGAAAGTCTACAAAATTGAGCCGCTTTATATTTGAAGGATATTTACGAAATGAATAATAAACCTAAAATAGAGTTCCATTTCATATAAAAAGTTTGTACAAAAAATAAAAATTGCCTATCGTTGTGTTTAAATTGTATTTTTGTTTCCAATAAGTGAATAAGTTGACATCTTTATTTTTACTAACCAAAACAACAATTATTTAGTTTGTAATGTGCCTAAATGGCTGTTAGTGTTTTATTTTATCCAAAAAGTGGTGAAAAAGTGAAAAGTTGGTCATTAAATAAATGTAAGCAAATCCGATGTTGACAGTTCAATGTTTACCAGAAAATAGTTCAGTGCCAGTGTATATGAAGTGTGTGTAAGAAAGTTTAAGGGAATAAATTTTTCAGTCTATTTTCCATTGCTGTTTTCATTGTGTTATAATAAATAAAGTTTATTCTTCGGTAAGCTTATTATTTAAATAAATTTGTTTTGCTTTCTCTATTACACCATATTATAATGCATTTACTTAATAATAATTTTAAAATTTTTTTAAAATATTAGTTATTAATTTTTTAACTACATTAAATTGTTCATCTTGTAATTTAGTTTTAAAGCATTTCCTTTCATGTTGTATACGATTAACTTCTTATTGTCCACATAATTGTTTTCATATAATCAAATAACTTACAATTTATATTTTTATATGCTCTTCCACTTTATAATTCTGTTTTAATAAATAATATATAGTGAAATATCTAATAAATAAATAAATAATATTTTAAAATAGAATACTGTGTTTTATTATAAATTTCCATCAAACAACAAAAGCAGCAATATTAAAAAATCTATTCGTTTACGCATAAATGATATCGCATATGAAAATGGTTTTGAACGAACCGCTTCAATCGCATACTGAAGTTTAAAATTGGCTCCCAATGATTTACGCCGTTTCAGGCATGCAAACTACTCATTTGTTCGAGGTGGTGTAGATGATGACAGCTGGAACTAATCGTAAGTAGCAAAATTGGTCCATTGGAATACGGCTACTATTATGCATTAATTATATTATTAAAGCTGCTTCCATTGAAAACGATGTGAGCGAATTTCTTACCATAAAAATGATTCGATAATCTATTTCATTTTTTGATCTTTTTTCATAATTTATTTAGAAACTTAAGTATTATAGAAGTTCTGTTTTATGTTTTGAAATGTAAACTTTTACATAGCAAAAAAAAAACGTTTTATGTAGTTCCTGATTCTAAATTTATTAAATTAAATAACTGTTGCAGTTAGTTAAATAATTTAAATAACTTCGATTATTATTTGAAAAATCTGCACCAAAGCAACAAGTACAAATATAAGGCGTTTTCCTGTCATCATCTACTACTACCTCGAACAAAGGACCACATCGAACGGGGAGTTACGCATACAATTTACGTTAGGTGGATTCTAGTTGCTAAAGTGAAAATAGATACTTTTGCGGGTTCGTTGGTTTGAAGGTGAGATGTCCGTAAAAACATTATATATTTGAGTTGCTTATTGTTCAACTACTTTTTATTAGAAATCGAGTGCCCTAAGTGCTTAAATAATTAAAAAATTTTGTGTAACATTGAATGTGAACAGACGATTAGTTGTGATCAAATTGACGTGTCAATGACGGCCGCCAGATTACTTTCTGTTTTATATTTTCACATAGTCAAACATTGTATTTATTAATAAACAGTTAGCATATATGTAAAATATTAATCTATATAAGGTACATGAGAAAATCCAAGTTAATTTTAATAGGAAATTATGAATCATTTATAAGAATATAATTTGAATTTATGAATTTTTATACCAGTCTCAGTAAGTATTAATATATGATACTGTAACGCATTAATTATATTATTAAAGCTGCTTCCATTTGAAAACGATGTGAGCTAATTTCTGACCATAAAAATGATTCGATGATCTATTTAATTTTTTGATTTATTTTTATAATTTATTTAGAAAAGTATTATAGAATTTCTGTTTTATGTTTTGAAATGTAAACTTTTATATGCAAATAAATTAATTCACAGAAAAAAAAACGTTTTATATAGTTCCAGATTCTAAATTTATTAAATTAAATGACCGTTGCAGTTAGTTAAATAATTTAAATAACTTCGATTATTATTTGAAAAATCTGCACCAAAGCAATATGTACAAATATATATTTGTATAATACATATTGTGAAAGTGATGCCTTTGAGGAGTATTCATGTGTGAGTTAGCTTTAAGGTTGGATACCGTTTTTTGGCTTCCTGTGTATCCTTATATTCCATAATCTAAGCCCATGAGAGTGCACAAAATTACGACATGGCCTTAAAGTGTATACGGATTGGAAATTTGCATATGTGAATCCAATTGAAGCAAAAAACACCTGAGGAATGGTAATGAATCAAAGACCTCCTTTATCACCACTTAGCCTCCTATTAACTTAAAATGAAGCTATAAACCCTATTGTTTTACATGTATATTAAATGCTTTTAATATAAAATAACTTAAAATAATTATGAAAACGTAATAAAAAAATTTTGTGTCATTAAAAACAAAGAATAATGAAGGAAAATTCATATCAAAATGTTGATAAAAATCTTTTTTAGCTGTTGTGCCTGACACCTAATTTTACTTATAGAAATAAAAACTATCAATTTGAAAGGAGGAGTTTATTTTATTCTTCAATTAGTAATTTGGGATATCGTATGTAAAAATTCAGTTTTATACGGATTATATTTATTCAACTTGCAGTTTTATGCGGATTATATTTATTCGAAATTAAACTTTATATTTAGTCATTTGAATGACTATATTTGACTAACCCCTTAGATCCAAATTATTTTCAATTCTTTGTAAATATAAATCGAGGGCTTCATTATTTTCATCAAACTATTGTAAATGTTATGCCATGTGATGGAGTGGCTGTCCTAATTTTTGTAGGGAGCAGTATTAAAATTTCATCAATGTTTGCCATTTTTACTAATTTATAATTTTTATACGCATTACATATTAATTAATTCAATTTTTTAATTTCAGTCTGTACTATAATTTTGTAAAATATCATGTAGTTTGTACGTAAAGAAAATTATTTTAGGCCAATTACACTCTGTATTCAACTTAACCTTATTTTCTTTTCTTTGTTCCCCGAATGATATTATTCTCACAACGTCGATCGCCAGTTGCTATGTACTTTTAATGGTGGCTCAGTATTGTTCAATAAAAATTCCATTCAGTACCTTATTTTAAGTTTTATGACAATAAGAAACAAACACGACAACAGAGCACATGTTTGAAGAGCGAATCGAAATTGAATGACGTTCAGAACAAAATATACGACACCCAATCGTGCGAATTAGTGTGGTCGACTCCGCAATCCAAGTCGGATTAATTCAAACTAGGGTAGCCAGGGGTCGAAATTCGACCACACATTTCTTCAGCGATTGTTAATAATGAACTAACAATAATTTTTTTATTTTTTCATTTTATTTATTAATTTGACTTTTTTTTCTGTAATTCAAATGTGATTAGTAATTTATTGTAGCACATTTAACATGAAATAGATTGTTAATTTTTTTTTCCCGTAAATATTTGTAAATTTTTCTTGTTCTTCCCAATCTTTGCCAATCATGTTCCCTGATCTGCCTTGCGCAATTATTCTTCCATCAGCGAACAGATTTATTATGTCCACGCATTTAGCGTATTCACCGAACTTGGCAGCGTATGCACCTGTAATATATTATAAATGTTTTATATTATTTTTTTCTCAGAATTTATATTTTTTGAAAAAATTACCAATGAATTCGCGTAAATTCGCACCCTTTCCTTTAAAGCTGTACAATACGCTGTGTATCTCTTGGTCACTTTCATGCTGTTCGCCCTCTGCTCGAATTGCGTAATTGTCAGCCCTCTGCCCGAACTGGGTAATTGAAAAGGCTATCATGTTTCCTTTGAAAGGTTGCTCCCCATCAACAGTCGTAAATATAACAGCTACATCAGTCTGTGTTGTATCGTTATACCTACGTAAATCTGTTTCTCGATTCACTGTAATGACCATACATATTTCTTTATCCGCATTATCTATACTTTCACAGTGATATTTCATTGTGCGAAAAGAACGAATAAATTTATTAACTCTTTCTAATTCAAGAGAAAGTTCTCTCATCAAAATTATATCGCATGAGCTATTTGATTTTTGTCGCATTCTAAAATTCACTGCAGTATCTACATCATAAAAGTATAATTGTGCATACAAAGGCATGCGACCGTATGGATTTGTCAATGGTCCAGGTCTATGATAAAATGTATCGTGAATTTTAAAGTGATATACACCACCTAAAATCGTCTCAGAAATATTCGCTTCAGAACTAACCATCGCAAATGCTGAATTATAGTTCCGTATATAATTGAAATAATTTTTTTATTTTTTTATATTTGTGCATCATTCGATGTGAGCCCATGATAAAGTGAATTAAATTTGTCATTTTCTGTGAATGCCGGCAAATTTACTTTTCCCTTATGACAACACATGGTAAATGCTGTTCTATCGCGCATCGTGATTTCTGATTTAAAATGCATTGCCTTACAGTATCTGCATTGTAAATTCAACAAACCAATATCAAAACTTTCAAAATTAATTGGAACCACTTGCAATGCACATTTAAACGAATTTTTCAATAAATCAATTGAATCAATAACACCATGATCATCATTCTGAATTAAATTTCCAACACTTGTATTTGTTACATTAGTAGTTCTACAAAAAACTTGACCCTCCCTGTTTCTTTGCCTTTTTAGCCGCCCCGAAAGCGTTCGACGCCGTGGCATGAAAATGGTTTGTATTTGTTTCTTCGAAACTATATATATTTAAAAAAATACAAAGCATTAACATTGATGGAATAAAAATATTCAAACGGCTTTTTACTATTTTCGTTCAAAAAATGAAATCAAAAGAAACTCCGAATTTCAATACGTAACAAACGTTTGTCGTCTGTACTCTCTCGATGTCAATCTGCGTTGTTCGAAACTGTGATGTTTTCTACATTTAATAAAAAAAATAAAATGCATCAACATTGACTTGCAACAAACAAACTTGAATGCTGGTATGCTAATGAGGTTTGAAAAAATTCCATAGTGTCATTTGACACGCATCCAAACAAAAAAAAATGACGTACTTGATGTTGTATATTTTGTTCACTCTGTTAGCTTCCATTGTATTCGAAAAAATTCCACTCGCATACAATGCAAAAAAATTCACTCAGTTCACCTACTAAGCTGTATGCGCTGATCACTGTATGCATTTTGAATGATGCACGTTGCCGTGACATGCACACATAGCCAAACACACAAATGACAAATTTCTTCAACCAATGAGATATTTTGTCTGCGCTTGGGTTTTTTTCCTCACACTGTGTTGTTCGCTTTCCCAAAAATATCCCAAGCGCAACGACGCACGCTCATTGGTTCATAGAATTAACACGCTGTTGTATTATGAGTCGCTTACGCACACTCATAAAGCAGTGTTTCTTTCCCATCTAACTACTCTAAGGCAAAGCCATGCTCATAATCAGCTGTTCTTTGAGAACATAAACAGACGTTTAGGAAAAAGTTATATGCATTTCTTTTTCTTAGAGAAATGTCGACTGTAAGTATTCGTGTTTTCATGTACAATTGTGTTGTTTTTTGTTCAGTTGTGTTGTTTTATTGCATTTCACAGTCATCCGATTTATTGGCTGATACGTATGCTCGTGCATACCGAATAAGTTTGTATTGGGCCCGTGTATGTGTATTTGGTTGTTGTAGCGCTTTGCATCTTTCGTATAAAAAAATAAATTATGTTCTGCACTTCTCCAAACGGTTACCTATACAATGATATTTCTTTTTTTCCAATACGTGAACAACAACACACTCAAAAAGGTACCACAAACTTTTGTGTTTGCGTATTAATATATAAGATCTCACCATACAACAAGCAGAATTGTTGTTTGACAGTTGAAATTTTTATAGATAATACAGTATTTGTATTTTTTTTTTAAATTCAATAATATAATATATCAGCGATAAATTTTATTTCAATTGGTTTTAATTGATTCATTTGTCATCAGAATTGTGTTCGACCATTATGAAAATATCCTTTAATTAAGCATAACTTTTTTTTGATGGATTTCGGCTTTCGAAGTTGTTAATGGGGCTTGTCCAAGTATAACCCAATGTCTTTTTCTTGTCACGTTGTTGTACGCAACCCATTTCTCATATCCTGTTACCAAACGATGCAAAAAAGATTCATGTTTTTGTCTCGCACTCAAAGCAACGCACGTTGAAACACGATCCAATAAATTGGCAGCCGACAATTGATGAGGTATCCAAACGTCGTACCGCGAAACCATCCCCATACGCTTCAAATGCCTTAATACGGTTGTATGGTCGACTCCCATCATCGACGCGATCTCCCTGGTGGTAAGACGTGGATTGGTGTCAATTATGACTTTTAACTTGTCCTCATCAGACATCAATGGCCACCCGGTACGTGGTTTATCAATTAGTGAAAAATCCCCAGATCGGAATTTTGTAAACCATCTTTGTGCCTACCGAACTTTGATGACATCTGTTCCATACACTTCGTACATGTTTTTGGTTGCCACACTCGCGGTATTGTCTTTACGGAATTCATAAAGTAAACAATGACGTAAATGCACTTTATCGACCGACATTTTGAAACAATACAAGAGCTCTTCACTGTATTCTGACCAGGCCAAAACTAAATAGAAAGTTGAGGGAAAGCATTCTTTATATAATGCAATCATTTAAAAGAAGATACTATTCATCATTTCTGAAGAAAAAATTTTTTTACCTGGGATCATAAAAAACGGTCATAACTTTTGCACCAACCCAATACATTCAAATTTATGACCAACTCATGTTAATTTCGAAAAAATTTGCTTCCGAAATTCTGGATAGCGGAGCATTGTTTAAACTTGCTAATGCACATGTCCTATAAATATCAATTAGTTTTTGAGACCTTAATCGAATGTGATCCTGTAAATAAAAAGCAAATTAATTAAAAGTACATAGTCTAACTACTATACGTGTAAATTCAAGTAAAACGTCAGTTAGGCAAGTATGTGAAACTTTAAAAAAACAGATCATCTATTATAAAAGTTCCCGCCGACTACATGCTATCAGCTTCAATACCCATGCACGTATCATCAATAATATTGTCTTTTAATACATAATCAGTTAAAAATTGTTATTCGCGAATTTCATTTTTAAGGTGAGATGTCCGTAAAAACATTATATATTTGAATAAAGATCATAGTTGCTTATTGTTCAACTACTTTTTATTAGAAATCGAGTGCCCTAAGTGCTTAAATAATTAAAAAATTTTGTGTAACATTGAATGTAAACAGACGATTAGTTGTGATCAAATTGACGTGTCAATGACGGCCGCCAGATTATTTTGTTTTATATTTTCACATACTGTTGTGTAGCTGTCATCATCTACAGTACTTCAATAGCCCTGCACGTATCATCAATAATATTAGGCGAATTCGATTGGAGTAATTTTGCTACTGCTACTGTTGTGTAGCTGTCAGCATCTACAGTACCTCTGACAAAACAGTAGGATTGTAGCAGTAGTTGCACTTCTCCCCTTAGGGTGAGGGGATTGTAGTTTCCGAACTAACTATAGATGGCTTAGCGGGTTCGTTGGTTATGTTGAAGCGTCATATTTTTTGTTTTGTTTATGTGTGCGTAAACTCAGTTTTTATTGTTTATGTGTGAATAAACTCAGTATTGTTGGTGACTATTGGGAGTTTGTATTTTACTTCTGTCAGTGATATGTTCATTTTATTGAGAGTCTTCAGGTAAGTACTGCGCTGTAGCAAAATTAGTCCAATCGAATTCGCCTATTGTCTTCTAATACATAATCAAACTAATTTATGCAATTTAACCTACTCGCGAAAACCAAGCAAGCAAATCATCTCAAAATCGTTGTCTTATGTCACTTTATTATAATTTAAAACAAGCATCACCGCCATTTAACAATATTCATATATATGTGTACGATAAATACATATTGCTGTCATAATTTATAAAACATTCAGAATATTCTAGACTTAGATTATAGAGTACAAGGATACACAATGCCTTTTAAGCATAGGAATTGTATTGAAGCCAAAAAATCCCGTGCAAATGAGATGAAACAAATATTTTTTAAGGACCCTAACCCATCTAAACTTAACATTAAGCTGCTAACTCTATTTTGTATAATGTATTTTAAAAGCTTTTAAAATGAAAAAAGGTATTACTTTACTTTAACAAAGTATGAAAATTTATACAAATATATTGGGTCACCAAAAACAAACAATAATTAACGTAAATATAAATATAAAAAAAAACCAAGAATAATTAATATACGTGCATGCTGTGCCTGACATTTATTTTTCACTAACAGATCTAAATATAATCTTTTTGGTAGGGGAAGTTTATTTGGACTTTCAATTAGTACGTTTGACTTTGAATGTAAACAATCGCTCCGTGCAAAATATTTCTTTTAATATTGTGTTTTGTCATTTTGAAAGTGAAATTATTATAAAAAGTGAGGTGAAAAATGTTTATAAATTTATAAATTGAATAATAAATTTTAATAATTATATTTACAGAAATAGAACTATTAAGTTAAAAATTGTTATTCGCGAATTTCATTTTTAAGGTGAGATGTCCGTAAAAACATATATTTGAATAAAGATCATAGTTGCTTATTGTTCAACTACTTTTTATTAGAAATCGAGTGCCCTAAGTGCTTAAATAATAAAAAAATTTGGTGCAACATTGAATGTAAACAAACGATTAGCTGTGATCAAATTGACGTGTCAATGACGGCCGCCAGATTATTTTGTTTTATATTTTCACATAGTCAAAAATTGTATTTATTAATATACAATTATCATATATGTAAAATATTAATCTATATAAGGTGCATGAGAAAATCCAAGTTAATTTTCATAGGAAATTATAAATTATTTATAAGAATATAGTTTTGAATTTATGAATTTTTATACCAGTTAGTAAGTATTAATATATGATACTAGCCGTATTCAAATGGACCAATTGGGCCACTCGCAAGTACTTGGGAGTAGATACCCATAGGAACACACCGTTTACTGACAGAAGTAAAATAAAACCTCAAAATAGGCAACAACAATACCTTAGTTTAAAGGATACATGGATAGGCCCTTACCGTATATGTATACGCAATTTTGTTTACAATTTATTGCGAAGGGGCGAGAAATGTCATTTATTAGATAGCTTTTTGTGGATTTTTTTATGTGGACATGACACTCACTGCCATCTAGTTCTCGTAATAGAAATTTATTGAATTGCAAAAGAATAATTTATATTCTTTTTAATTCACTTATTGGAAACAAAAATACAATTTAAACACAACGATAGGCAATTTTTATTTTTTGTACAAACTTTTTATATGAAATGGAATTCTATTTTAGGTTTATTATTATTCATTTCGTAAATATCATTCAAATATAAAGCGCCTCAATTTTGTAGACTTTCGGAGAGTTTTACAACCTGCCATTCTCCATGAAAGTGATTACACTTTGAACTAATCTAACTAGCGTTGTCATTTTCGAGTTGTATTGTGTCACATAGGAAAGTGGAATTTAAAGTGCAGTTTTTATCTATTTTAAAGTATTTACGAAAAAGTCAGTATTTTAATAAATAGTTATATTTTTGATAAAACTTATTATGAAGTTTTTATTTCAGAAAATTAAGTAATTTATTTGAAATCGCTAGAAATTCGACGAAATGAGGAAACCGGGAATTTCTTTCGGTAAGTTGACATCTTCATTTTTACTAACCAATATAATAAATATTTAGTTTGTGATGTGCCTAAATGGCTATTAGTGGTTTATTTTATCCAAAAAGTGGTGAAAAAGTGAAAAGTTGGTCATTAAAAAAATGTAAACAAATCAGATGTTGACAGTTCAATGTTTACCAGAAAATAGTTCAGTGCCAGTGTATATGAAGTGTGTGTAAGAAAGTTTAAGGGAATAAATTTTTCAGTCTATTTTCCATTGCTGTTTTCATTGTGTTATAATAAATAAAGTTTATTCTTCGGTAAGCTTATTATTTAAATAAATTTGTTTTGCTTTCTCTATTACACCATATTATAATGTATTTACCAAATAATATTTTTAAAATTTTTTTTAAATATTAGTTATTAATTTTTTAAGTACATTAAATTTTTCATCTTGTAATTTAGTTTTAAAGCATGTCCTTTCATGTTGTATACGATTAACTTCTTATTGTGCACATAATTGTTTTCATATAATCAAATATCTTATTATTTATATTTTTATATGCTCTTCCACTTTATAATTCTGTTTTAATAAATAATATATAGTGAAATATCTAATAAATAAATAAATAATATTTTAAAATAGAATACTGCGTTTTATTATAAATTTCCAAAAGTAATTCCATCAAACAACAAAACCCGCAATATTAAAAAATCTATTTGCTTACGCATGTATTGCCAACAAAATTTGGATAGAATTTTTATTTAGAGACCTATCCAGTTCTTCTTTAATCTAAGAACAATACTGAGTTTACTCACACATAAACAATAAAAACTGAGTTTATTCACACCTAAACAATACTGACAAAAATATGACTCTTCAACATAACCAACGAACCCGCTAAGCCATCTATTTCCAGTTCGGGAACTAAAATACCCTACCGTAAATTGTATGGCGTAAATACGCATGCGAACTACTCATTTGTTCGAGGTGGTGTAGATGAAGACAGCTGGAACTACTCGTGAGTAGCAAAATTGGTTCATTACAATACGGCTACTATTACGCATTAATTATATTATTAAAGCTGCTTCCATTGAAAATGATGTGAGTTAATTTATTACCATAAAAATGATTCGATGATCTATTTAATTTTTTGATCTATTTTCACAATTTATTTAGAAACGTAAGTATTATAGAAGTTTTGTTTTATGTTTTGAAATGTAAAACAAAGCAATAAGTACAAATATAGATTTAGCCCTATCTGAAAGTGATGCCTTTGAGCAGTATGCATGTGTGAGGTAGCTTTAAGGTTTGATTCCGTTTTTTGGCTTCCTGTGTATCCTTATATTCCATAATCTAGACCATAAGAGTGCACAAAATTACGACATGGCCTCAAAGTGTATACGGATTGAAAATTGGCATATGTGAATCCAATTGAAGCAAAAAAGTCCTGAGGAATGGTAATGAATCAAAGACATCCTTTATCACCACTTAGCATCTATTAACTTAAAATGAAGCTATAAACCTTATTGTTTTACATGTATATTAAATGCTTTTAATATAAAATAACTTATAATTTTACTTAAAATAATTATGAAAACGTAATACAAAATTTTGTGTCATTAAAAACAAAGAATAATGAAGGAAAAAAAATATCAAAATGTTGATAAAAATCTTTTTTAACTGCTGTGTCTGACACCTAATTTTTACTTATAGAAATAAAGACTAGCAATTTGATAGGGGGAGTTTATTTTATCCTTCAATTAGTAATTTGAGATATCGTATGTAAAAATTCAGTTTTATACGGATTATATTTATTCAAATTGCAGTGTTATGCGGGTTTTATTTATTCGAAACTAAACTTTAATTAGTTGTTATTGTTTGTTTTAATATAAGTCAAATTTTAATAAAAAGTAAAATAAAATAATAAAAAAAAACACTTTATTTAGTCATTTAAATGACTATATTTGACTAACCCCTTAGATCCATATAATTTTCAATTCTTTGTAAATATAAATTGAAGGCTGCGTTATTTTTATCAAACTATTGTAAATGTTATGCCATGTGATGGAGTGGCTGGCCTAATTTTTGTAGGGAGCAGTATTAAAATTTCATCAATGTTTGCCATTTTTACTAATTTATAATTTTTATACGAATTACATATTAATTAATTCCATTTTTTAATTTCAGTCTGTACTATAATTTTGTAAAATATTATGTAGTTTGTACGTAAAGAAAATTACTTTAGGCCAATTACACTCTGTATTCAACTTAACCTTACTTCCTTTTCTTTGTTCTCCGAATGATATTATTCTCACAACGTCGTTCGCCAGTTGTTATGTACTTTTAATGGTGGCTCAGTATTGTTCAATAAATAATTCCATTCAGTACCTTATTTTAAGTTTTATGACAATAAGAAACAAACACAACAACAGAGCACATGTTTGAAGAGCGAATTGAAATTGAATGACGTTCAGAACAAATGATACGACACCCAATCGTGCGAATTAGTGTGGTCGACTCCGCAATCCAAGTCGGATTAATTCCAATCTCATCATACAACAAGCATAATTTTTTTAAAAATTCAATAATATAATATATCAGCGATAAATTTTATTTCAATTGATTTTAATTGATTCATTTGTCATCAGAATTGTGTTCGACCATTATGAAAATATCCTTTAATTATAAAGATTATACACCAACAAGGAAAGCATTAATACCAGAAAAACTAACAAAAACAAGAATGACTCATAGAGAAACATACATTTTTTCCGAACCCGAATGCGTACTTTTATTGGTGTTAATGTTTGCATCCCGTACATCATAAAATATTTGTGATGTAAATTTGTTGACCGGCTAATATTCGTCACCGGAACAGTTTGTAGAAGAGATGTGAGGCGGCAATTGTTGAAGTTACCAAGTACAAGTCTGAATATGCCTACCGACATTTATTATTTTTAGTTAGTATTAATTAGGATTGAAGCCAATAAAATTCACAAATAGTTTGTCAAAAATTCTTATTATTTTATTCATTAGGCGCCAGTTTTTACGCCGTTATTAATTGTAATTTATAGTTTCATTATAACCTCAAACAGCAATTATCATAAAAAACCTTAAATAACAAATGAGAGAAAAATTAAATAAATATACCAGCAAGTACACATGCATCGTAACATTTAATTTAACAATTGAAGAATTGTAAGTGGTAAATAATAACATCAAAATTATATTTGATTTGTTAATAACACAAATAATATTTTACAATGTTATGTAGACCTTACATACATTCAAATTTATGACCAACTCATGTTAATTTCGAAAAATTTGCTTCCGAAATTCTGGATAGCGGAGCATTGTTTGAAACTTGTTAATGCACATGTCCTACAAATATCAATTAGTTTTTGAGACCTTAATCGAATGTGATCCTGCAAACAAAACAGAAAAAAAACCTTTATATATAGTTCCAGATTGTAAATTTATTAAATTAAATGACCGTTGCAGTTAGTTAAATAATTTAAATAACTTCGATTATTATTTGAAAAATTTGCACCAAAGCAATATGTACAAATATATATTTGTATCATACATATTGTGAAAGTGATGCCTTTGAGCAGTATTCATGTGTGAGTTAGCTTTAAGGTTGGATACCGTTTTTTGGCTCCCTGTGTATCCTTATATTCCATAATCTAAAACCACGAGAGTGCACAAAATTACGACATGGCCTGAAAGTGTATACGGATTGGAAATTGGCATATGTGAATCCAATAAATAATTCCATTCAGTACCTTATTTTAAGTTTTATTTCAATAAGAAACAAACACGCCAACAGAGCACATGTTTGAAGAGCGCATCGAAATTGAATGACGTTGAGAACAAATTATACGACACCCAATCGTGCGAATTAGTGTGGTCGACTCCGCAATCCAAGTCGGATTATTTCAAATCTCGCCATTTAACAAGCAGAATTGTTGTTTGACAGTTGAAATTTTTATAGATAATACAGTATTTGTATTTTTTTTTAAATTCAATAATATACTATATCAGCGATAAATTTTATTTCAATTGGTTTCAATTGATTCATTTGTCATCAGAATTGTGTTCGACCATTATGAAAATATCCTTTAATTATAAAGATTATACACCAACAAGGAAAGCATTAATACCAGAAAAACTAACAAAAACAAGAATGACTCATATATGCTAGAAACATACATTTTTTTCCGGACCCGAATGCCTATTTTTATTGGTGTTAATGTTTGCATCCCGTACATCATAAAATATGTGTATGTAAATTTATTGGCCGGCTAATAATCGTCACCGGAACAGGTTGTACAAGAGATGTGAGGCGGCAATTGTTGAAGTTACCAAATACAAGTCTGAATATGCCTACTGACATTCATTATTTTCAGGTAGTATTAATTAGGATTGAAGCCATTAAAATTCTCAAATAGTTTATCAAAAATTCTTATTATTTTATTCATTAGGCGGCAGTTTTTACGCCGTTATTAATTGTAATGTTTAGTTTCATTATAACCTCAAACAGCAATTATCATAAAAAACCTTAAATAACAAATGAGAGAAAACTTAAATAAATATACCAGCAAGTACACAGGTATCGTAACATTTAATTTAACAATTGAAGAATTGTAAGTGGTAAATAATAACATCACAATTATATTTGATTTGTTAATAACGCAAATAATATTTTACAATGTTATGTTAATTTCGAAAAATTTCTTCCCAAATTATGTATAGCGGAACATTGTTTGAAACTTGCTAATGCACATGTCCTATAAATATCAATTAGTTTTTGAGACCTTAATCGAATGTGATCCTGCAAACAAAACAAATTAATTACAAGTACTTCATCTAACTACTATAAATTCAAGTAAAACGTCAGTTAGGCAAGTATGTGAAACTTTAAAAAACAGATCATCTATTATAAAGGTTCTCGCCGACTATACACTGTCGGCTTCAATACCCCTGCACGTATCATTAATAATATTGTCTTTTAATACATAATCAGTTAAAAATTGTTACTCGCGAATTTCATTTTTAAGGTAAGATGTCCGTAAAAACATTATATATTTGAATAAAGATCATAGTTGCTTATTGTTCAACTACTTATTAGAAATCAAGTGCCCTAAGTGCTTGAATAATTAAAAAATTTTGTGTAACATTGAATGTAAACAGACGATTAGTTGTGATCAAATTGACGTGTCAATGACGGCCGCCAGATTACTTTCTGTTTTATATTTTCACATAGTCAAACATTGTATTTATTAATAAACAGTTAGCATATATGTAAAATATTAATCTATATAAGGTACATGAGAAAATCCAAGTTAATTTTCAAAGGAAATTATGAATAATTTATAACAATATAATTTTGAATTTATGAATTTTTATACCGTTCTCAGTAAGTATTAATATATGATACTGTAACGCATTAATTATATTATTAAAGCTGCTTCCATTTGAAAACGATGTGAGTTAATTTCTTACCATAAAAATGATTCGATGATCTATTTAATTTTTTGATTTATTTTCATAATTTATTTAGAAAAGTAAGTATTATAGAAGTTCTGTTTTATGTTTTGAAATGTAAACTTTTATATGCAAATAAATTAATTCATATAAAAAAAAAAAGGTTTTATATAGTTCCTGATTCTAAATTTATTAAATTAAATAACTGTAGCAGTTAGTCATATAATTTAAATAACTTCGATTATTATTTCAAAAATCTGCACCAAAGCAATATGTACAAATATGTATTTGTATAATACATATTGTGAAAGTGATGCCTTTGAGCAGTATTCATGTGTGAGTTAGCTTTAAGGTTGGATACCATTTTTTGGCTCCCTGTTTATCCTTTTATTCAATAATCTAAGACCATGAGAGTGCACAAAATTACGACATGGCCTCAAAGTGTATACGGATTGGAAATTGGCATATGTGAACCCAATTGAAGCAAAAAAGTCCTAAGGAATGATAATGAATCAAATACCTCCTTTACCACCACTTAGCCCCCTATTAACTTAAAATGAAGCTATAAACCCTATTGTTTTACATGTATATTAAATGCTTTAAATGTAAAATAACTTATAATTTTACTTAAAATAATTATGAAAACGTAATACAAAATTTTGTGTCATTAAAAACAAAGAATAATGAAGGAAAATTCATATCAAAATGTTGATAAAAATCTTTTTAGCTGCTGTGTCTGACACCTAATTTTTACTTATAGAAATAAAGACTAACAATTTCATAGGGGGAGTTTATTTTATCCTTCAATTAGTAATTTAAGATATCGTATGTATAAATTCAGTTTTATACGGATTATATTTATTCGAAATTAAACTTTAATTAGTTGTTATTGTTTGTTTTAATATAAGTCAAATTTTAATAAAAAGTAAAATAAAATAATAAAAAAAAACATTATATTTAGTCATTTAAATTAATATATTTGACTAACCCCTAAGATCCATATAATTTTCAATTCTTTGTAAATATAAATCGAAGGCTTCATTAGTTTCATCAAACTATTGTAAATGTTATGCCATGTGATGGAGTGCCGGCCTAATTTTTGTAGTGAGCAGTATTTAAATTTCATCAATGTTTGCCATTTTTACTGATTTATAATTTTTATATGCATTACATATTAATTAATTTCATTTTTTAATTTCAGTCCGTACTATAATTTTGTTAAATATCATGTAGTTTGTACGTAAAGAAAATTACCTTAGGCCAATTACACTCTGTATTTAACTTAACCTTACTTCCTTTTCTTTGTTCTCCGAATGATATAATTCTCACAACGTCGTTCGCCAATTGTTATGTACTTTTAATGTGATAATTATGGATGATGCGCGGTGAAAAATAAATGAATAGCAACACAAATTAAATTAAAAAAATAAAAGTTTTATTATGATAAAATACTTTTTTGGTATGAAAATTATTGTTGATCAATGTAATGCCAAGAAGGAATTAACTGATATACGCCAGATGAACGCTGTTGAGTGTGTGCGTACAATACGAACCGCACATGTCAAACATAAACATATTTGCGGTTGCGTTCACAATATAGTTTCGGTACAAATAACATACTTTATTACCGCCCATTAATTTAATAGAAACTGTATCCAAAATGATAACTATTTAAATTGAGTAAAATTAAACTAAATCAAATTCAAACCCTCGCGATGTTTAAGAAACAAATTTCTGGCAAGTCCCTTTGTCATGATGTCTGCGACTTTTTCACCGGTTGGTTTGAATTCAAGTTGAACTTCACCATTTTCAATCACTTCGCGTATGAAATTGTATTTTATGTCCAAATGCTTCATTCGCTTTCTTTCTTTTGGTTCCTCGATGATTTTTATGCATGACTGATTATCTTCAAATATAACCAGCGGCTCAGTACATTCGATGCCCAATTCAACCAGTAGCTTTCGAATCCACTTGAGTTCACAAATTGCTTCTGTCAAGTCGGCTGCTTTCGTGATGCCCAGCTGACCGTGTTCCCAAACAATTTGAACACATACGAGTAACCCGACGTTGATTTTCCGTCGTTTTTGTCTCCTCCCCAGTCGGAGTAACTAAATTCAATCAATGTTTCCGCTGCCTTTTGCTTACGATAAACCAATTTTAAATCAAGTGTTCCACGAATGTATCGCAAAATGTATTTCGCATGATTAAAATTATGTATATCGAAACAGCTTTGAAAACGACTGAAATATCCAGTTGCAGCACACAAATCAGGTCTTGTTGTAACGGTTGCATAAATTAAACAACCAATCAGCTCTCGATACGGATCATTCGAGCACTTGCTCTTGTCACCAGGCCCAAATGCAAAAAGTTGAACTTTTGCAAGACTTTTTCCAAATACTTTGTCTGGCTCAAAAAATCGTTCCATTCTCCATGTCCCTCTCAATGTGCATGCCAAAAAAAACTCGCTTTTCCCATGTCAGTCATTTCGAATTCCCTTGACAACAATTGTTTGATGGTACTTATGATCCTCATATCATTGCAACATACCAATATGTCATAAACGTACAGCAAAACATAAACATTGATTTCATTTTGCTCTTTCACGTATAAACATCGATCCGATTCACATTGCCTGAATCCAACACGAATCATGAACTGATTGAATCTTTCGCTTCATGCACGAGACGCCTGTTTTAAGCCACAAAGTGCTTTGTTTAACTTACACACCTCCTTTCCTTGCCTGAAACCATCCGGTAGCTCCATGTAAATGTCTTCACTGAGCTCACCATTCAAAAATGCACTCTTGACGTCCATTTGATGTATGTGCATATCTCTTTGATTTGCAATAGCCAGCAAAACCTTCAATGTCACCAGTTTTGCAAACGGAGCATAAGTTTCACTGTAATCGAAACCAAATTTTTGCGTGAAACTACGAGCAAACAAACGAGCATTGTGCTTGTCCATTTGCCCATCAGCCCCTCGTTTCAATTTGAACACTCATTTGTTAGTAATCGCCTTTCGACCTTCTGGCAAATCACATACTTTCAAAGTCTCATTTTTAATTAAAGACTTGTACTCACTTGGAACGGCATCCTTCCATTGTGTCCAATCGTCTCGATTCTTTGCTCATCAATTGTAACCGGATCATTTTAAACGAAATGTTCAGCTGATAATGCAAAATGTGCCATTTGTGCCCATTCGCCAAATCTTTCTGGTGCTCGTCAATTACGCTCACCTCTTCGTGGAATGTTTTGATCGATGTTACCAGTGCAATTCCTTTCAGCACTGTTGACATTATCTCTGTTGTCACCGATGCCATCCAAAATAGCATCGTGGATCGTTGCATTGCGGTTACCGGCACCGTCAAAATCGGTGTCGTGGACAGTATTTTCCCCGTTGATTGTATCGTCATTTCCAAACGAATAATCCATTATCACACCATCACTTGAATTTGGTACCGCCCCTGAATGTGATATCTCCACCAGTTTGACTTGCCCCAACACAGAACACAGAGAATGTTACATGTCTTCCAATAACCAATTTGTTTTTCGTCGTATCCTATAGCCGATATGAACCCATGGATGCGGCATAACCCAACATCAAACACTTTATTGCTCTCGCTTCAAACTTTGATCGTTTGACTGATGGTATGTGATTATAACATTCCGAACCAAATATGCGCAAATGTGACAAATTTAATTTTGTTTGAACCAAATTTAAGCTAGTGTCTTCGAAATGAACTGATTTCCACCTGCAGACGTGGCCGATCGATTTTTCAAATAGTTTGCCGTTAATACTGCCTCGTTCCAAAAACGTTCATCCATATCACTTGACAAAATCATTGTTCTTGCTTTATCCAAAACCGTTCGATTAAATCGTTCTGACACTGAGTTCATTTCTGGATTATATGGAACCGTATACACCATTTGAATTCCCATATTCTTGCAATATTGCTTGAGTTCTTTCGGTATGTATTCCCCACCGTTGTCGGACTTGAATTTTGCAATTTTTACGCCATGAAATGCCTCAGTCATTGCCCTGAATTTCTTGAATTTCTCCAGCACTTGACTCTTTCTTTCCATGAAATAGACCATTGAAGCTCTCGAATAATCATCAGTGAATGAGACAAAATACCTTGAACCATCATACCCCGTCGTTAGCATCGGTCCACAAACGTCACTGTGAATCAATTCCAGTACACGAGATGTACGAGTATTCCTGTTCTTTGGAAATGGTGGTCGTGTTTGTTTGCCAAAATGCACGATTCACAAAATTTTGACTCCGTGTCCACATTCACCTGCTCCAATCCATTAACCATTCGCCGGCCGATCATTCTTTTCCTCTCGAATGTATTCAAATGTCCCATTTCGAAATGCCATAAATTTTGTGAAAATTGTTTTAAGTTGTTCTCACCTGTAACACCAGCAAAAACATTTCGTTCGAAATGCAACACAACTTTGTACAAATTTCGATCGACGTGCGCTACACATTTTGTTTCTCCATCAATCGACACATGTGCACAATCACCCTCAAAAACAACACGATAGCCCTTGTTGGTCAGACTTCTGATTGACGTCAAATTGTATTGCAGGTCCTTGACAAACAAAACGATTTCTATTCTTTTTGTCGATGAGTCATCCTCATAAAACGTTTTCACGGAAATGTCTCCGCGCTGCTTCGATACAATACTTTGATTTTTCTTGGCAATTTTAATATCAATATCATCGATGTTTTCCAAATTGTCAAAATATTCTTGGCCATTTGCCTTGTGTGATGTTGCATCAGAATCTATCACAAATTCGATTTGTGACATGTCATTATCTTGCTGTGTCACGTTGCATTGCATCGCATGTTCTGTATGTGTCGCTTGTCGTTCACTCACAATGGCACACAATGTTGAAACTTTTTCATCGGATGCCTTGTTCACGCTGTTGGAATTTTTCTTCCCTTTTTTCTGTGCAAAACATTTGGATTTTACGTGGCCAATTTTTCGCATCCAAAACATTTAAATTACTTTCTTTGACCCTTTGCACTCATTGCACTAGATTCATTTGATTTACTAGTAGATTCGCGACCACATCGTTTATTTGTTCATCCATCAAACGAGTCTTAACGAATTTCAATGAAAGTTTATCCTGATTCATCGTCTCCAATGCCGTCACCAAATTATCGTAACTTTCCGGCAATGTAATGAACAAATGTGCAACAATATCCAGCTTCTCCAACTTAGCACCCTTTGATTTGAGTTCGTGAATTTTTGTGTCAAATTTCACAAAATGTTCGATTATGTCATCACCATCTTGATATCTCATCAAGAGCAATTGCTTTTTTACTAGCAAATATCCCGCGATGCTTTTTCTCTCGAAAACTGCACACAGTGCATCGAACGTTTCCTTTGCACTGCTTTTGTCCTTCACATATTCCAATTGGCTGTCTTGAATCGTTTGCACCAAGACTGAAATACATTTGTTTTCTTCTAGTCGAATATCATCACGTATATTTTCATTGGCCACCTCCAAGATTTTCGTGATATCCCTTCAATGTATTTCAACAAAATTTTCTCGTCCAACAAAATACCCACATGATATTTCCAATTGTTGAAATTCGTGCCATAAAATTGTAGTATTTTTATTACGTAACCAGTGTCCGCCATATTTGTTCAATGCCGCTATTCCGCGAAAAACAATTTCACAATCACCGGCAATTCTTACAAATGAAATTTTTATTTTTAATTTTATTCAATTTGTATTTTCCGTATCTGCGCCCATAACCTAATAATTATGGATGATACGCGGTGAAAAATAAATGAATAGCAACACAAATTAAATACAAAGAATAAAAGTTTTATTAAAATACTTTTTTGGTATAATAATTAATGTTGATCAATGTAATGCTAAAAAGGAACTAACTGACATACGCCACACGAACGCTGTTGAGTGTGTGCGTACGATATGAACCATACATGTCAAACATAAACATATTTGCGGTTGCGTTTACAATATATTGTAGTTTCGGTACAATAAATAATTCCATTCAGTATCTTATTTTAAATTTTATTGCAATAACAAACAAGCACGACAACAGAGCACATGTTTGAAGAGCGAATCGAAATTGAATGACGTTTAGAACAAATGATACGACACCCAATCGTGCGAATTAGTGTGGTCGGCTCCGCAATCCAAGTCGGATTAATTCCAATCTCACCATACAACAAGCAGAATTGTTGTTTGACAGTTGAAATTTTTATAAATAACACAGTATTTGTAATTTTTTTTAAATTTAATAATATATATCAGCGATAAATTTTATTTCAATTGGGTTTAATTGATTCATTTATCATCAGAATTATGTTCGACCATTATGAAAACATCCTTTAATTTTAAAGATTATGAAGCAAGGTACACCAACAAAGAAAGCAATTAGTAACTTACAAAAACAAAGGAACAAAACTAACAAAAAACAAAAATGACTCATAGAGAAACATACATTTTTTTCCGGACCCGAATGCTTATTTTTATTGGTGTTAATGTTTGCATCCCGTACATCATAAAATATGTGTATGTAAATTTATTGGCCGGCTAATAATCGTCACCGGAACCACTTACAATTCTTCAATTGTTAAATTAAATATTACGATACATATGTACTTGCTGGTATATTTATTTAATTTTTCTCTCATTTGTTGCTTAAGGGTTTTTATGATAATTGCTGTTTAAGGTTATAATGAAACTATACATTACAATTAATAACGGCGTAAAAACTGGGGCCTAATGAATAAAATAATAAGCATTTTTGGCAAACCATTTGTGAGTTTTAATGGCTTCAATCCTAATTAATACTACCTGAAAATAATGAATGTCGGTAGGCATATTCAGACTTGTATTTGGTAACTTCAACAATTGCCGCCTCACATCTCTTCTACAACCTGTTCCGGCGACGATTATTAGCCGGTCAACAAATTTACATCACAAATATTTTATGATGTACGGGATGCAAACATTAACACCAATAAAAGTACGCATTCGGGTTTGGAAAAAATGTATGTTTCTCTATGAGTCATTCTTGTTTTTGTTAGTTTTTCTGGTATTAATGCTTTCCTTGTTGGTGTATCTTGCTTCATAATCTTTATAATTAAAGGATGTTTTCATAATGGTCGAACATAATTCTGATGACAAATGAATCAATTCAAACCAATTAAAATAAAATTTATCGCTGATATATTATTAAATTTTTAAAAAAATTACAAATACTATATTATCTATTAAAATTTCAACTGTGAAATAACAATTCTGCTTGTTGTATGATCAGATTGGAATTAATCTGACTTGGATTGCGGAGTCGACCACACTAATTCGCACGATTGGGTGTCGTATCATTTGTTCTGAACGTCATTTAATTTCGATTCGCTCTTCAAACATGTGCTCTGTTGTCGTGTTTGTTTCTTATTGTCATAAAACTTAAAATAAGGTACTGAATGGAATTTTTTATTGAACAATACTGAGCCACCATTAAAAGTACATAACAACTGGCGAACGACGTTGTGAGAATAATATCATTTGGAGAACAAAGAAAAGGAAGTAAGGTTAAGTTGAATAGAGAGTGTAATTGGCCTAAGGTAATTTTCTTTACTTATAAACTACATGATATTATACAAAAGTTTAGTACGGACTGAAATTAAAAAACGAAATTAATTAATATGTAATCCGTATAAAAATTATAAATTAATAAAAATGGCAAACATTGATGAAATTTTAATACTGCTCCCTACAAAAATTAGGCCAGCCACTCCATCACATGGCATAACAATTACAATAGTTTGATGAAAATAACGAAGCCTTCAATTTATATTTACAAAGAATTGAAAATTATATGGATCTAAGCGGTTAGTCAAATATAGTCATTTAAATGACTAAATATAGTGTTTTTTTTATTATTTTATTTTACTTTTTATTAAAATTTGACTTATATTAAAACAAACAAAAACAACTAATTAAAGTTTAATTTCGAATAAATATAATCCGCATAAAACTGCAATTTGAATAAATATAATCCGTATAATACTGAATTTTTACATACGATATCTCAAATTACTAATTGAAGAATAAAATAAACTCCCCCTATCAAATTGCTAGTCTTTACTTCTATAAGTAAAAATAAGGTGTCAGGCACAGCAGCTAAAAATGATTTTTATCAACATTTGGATATGAATTTTCCTTCATTATTCTTTGTTTTTAATGACACAAAATTTTGTATTACGTTTTCATAATTATTTTAAGTAAATTTATAAGTTATTTTGTATTAAAAGCATTTAATATACATGTAAAACAATAGGGTTTATAGCTTCATTTTAAGTTAATAGGAGGCTAAGTGGTAGTAAAGGAGGTCTTTGATTCATAGCCATTCCTCAGGACTTTTTTGTTTCAATTGGATACACATATGCCAATTTCCAATCCGTATACACTTTGAAGCCATGCCGTAATTTTGTGCACTCTCAGGGTCTTAGATTATGGAATGTAAGGATACACAGTTGAAGTCAAAAAATTGAATCCAACCTTAAAGCTAACTGTCACATGAATACTGCTCAAAGGCATCACGTTCAGATAGGGCTGAATCTATATTTGTACATATTGCTTTGGTGCAGATTTTTTAAATAATAAACGAAGTTATTTAAATTATTTAACTAACTGCAACGGTCATTTAATTTAATAAATTTAGAATCAGGAACTATATAAAACGTTTTTTTTTATATGAATTAATTTATTTGCATATAAAAGTTTACATTTCAAAACATAAAATAGAACTTCTATAATAATTACTTTTCTAAATAAATTTAAAAAAAAATCAAAAAATTAAATAGATCATCGAATCATTTTTATGGTAAGAAATTAACTCACATCGTTTTCAAATGGAAGCAGCTTTAATAATATAATTAATGCGTTACAGTATCATATATTAATACTTACTGAGACTGGTATAAAAATTCATAAATTCAAAAATATATTCTTATAAATGATTCATAATTTCCTATGAAAATTAACTAGGATTTTCTCATGCACCTTATATAGATTAATTTTTTACATATATGATAATTGTAAATTAATAAATACAATTTTTGACTTTGTGAAAATATAAAACAGAAAGATCTGGCGGCCGTCATTGACACGTCAATTTGATCACAAATAATCGTCTGTTTACATTAAATGTTGCACAAATTTTTTTTATTATTTAAGCACTTAGGGCACTCGATTTCTAATAAAAAGTAGTTGAACGATAAGCAACTATTATTCAAATAACATATATAATGTTTTTACGGACAACTCACCTTAAAAATGAAATTCGCGAATAAAAATTTTTAACTGAACACTTCAATTTCTGTAAATATATTAACAAATTAAATTATTAAAATTTATTATTCATATATATATAACATTTTTATTTATATAAGATATTTAGATCTATTAGTGAAAAATAAATGTCAGGCACAGCATAACATACGTTAATTATGCTTTGTTTTTTTTATATTTATATTTACGTTAATTATTGTTTGTTTTTGGTAACCCAATATATTTGTATAAATTTTCATACTTTTTTAAAGTAAAATAATACTTTTTTTTCATTTTAAAAGCTTTCAATATACATTTTACAAAATAGAGTTAGCAGCTTAAAGTTAAGGTTAGATGGGTAAGGGTCGTAAAAAAAAATATTTGGTTCATCGCA
This sequence comes from Atherix ibis, assembly GCA_958298945.1. Classification (NCBI taxonomy): domain Eukaryota; kingdom Metazoa; phylum Arthropoda; class Insecta; order Diptera; family Athericidae; genus Atherix; species Atherix ibis. The sequence goes on along the minus strand of OY282607.1, from coordinate 58,456,284 downwards.
ATTGCACTGGATTTTTTGGCTTCAATAAAATTCTGATGCTTAAAAGGCGATTGTGTATCCTTGTACTCTATAATCTTAGTCTAGAATATTCTGAATGTTTTATAAATTATGACAGCAATATGTATTTGTCGTATATCGCTTAGATTAAAGAAGTACTGGATAGGCCTCTACCGTATATATATACGCAATTTTGTATACAAATTTTTACTAGGGCGATATGACTGTCAAAATTTTTTTAATGTAGACATGACACCCACTGCCATCTATGTGTCGTAATGGAAATTTTGTTTAATTGTAAAAGCATAATTTATATTTATTTTAATTCACTTATTGGAAACAAAAATACAATTTAAACACAACGATAGGCAGTTTTTATTTTTTGTACAATCCTTTGATACGAAATGGAATTCTATTTTAGGTTTATTATACATTTCGTAAATATCAATCAAATATAAACCGCCTCAATTTTGTAGACTTTCGGAGAGTTTAAAAACTTTAATTCTCCATGAAAGTGGAGTCTGGGGGGTTAGCTTTGCCATTTGTGAATCCGATGTTGACAGTTCAATGTTTACCATAAAATAGTACAGTGCCGGTGTATGTAAAGTGTGTGTAAGAAAGTTTAAGGGACTGACTTCTTCTGTCTATTTTCCATTGCTGTTTTCATTGTGTTATAATAATGAAAGTTTATTCTTCGGTAAGCTTATTATTTAAATAAATTTGTTTTGCTTGCTCTATTATACCACATTATAATGCATTTACTAAATAATATTTTTTTTATTTTTTAAAAATATTAGTTTTTAAGTTTTTAAGTACATTAAATTTTTTATTTTGTAATTTTGTTTTAAAGCATTTTCTTTAATATTGTATACGATTAACATCTTAATGTGCACATAATTGCTTTCATATAATCAAATAACTTACAATTCATATTTTTATATACTATTACCCACTTTAAAAATTCTGTTTTAATAAATAATATATAGTGAAATAAATAAAATGCAAATACATAATAAATAAATAAATATTTAAAAAAAAATACTGTGTTTTATTGCATATTTACAAAACTAATTCCATCAAACAACAAGACCCGCAATATTAAAAAATCTGCTTCTTTACGCATAAATAACATCACATATGAAAAATGGTTTTAAACGAACCGCTTCAATCGCATACTGAACTTTTAAATTGGCCCCCAATGATTTACGCCGTTTCTGTTGTATTGCATGTGTGTGCGTTCTATGAATGTATTGCCAAAAAAATTTGGACAGAATTTTTGTGTAGAGGCCTATCCAGTACTTCTTTAATCTAAGGTATATCGCCAGCGTATGATTTATGTGTTGATTTTAAATTTTACTTTATGTGTAGTATTGTTAAATTGCAGTGATGCTTGTTTTAAATTATAATAAAGTGACATAAGACAAAGATTTTGAGATGAGTTATTTGCTTTGTTTCCGCGAGTTGGTTACCCAATATATTTGTATAAATTTTCATACATTTTTAAAGTAAAATAATACTTTTTTTTCATTTTAAAAGCTTTCAATATACATTTTACAAAATAGAGTTAGCAGCTTAAAGTTAAGGTTAGATGGGTAAGGGTCGTAAAAAAAAATATTTGGTTCATCGCAATTGCACTGGATATTTTGGCTTCAATAAAATTCTGATGCTTAAAAGGCGATTGTGTATCCTTGTACTCTATAATCTTAGTCTAGAATATTCTGAATGTTTTATAAATTATGACAGCAATATGTATTTGTCGTATATCGCTTAGATTAAAGAAGTACTGGATAGGCCCCTATCGTATATGTATACGCAATTTTGTATACAAATTTTTACTAGGGCGATATGACTGTCAAAAATTTTTTAATGTAGACATGACACCCACTGCCATCTATGTGTCGTAATGGAAATTTTGTTTAATTGTAAAAGCATAATTTATATTTATTTTAATTCACTTATTGGAAACAAAAATACAATTTAAACACAACGATAGGCAGTTTTTATTTTTTGTACAATCTTTTGATACGAAATGGAATTCTATTTTAGGTTTATTATACATTTCGTAAATATCAATCAAATATAAACCGCCTCAATTTTGTAGACTTTCGGAGAGTTTAAAAACTTTAATTCTCCATGAAAGTGGAGTCTGGGGGGTTAGCTTTTTCATTTGTGAATCCGATGTTGACAGTTCAATGTTTACCATAAAATAGTACAGTGTCGGTGTATATAAAGTGTGTGTAAGAAAGTTTAAGGGACCGACTTCTTCTGTCTATTTTCCATTGCTGTTTTCATTGTGTTATAATAATGAAAGTTTATTCTTCGGTAAGCTTATTATTTAAATAAATTTGTTTTGCTTGCTCTATTATACCACATTATAATGCATTTACTAAATAATATTTTTTTTATTTTTTAAAAATATTAGTTTTTAAGTTTTTAAGTACATTAAATTTTTTATTTTGTAATTTTGTTTTAAAGCATTTTCTTTAATATTGTATACGATTAACATCTTAATGTGCACATAATTGCTTTCATATAATCAAATAACTTACAATTCATATTTTTATATACTATTACCCACTTTAAAAATTCTGTTTTAATAAATAATATATAGTGAAATAAATAAAATGCAAATACATAATAAATAAATAAATATTTAAAAAAAAATACTGTGTTTTATTGCATATTTACAAAACTAATTCCATCAAACAACAAGACCCGCAATATTAAAAAATCTGCTTCTTTACGCATAAATAACATCACATATGAAAAATGGTTTTAAACGAACCGCTTCAATCGCATACTGAACTTTTAAATTGGCCCCCAATGATTTACGCCGTTTCTGTTGTATTGCATGTGTGTGCGTTCTATGAATGTATTGCCAAAAAAATTTGGACAGAATTTTTGTGTAGAGGCCTATCCAGTACTTCTTTAATCTAAGGTATATCGCCAGCGTATGATTTGTGGGTTGATTTTCAATTTTACTTTATGTGTAATATTGTTAAATTATAGTGATGCTTGTTTTAAATTATAATAAAGTGACATAAGACAAAGATTTTGAGATGAGTTATTTGCTTGGTTTCCGCGAGTAGGTTAAATTGCATAAATTAATTTGGTTATGTATTAAAAGACAATAGGCGTTTTCCTTTGGACCAATTTTGCTACTAGTCGGCAGCTGCGAGTAGATGACCAAAAGAAAGCCAAATTCTAAACACTAGTAGAAACATAACCTCAAAATAGTCAGCAACAATACTGAGTTTACTCACACATAAACAATAAAAACTGAGTTTATTCACACATAAACAATACTGACAAAAATATGACTCTTCTACATAACCACCGAACCCGCAAAACCTTAGATTAAAGAATACCTGGATAGGCCCTTACCGTATATGTATACGCAATTTTGTGTACAATTTATTGCGAAGCGGCGAGAAATGGCATTTATTAGATAGCTTTTTGTGGATTTTTTTATGTAGACATGACACTCACTGCCATCTAGTTCTCGTAATAGAAATTTATTGAATTGCAAAAGCATAATTTATATTCTTTTTAATTCACTTATTGGAAACAAAAATACAATTTAAACACAACGATAGGCAATTTTTATTTTTTGTACAATCTTTTGAAACGAAATGGAATTCTATTTTAGGTTTATTACTTATTTCGTAAATATCAATCAAATATAAAGCGCCTCAATTTTGTAGACTTTCGGAGAGTTTTGTAACCTGCCATTCTCCATGAAAGTGATTACACATCGAACTAATCTAACTAGCGTTATCATTTTTGAAGTTGTTATTTTGTCACATAGGAAAATGCAATCTAAAGTGTAGTTTTTATCTATTTTAAAGTATTTACGAAAAAGTAAGTATTTTTATAAATACGTGTAGTTATATTTTTGATAAAACTTAATACGAAGTTTTTATTTCAGAAAATTAAGTAATTTATTAGAAATTGCTAGAAATTCGACGAAATGAGAAAACCGGGAATTTCTTTCTTTCGGTAAGTTGAAATCTTCATTTTTACTAAACAAATTAACAGAAATTTAGTTTATGATGTGCCTAAATAGCTTTTAGTGATATGTTTTGTCCAAAAATTGGTCAAAAACTGAATTTTTCGGCATTCAATAAATGTAAACAAATGCGATATTGACAGTTCAATGTTTACCAGGAAATAGTTCAGTGCCGGTGTACGTAAAGGGTGTGTAAGAAAATTGAAGGAAATGCATTTTTCAGTCTGTTTTGCATTGCTGTTTTCATTGTGTTAAAATAAATAATGTATATTCGGTACGCTCATTATTTAAATAAATTTGTTTACATTTGTGCTTTTGCTTCCTCTAATAGACCATATTATAATGCATTTACTAAATAATATTGTTTTCTCTTTTTTCAGAACATTAGTTATAATTATTTAAGTACATTAAATTTTTCATCTTGTAATTTAGTTTTAAAGCATTTCCTTTATGCTGTATACGAATATCTTCTTATTGTGCACATAATTGTTTTCATATAATCAAATAACTTACAATTTATATTTTTATATGCTCTTCCGCTTTATAATTCTGTTTTAATAAATAATATATAGTGAAATATCTAATAAATAAATAATATTTTAAAATAGAATACTGCGTTTTATTATAAATTTCCAAAACTAATTCCATCAAACAACAAAATCCTCAATACTAAAAATCTATTTATTTACGCATAAATGACATCACATATGAAAATGGTTTTGAACTAACCGCTTCAATCGCATACTGAAGTTTAAAATTGGCTCCCAATGATTTACGCCGTTTCTATTGTATTGCATGTGTGTGCGTTCTATGAATGTATTGCCAACAATATTTGGACAGAATTTTTGTGTAGAGGCCTATCCAGTTCTCCTTTAATCTAAGGATGCTTGTTTTATATTATAATAAAGTGACATAAGACAAAGATTTTGAGATGAGTTATTTGCTTGGTTTCTGCGAGTAGGTTAAATTGCCTAAATTAGTTTGATTATGTATTAAAAGACAATATTATTGATGATACATGCAGGGGTATTGAAGCTGACAGCATGTAGTCGGCGGGAACTTTTATAATAGATGATCTGTTTTTTAAAGTTTCACATACTTGCCTAACTGACGTTTTACTTGAATTTACACGTACAGTAGTTAGACTAAGTACTTGTAATTAATTTGTTTTGTTTGCAGGATCACATTCGATTAAGGTCTCAAAAACTAATTGATATTTGTAGGACATGTGCATTAGGCAAGTTTCAAACAATGCTTCGCTATCCAGAATTTCGGAAGCAAATTTTTCGAAATTAACATGAGTTGGTCATAAATTTGAATGTATATAAGGTCTGCATTACATTGTAAAATATTATTTGAGTTATTAACAAATCAAATATAATTTTGATGTTATTATTTACCACTTACAATTCTTCAATTGTTAAATTAAATGTTACGATACATGAGTACTTGCTAGTATATTTATTTATTTTTTCTCTCATTTGTTACTTAAGGTTTTTTATGATAATTGCTGTTTGAGGTTATAATGAAACTATACAAACAATGCTCCGCTATCCAGAATTTTGGAAGCAAATTTTTCGAAATTAACATGAGTTGGTCATAAATTTGAATGTATATAAGGTCAACATAACATTGTAAAATATTATTTGTGTTATTAGGCGTTTTCCTTTGGACCAATTTTGCTACTAGTCGGTAGCTGCGAGTTGATGACCAAAGGAAAGCCAAATTCTAAACACTAGTAGAACCATAACCTCAAAATAGTCAGCAACAATACTGAGTTTACTCACACATAAACAATAAAAACTGAGGTTATTCACACATAAACAATACTGACAAAAATATGACTCTTCAACATAACCAACAAACCCGCAAAACTATCTATTTTTACTTTAGCAACTAGAATCCACCTAACGTAAATTGTATGCGTAACTCCCAGTTCAATGTGCTTGTTTGTTCGAGGTAGAGTAGATTATAACAGCTAGAACTACCGACTAGTAGCAAAATTGCTCCTAAGGAAAACGCCTATTTACAAAATATAATTTTGATGTTATTATTTACCACTTACAATTCTTCAATTGTTAAATTAAATATTACGATACATATGTACTTGCTGGTATATTTATTTAATTTTTCTCTCATTTGTTACTTAAGGGTTTTTATGATAATTGCTGTTTAAGGTTATAATGAAACTATACATTACAATTAATAACGGCGTAAAAACTGGGGCCTAATGAATAAAATAATAAGCATTTTTGACAAACTATTTGTGAATTTTAATGACTTCAATCCTAATTAATACTAGCTGAAAATAATGAATGTCAGTAGGCATATTCAGACTTGTATTTGGTAACTTCAACAATTGCCGCCTCACATCTCTTCTACAACCTGTTCCGGTGACGATTATTAGCCGGTCAACAAATTTACATCACAAATATTTTATGATGTACGGGATGCAAACATTAATACCAATAAAAGTACGCATTCGGGTTCGGAAAAAATGTATGTTTCTCTATGAGTCATTCTTGTTTTTGTTAGTTTTTCTGGTATTAATGCTTTCCTTGTTGGTGTATCTTGCTTCATAATCTTTATAATTAAAAGATGTTTTCATAATGGTCGAACATAATTCTGATGACAAATGAATCAATTCAAACCAAATGAAATAAAATTTATCGCTGATATATTATTAAATTTTAAAAAAAAATTACAAATACTATATTATCTATTAAAATTTCAACTGTGAAATAACAATTCTGCTTGTTGTATGATCAGATTGGAATTATTCTGACTTGGATTGCAGAGTCGTCCACACTAATTCGCACGATTGGGTGTCGTATCATTTGTTCTGAACGTCATTTAATTTTGATTCGCTCTTCAAACATGTGCTCTGTTGTCGTGTTTGTTTCTTATTGTCATAAAACTTAAAATAAGGTACTGAATGGAATTTTTTATTGAACAATACTGAGCCACCATTAAAAGTACATAACAACTGGCGAACGACGTTGTGAGAATAATATCATTCGGAGAACAAAGAAAAGGAAGTAAGGTTAAGTTGAATAGAGAGTGTAATTGGCCTAAGGTAATTTTCTTTACTTATAAACTACATGATATTATACAAAAGTATAGTACGGACTGAAATTAAAAAACGAAATTAATTAATATGTAATGCGTATAAAAATTATAAATTAATAAAAATGGCAAACATTGATGAAATTTTAATACTGCTCCCTACAAAAATTAGGCCAGCCACTCCATCACATGGCATAACAATTACAATAGTTTGATGAAAATAACGAAGCCTTCAATTTATATTTATAAAGAATTGAAAATTATATGGATCTAAGCGGTTAGTCAAATATAGTCATTTAAATGACTAAATATGGTGTTTTTTTTATTATTTTATTTTACTTTTTATTAAAATTTGACTTATATTAAAACAAACAAAAACAACTAATTAAAGTTTAATTTCGAATAAATATAATCCGCATAAAACTGCAATTTGAATAAATATAATCCGTATAAAACTGAATTTTTATATACGATATCTCAAATTACTAATTGAAGAATAAAATAAACTCCCCCTACCAAATTGCTAGTCTTTACTTCTATAAGTAAAAATTAGGTATCAGGCACAGCAGCTAAAATGATTTTTATCAATATTTGGATATGAATTTTCCTTCATTATTCTTTGTTTTTAATGACACAAAATTTTGTATTACGTTTTCATAATTATTTTAAGTAAATTTATAAGTTATTTTATATTAAAAGCATTTAATATACATGTAAAACAATAGGGTTTATAGCTTCATTTTAAGTTAATAGGAGGCTAAGTGGTGGTAAAGGAGGTCTTTGATTCATAGCCATTCCTCAGTACTTTTTTGTTTCAATTGGATACACATATGCCAATTTCCAATCCGTATACACTTTGAAGCCATGCCGTAGTGCTGGCACTCTATAAGGAATGTAAGGATACACAGTTGAAGCCAAAAAATGGAATCCAACCTTAAAGCTAACTGTCACATGAATACTGCTCAAAGGCATCACTTTCAGATAGGGCTAAATCTATATTTGTACATATTGCTTTGGTGCAGATTTTTCAAATAATAAACGAAGTTATTTAAATTATTTAACTAACTGCTACAGTTATTTAATTTAATAAATTTAGAATCAGGAACTATATAAAACGTTTTTTTTTATATGAATTAATTTATTTGCATATAAAAGTTTACATTTCAAAACAAAAAATAGAACTTCTATTATACTTACTTTTCTAAATAAATTTTAAAAAAAATCAAAAAATTAAATAGATCATCGAATAAATTTTATGGTAAGAAATTAACTCACATCGTTTTCAAATGGAAGCAGCTTTAATAATATAATTAATGCGTTACAGTATCATATATTAATACTTACTGAGACTGGTATAAAAATTCATAAATTCAAAAATATATTCTTATAAATGATTCATAATTTCCTATGAAAATTAACTAGGATTTTCTCATGCACCTTATATAGATTAATTTTTTACATATATGATAATTGTAAATTAATAAATACAATTTTTGACTTTGTGAAAATATAAAACAGAAAGATCTGGCGGCCGTCATTGACACGTCAATTTGATCACAAATAATCGTCTGTTTACATTAAATGTTGCACAAATTTTTTTTATTATTTAAGCACTTAGGGCACTCGATTTCTAATAAAAAGTAGTTGAACGATAAGCAACTATTATTCAAATAACATATATAATGTTTTTACGGACAACTCACCTTAAAAATGAAATTCGCGAATAAAAATTTTTAACTGAACACTTCAATTTCTGTAAATATATTAACAAATTAAATTATTAAAATTTATTATTCATATATATATAACATTTTTATTTATATAAGATATTTAGATCTATTAGTGAAAAATAAATGTCAGGCACAGCATAACATACGTTAATTATGCTTTGTTTTTTTTATATTTATATTTACGTTAATTATTGTTTGTTTTTGGTAACCCAATATATTTGTATAAATTTTCATACTTTTTTAAAGTAAAATAATACTTTTTTTTCATTTTAAAAGCTTTCAATATACATTTTACAAAATAGAGTTAGCAGCTTAAAGTTAAGGTTAGATGGGTAAGGGTCGTAAAAAAAAATATTTGGTTCATCGCAATTGCACTGGATTTTTTGGCTTCAATAAAATTCTGATGCTTAAAAGGCGATTGTGTATCCTTGTACTCTATAATCTTAGTCTAGAATATTCTGAATGTTTTATAAATTATGACAGCAATATGTATTTGTCGTATATCGCTTAGATTAAAGAAGTACTGGATAGGCCTCTACCGTATATATATACGCAATTTTGTATACAAATTTTTACTAGGGCGATATGACTGTCAAAATTTTTTTAATGTAGACATGACACCCACTGCCATCTATGTGTCGTAATGGAAATTTTGTTTAATTGTAAAAGCATAATTTATATTTATTTTAATTCACTTATTGGAAACAAAAATACAATTTAAACACAACGATAGGCAGTTTTTATTTTTTGTACAATCCTTTGATACGAAATGGAATTCTATTTTAGGTTTATTATACATTTCGTAAATATCAATCAAATATAAACCGCCTCAATTTTGTAGACTTTCGGAGAGTTTAAAAACTTTAATTCTCCATGAAAGTGGAGTCTGGGGGGTTAGCTTTGCCATTTGTGAATCCGATGTTGACAGTTCAATGTTTACCATAAAATAGTACAGTGCCGGTGTATGTAAAGTGTGTGTAAGAAAGTTTAAGGGACTGACTTCTTCTGTCTATTTTCCATTGCTGTTTTCATTGTGTTATAATAATGAAAGTTTATTCTTCGGTAAGCTTATTATTTAAATAAATTTGTTTTGCTTGCTCTATTATACCACATTATAATGCATTTACTAAATAATATTTTTTTTATTTTTTAAAAATATTAGTTTTTAAGTTTTTAAGTACATTAAATTTTTTATTTTGTAATTTTGTTTTAAAGCATTTTCTTTAATATTGTATACGATTAACATCTTAATGTGCACATAATTGCTTTCATATAATCAAATAACTTACAATTCATATTTTTATATACTATTACCCACTTTAAAAATTCTGTTTTAATAAATAATATATAGTGAAATAAATAAAATGCAAATACATAATAAATAAATAAATATTTAAAAAAAAATACTGTGTTTTATTGCATATTTACAAAACTAATTCCATCAAACAACAAGACCCGCAATATTAAAAAATCTGCTTCTTTACGCATAAATAACATCACATATGAAAAATGGTTTTAAACGAACCGCTTCAATCGCATACTGAACTTTTAAATTGGCCCCCAATGATTTACGCCGTTTCTGTTGTATTGCATGTGTGTGCGTTCTATGAATGTATTGCCAAAAAAATTTGGACAGAATTTTTGTGTAGAGGCCTATCCAGTACTTCTTTAATCTAAGGTATATCGCCAGCGTATGATTTGTGGGTTGATTTTCAATTTTACTTTATGTGTAATATTGTTAAATTATAGTGATGCTTGTTTTAAATTATAATAAAGTGACATAAGACAAAGATTTTGAGATGAGTTATTTGCTTGGTTTCCGCGAGTAGGTTAAATTGCATAAATTAATTTGGTTATGTATTAAAAGACAATAGGCGTTTTCCTTTGGACCAATTTTGCTACTAGTCGGCAGCTGCGAGTAGATGACCAAAAGAAAGCCAAATTCTAAACACTAGTAGAAACATAACCTCAAAATAGTCAGCAACAATACTGAGTTTACTCACACATAAACAATAAAAACTGAGTTTATTCACACATAAACAATACTGACAAAAATATGACTCTTCTACATAACCACCGAACCCGCAAAACCTTAGATTAAAGAATACCTGGATAGGCCCTTACCGTATATGTATACGCAATTTTGTGTACAATTTATTGCGAAGCGGCGAGAAATGGCATTTATTAGATAGCTTTTTGTGGATTTTTTTATGTAGACATGACACTCACTGCCATCTAGTTCTCGTAATAGAAATTTATTGAATTGCAAAAGCATAATTTATATTCTTTTTAATTCACTTATTGGAAACAAAAATACAATTTAAACACAACGATAGGCAATTTTTATTTTTTGTACAATCTTTTGAAACGAAATGGAATTCTATTTTAGGTTTATTACTTATTTCGTAAATATCAATCAAATATAAAGCGCCTCAATTTTGTAGACTTTCGGAGAGTTTTGTAACCTGCCATTCTCCATGAAAGTGATTACACATCAAACTAATCTAACTAGCGTTATCATTTTTGAAGTTGTTATTTTGTCACATAGGAAAATGCAATTTAAAGTGTAGTTTTTATCTATTTTAAAGTATTTACGAAAAAGTAAGTATTTTTATAAATACGTGTAGTTATATTTTTGATAAAACTTAATACGAAGTTTTTATTTCAGAAAATTAAGTAATTTATTAGAAATTGCTAGAAATTCGACGAAATGAGAAAACCGGGAATTTCTTTCTTTCGGTAAGTTGAAATCTTCATTTTTACTAAACAAATTAACAGAAATTTAGTTTATGATGTGCCTAAATAGCTTTTAGTGATATGTTTTATCCAAAAATTGGTCAAAAACTGAATTTTTCGGCATTCAATAAATGTAAACAAATGCGATATTGACAGTTCAATGTTTACCAGGAAATAGTTCAGTGCCGGTGTACGTAAAGGGTGTGTAAGAAAATTGAAGGGAATGCATTTTTCAGTCTGTTTTGCATTGCTGTTTTCATTGTGTTAAAATAAATAATGTATATTCGGTACGCTCATTATTTAAATAAATTTGTTTACATTTGTGCTTTTGCTTCCTCTAATAGACCATATTATAATGCATTTACTAAATAATATTGTTTTCTCTTTTTTCAGAACATTAGTTATAATTATTTAAGTACATTAAATTTTTCATCTTGTAATTTAGTTTTAAAGCATTTCCTTTATGCTGTATACGATTAACATCTTAATGTGCACATAATTGTTTTCATATAATCAAATAACTTACAATTTATATTTTTATATGCTCTTCCACTTTATAATTCTGTTTTAATAAATAATATATAGTGAAATATCTAATAAATAAATAATATTTTAAAATAGAATACTGCGTTTTATTATAAATTTCCAAAACTAATTCCATCAAACAACAAAATCCTCAATACTAAAAATCTATTTATTTACGCATAAATGACATCACATATGAAAATGGTTTTGAACTAACCGCTTCAATCGCATACTGAAGTTTAAAATTGGCTCCCAATGATTTACGCCGTTTCTATTGTATTGCATGTGTGTGCGTTCTATGAATGTATTGCCAACAATAGTTGGACAGAATTTTTGTGTAGAGGCCTATCCAGTTCTCCTTTAATCTAAGGATGCTTGTTTTATATTATAATAAAGTGACATAAGACAAAGATTTTGAGATGAGTTATTTGCTTGGTTTCTGCGAGTAGGTTAAATTGCCTAAATTAGTTTGATTATGTATTAAAAGACAATATTATTGATGATACATGCAGGGGTATTGAAGCTGACAGCATGTAGTCGGCGGGAACTTTTATAATAGATGATCTGTTTTTTAAAGTTTCACATACTTGCCTAACTGACGTTTTACTTGAATTTACACGTACAGTAGTTAGACTAAGTACTTGTAATTAATTTGTTTTGTTTGCAGGATCACATTCGATTAAGGTCTCAAAAACTAATTGATATTTGTAGGACATGTGCATTAGGCAAGTTTCAAACAATGCTTCGCTATCCAGAATTTCGGAAGCAAATTTTTCGAAATTAACATGAGTTGGTCATAAATTTGAATGTATATAAGGTCTGCATTACATTGTAAAATATTATTTGAGTTATTAACAAATCAAATATAATTTTGATGTTATTATTTACCACTTACAATTCTTCAATTGTTAAATTAAATGTTACGATACATGAGTACTTGCTAGTATATTTATTTATTTTTTCTCTCATTTGTTACTTAAGGTTTTTTATGATAATTGCTGTTTGAGGTTATAATGAAACTATACAAACAATGCTCCGCTATCCAGAATTTTGGAAGCAAATTTTTCGAAATTAACATGAGTTGGTCATAAATTTGAATGTATATAAGGTCAACATAACATTGTAAAATATTATTTGTGTTATTAGGCGTTTTCCTTTGGACCAATTTTGCTACTAGTCGGCAGCTGCGAGTAGATGACCAAAGGAAAGCCAAATTCTAAACACTAGTAGAACCATAACCTCAAAATAGTCAGCAACAATACTGAGTTTACTCACACATAAACAATAAAAACTGAGGTTATTCACACATAAACAATACTGACAAAAATATGACTCTTCAACATAACCAACAAACCCGCAAAACTATCTATTTTTACTTTAGCAACTAGAATCCACCTAACGTAAATTGTATGCGTAACTCCCAGTTCAATGTGCTTGTTTGTTCGAGGTAGAGTAGATTATAACAGCTAGAACTACCGACTAGTAGCAAAATTGCTCCTAAGGAAAACGCCTATTTACAAAATATAATTTTGATGTTATTATTTACCACTTACAATTCTTCAATTGTTAAATTAAATATTACGATACATATGTACTTGCTGGTATATTTATTTAATTTTTCTCTCATTTGTTACTTAAGGGTTTTTTGATAATTGCTGTTTGAGGTTATAATGAAACTATACAAACAATGCGCCGCTATCCAGAATTTTGGAAGCAAATTTTTCGAAATTAACATGAGTTGGTCATAAATTTGAATGTATATAAGGTCAACATAACATTGTAAAATATTATTTGTGTTATTAGGCGTTTTCCTTTGGACCAATTTTGCTACTAGTCGGTAGCTGCGAGTTGATGACCAAAGGAAAGCCAAATTCTAAACACTAGTAGAACCATAACCTCAAAATAGTCAGCAACAATACTGAGTTTACTCACACATAAACAATAAAAACTGAGGTTATTCACACATAAACAATACTGACAAAAATATGACTCTTCAACATAACCAACAAACCCGCAAAACTATCTATTTTTACTTTAGCAACTAGAATCCACCTAACGTAAATTGTATGCGTAACTCCCAGTTCAATGTGCTTGTTTGTTCGAGGTAGAGTAGATGATAACAGCTAGAACTACCGACTAGTAGCAAAATTGCTCCTAAGGAAAACGCCTATTTACAAAATATAATTTTGATGTTATTATTTACCACTTACAATTCTTCAATTGTTAAATTAAATATTACGATACATATGTACTTGCTGGCATATTTATTTAATTTTTCTCTCATTTGTTACTTAAGGGTTTTTTGATAATTGCTGTTTAAGGTTATAATGAAACTATACATTACAATTAATAACGGCGTAAAAACTGGGGCCTAATGAATAAAATAATAAGCATTTTTGACAAACTATTTGTGAATTTTAATGACTTCAATCCTAATTAATACTAGCTGAAAATAATGAATGTCAGTAGGCATATTCAGACTTGTATTTGGTAACTTCAACAATTGCCGCCTCACATCTCTTCTACAACCTGTTCCGGTGACGATTATTAGCCGGTCAACAAATTTACATCACAAATATTTTATGATGTACGGGATGCAAACATTAACACCAATAAAAGTACGCATTCGGGTTCGGAAAAAATGTATGTTTCTCTATGACTCATTCTTGTTTTTGTTAGTTTTTCTGGTATTAATGCTTTCCTTGTTGGTGTATCTTGCTTCATAATCTTTATAATTAAAGGATGTTTTCAAAATGGTCGAACATAATTTTGATGACAAATGAATCAATTCAAACCAATTGAAATAAAATTTATCGCTGATATATTATTAAATTTTAAAAAAAATTACAAATACTATATTATCTATTAAAATTTCAACTGTGAAATAACAATTCTGCTTGTTGTATGATCAGATTGGAATTAATCTGACTTGGATTGCGGAGTCGACCACACTAATTCGCACGATTGGGTGTCGTATCATTTGTTCTGAACGTCATTTAATTTTGATTCGCTCTTCAAACATGTGCTCTGTTGTCGTGTTTGTTTCTTATTGTCATAAAACTTAAAATAAGGTACTGAATGGAATTTTTTATTGAACAATACTGAGCCACCATTAAAAGTACATAACAACTGGCGAACGACGTTGTGAGAATAATATCATTCGGAGAACAAAGAAAAGGAAGTAAGGTTAAGTTGAATAGAGAGTGTAATTGGCCTAAGGTAATTTTCTTTACTTATAAACTACATGATATTATACAAAAGTATAGTACGGACTGAAATTAAAAAACGAAATTAATTAATATGTAATGCGTATAAAAATTATAAATTAATAAAAATGGCAAACATTGATGAAATTTTAATACTGCTCCCTACAAAAATTAGGCCAGCCACTCCATCACATGGCATAACAATTACAATAGTTTGATGAAAATAACGAAGCCTTCAATTTATATTTATAAAGAATTGAAAATTATATGGATCTAAGCGGTTAGTCAAATATAGTCATTTAAATGACTAAATATAGTGTTTTTTTTATTATTTTATTTTACTTTTTATTAAAATTTGACTTATATTAAAACAAACAAAAACAACTAATTAAAGTTTAATTTCGAATAAATATAATCCGCATAAAACTGCAATTTGAATAAATATAATCCGTATAATACTGAATTTTTACATACGATATCTCAAATTACTAATTGAAGAATAAAATAAACTCCCCCTACCAAATTGCTAGTCTTTACTTCTGTAAGTAAAAATTAGGTATCAGGCACAGCAGCTAAAAATGATTTTTATCAACATTTGGATATGAATTTTCCTTCATTATTCTTTGTTTTTAATGACACAAAATTTTGTATTACGTTTTCATAATTATTTTAAGTAAATTTATAAGTTATTTTATATTAAAAGCATTTAATATACATGTAAAACAATAGGGTTTATAGCTTCATTTTAAGTTAATAGGAGGCTAAGTGGTGGTAAAGGAGGTCTTTGATTCATAGCCATTCCTCAGTACTTTTTCGTTTCAATTGGATACACATATGCCAATTTCCAATCCGTATACACTTTGAAGCCATGCCGTAATGCTGGCACTCTATAAGGAATGTAAGGATACACAGTTGAAGCCAAAAAATGGAATCCAACCTTAAAGCTAACTGTCACATGAATACTGCTCAAAGGCATCACTTTCAGATAGGGCTAAATCTATATTTGTACACATTGCTTTGGTGCAGATTTTTCAAATAATAAACGAAGTTATTTAAATTATTTAACTAACTGCTACAGTTATTTAATTTAATAAATTTAGAATCAGGAACTATATAAAACGTTTTTTTTTATATGAATTAATTTATTTGCATATAAAAGTTTACATTTCAAAACATAAAATAGAACTTCTATAATACTTACTTTTCTAAAAAATTAAATAGATCATCGAATAAATTTTATGGTAAGAAATTAACTCACATCGTTTTCAAATGGAAGCAGCTTTAATAATATAATTAATACGTTACAGTATCATATATTAATACTTACTGAGACTGGTATAAAAATTCATAAATTCAAAAATATATTCTTATAAATGATTCATGCACCTTATATAGATTAATTTTTTACATATATGATAATTGTAAATTAATAAATACAATTTTTGACTTTGTGAAAATATAAAACAGAAAGTAATCTGGCGGCCGTCATTGACACGTCAATTTGATCACAAATAATCGTCTGTTTACATTAAATGTCGCACAAAATTTTTTTATTATTTAAGCACTTAGGGCACTCGATTTCTAATAAAAAGTAGTTGAACGATAAGCAACTATTATTCAAATAACATATATAATGTTTTTACGGACAACTCACCTTAAAAATGAAATTCGCGAATAACAATTTTTAACTGAACACTTCAATTTCTGTAAATATATTAACAAATTAAATTATTAAAATTTATTATTCATATATATATATAACATTTTTATTTATATAAGATATTTAGATCTATTAGTGAAAAATAAATGTCAGGCACAGCATAACATACGTTAATTATGCTTTGTTTTTTTTATATTTATATTTACGTTAATTATTGTTTGTTTTTGGTAACCCAATATATTTGTATAAATTTTCCTACTTTTTTGAAGTAAAATAATACTTTTTTTCATTTTAAAAGCTTTCAATATACATATTACAAAATAGAGTTAGCAGCTTAAAGTTAAGGTTAGATGGGTAAGGGTCGTAAAAAAAAATATTTGGTTCATCGCAATTGCACTGGATTTTTTGGCTTCAATAAAATTCTGATGCTTAAAAGGCGATTGTGTATCCTTGTACTCTATAATCTAAGTCTAGCATATTCTGAATGTTTTATAAATTAAGACAGCAATATGTATTTGTCGTATCCTTAGATTAAAGAAGTACTGGATAGGCCTCTACACAAAAATTCTGTCCAAATTTTGTTGGCAATACATTCATAGAACGCACACACATGCAATACAACAGAAACGGCGTAAATCATTGGGGGCCAATTTAAAAGTTCAGTATGCGATTGAAGCGGTTCGTTTAAAACCATTTTTCATGTGTAATATCATTTACACATGTACGTATGCGTAAAGAACCAGATTTTTTAATATTGCGGGTCTTTTTTGATGGAATTAGTTTTGTAAATATGCAATAAAACACAGTATTCTATTTTTAAATATAGAATAAACAATACTGACAAAAATATGACTCTTCTACATAACCACCGAACCCGCAAAACCTTAGATTAAAGAATACCTGGATAGGCCCTTACCGTATATGTATACGCAATTTTGTGTACAATTTATTGCGAAGCGGCGAGAAATGGCATTTATTAGATAGGTTTTTGTGGATTTTTTTATGTAGACATGACACTCACTGCCATCTAGTTCTTGTAATAGAAATTTATTGAATTGCAAAAGCATAATTTATATTCTTTTTAATTCACTTATTGGAAACAAAAATACAATTTAAACACAACGATAGGCAATTTTTATTTTTTGTACAATCTTTTGAAACGAAATGGAATTCTATTTTAGGTTTATTACTTATTTCGTAAATATCAATCAAATATAAAGCGCCTCAATTTTGTAGACTTTCGGAGAGTTTTGTAACCTGCCATTCTCCATGAAAGTGATTACACATCGAACTAATCTAACTAGCGTTATCATTTTTGAAGTTGTTATTGTGTCACATAGGAAAATGCAATTTAAAGTGTAGTTTTTATCTATTTTAAAGTATTTACGAAAAAGTAAGTATTTTTATAAATACGTGTAGTTATATTTTTGATAAAACTTAATACGAAGTTTTTATTTCAGAAAATTAAGTAATTTATTAGAAATTGCTAGAAATTCGACGAAATGAGGAAACCGGGAATTTCTTTCTTTCGGTAAGTTTAAATCTTCATTTTTACTAAACAAATTAACAGAAATTTAGTTTATGATGTGCCTAAATAGCTTTTAGTGATATGTTTTGTCCAAAAATTGGTCAAAAACTGAATTTTTCGGCATTCAATAAATGTAAACAAATGCGATATTGACAGTTCAATGTTTACCAGGAAATAGTTCAGTGCCGGTGTACGTAAAGGGTGTGTAAGAAAATTGAAGGGAATGCATTTTTCAGTCTGTTTTGCATTGCTGTTTTCATTGTGTTAAAATAAATAATGTATATTCAGTACGCTCATTATTTAAATAAATTTGTTTACATTTGTGCTTTTGCTTCCTCTAATAGACCATATTATAATGCATTTACTAAATAATATTGTTTTCTCTTTTTTCAGAACATTAGTTATAATTATTTAAGTACATTAAATTTTTCATCTTGTAATTTAGTTTTAAAGCATTTCCTTTATGCTGTATACGAATATCTTCTTATTGTGCACATAATTGTTTTCATATAATCAAATAACTTACAATTTATATTTTTATATGCTCTTCCACTTTATAATTCTGTTTAAATAAATAATATATAGTGAAATATCTAATAAATAAATCATATTTTAAAATAGAATACTGCGTTTTATTATAAATTTCCAAAACTAATTCCATCAAACAACAAAATCCTCAATACTAAAAATCTATTTATTTACGCATAAATGACATCACATATGAAAATGGTTTTGAACTAACCGCTTCAATCGCATACTGAAGTTTAAAATTGGCTCCCATTGATTTACGCCGTTTCTATTGTATTGCATGTGTGTGCGTTCTATGAATGTATTGCCAACAATATTTGGACAGAATTTTTGTGTAGAGGCCTATCCAGTTCTCCTTTAATCTAAGGATGCTTGTTTTATATTATAATAAAGTGACATAAGACAAAGATTTTGAGATGAGTTATTTGCTTGGTTTCCGCGAGTAGGTTAAATTGCCTAAATTAGTTTGATTATGTATTAAAAGACAATATTATTGATGATACATGCAGGGGTATTGAAGCTGACAGCATGTAGTCGGCGGGAACTTTTATAATAGATGATCTGTTTTTTAAAGTTTCACATACTTGCCTAACTGACGTTTTACTTGAATTTACACGTACAGTAGTTAGACTAAGTACTTGTAATTAATTTGTTTTGTTTGCAGGATCACATTCGATTAAGGTCTCAAAAACTAATTGATATTTGTAGGACATGTGCATTAGGCAAGTTTCAAACAATGCTTCGCTATCCAGAATTTCGGAAGCAAATTTTTCGAAATTAACATGAGTTGGTCATAAATTTGAATGTATATAAGGTCTGCATTACATTGTAAAATATTATTTGAGTTATTAACAAATCAAATATAATTTTGATGTTATTATTTACCACTTACAATTCTTCAATTGTTAAATTAAATGTTACGATACATGAGTACTTGCTAGTATATTTATTTATTTTTTCTCTCATTTGTTACTTAAGGTTTTTTATGATAATTGCTGTTTGAGGTTATAATGAAACTGTACAAACAATGCTCCGCTATCCAGAATTTTGGAAGCAAATTTTTCGAAATTAACATGAGTTGGTCATAAATTTGAATGTATATAAGGTCAACATAACATTGTAAAATATTATTTGTGTTATTAGGCGTTTTCCTTTGGACCAATTTTGCTACTAGTCGGTAGCTGCGAGTTGATGACCAAAGGAAAGCCAAATTCTAAACACTATTAGAACCATAACCTCAAAATAGTCAGCAACAATACTGAGTTTACTCACACATAAACAATAAAAACTGAGGTTATTCACACATAAACAATACTGACAAAAATATGACTCTTCAACATAACCAACAAACCCGCAAAACTATCTATTTTTACTTTAGCAACTAGAATCCACCTAACGTAAATTGTATGCGTAACTCCCAGTTCAATGTGCTTGTTTGTTCGAGGTAGAGTAGATGATAACAGCTAGAACTACCGACTAGTAGCAAAGTTGCTCCTAAGGAAAACGCCTATTTACAAAATATAATTTTGATGTTATTATTTACCACTTACAATTCTTCAATTGTTAAATTAAATATTACGATACATATGTACTTGCTGGTATATTTATTTAATTTTTCTCTCATTTGTTACTTAAGGGTTTTTATGATAATTGCTGTTTAAGGTTATAATGAAACTATACATTACAATTAATAACGGCGTAAAAATTGGGGCCTAATGAATAAAATAATAAGCATTTTTGACAAACTATTTGTGAATTTTAATGACTTCAATCCTAATTAATACTAGCTGAAAATAATGAATGTCAGTAGGCATATTCATACTTGTATTTGGTAACTTCAACAATTGCCGCCTCACATCTCTTCTACAACCTGTTCCGGTGACGATTATTAGCCGGTCAACAAATTTACATCACAAATATTTTATGATGTACGGGATGCAAACATTAACACCAATAAAAGTACGCATTCGGGTTCGGAAAAAATGTATGTTTCTCTATGAGTCATTCTTGTTTTTGTTAGTTTTTCTGGTATTAATGCTTTCCTTGTTGGTGTATCTTGCTTCATAATCTTTATAATTAAAGGATGTTTTCATAATGGGCGAACATAATTTTGATGACAAATGAATCAATTCAAACCAATTGAAATAAAATTTATCGCTGATATATTATTAAATTTAAAAAAAAATTACAAATACTATATTATCTATTAAAATTTCAACTGTGAAATAACAATTCTGCTTGTTGTATGATCAGATTGGAATTAATCTGACTTGGATTGCGGAGTCGACCACACTAATTCGCACGATTGGGTGTCGTATCATTTGTTCTGAACGTCATTTAATTTTGATTTCTTATTGTCATAAAACTTAAAATAAGGTACTGAATGGAATTTTTTATTGAACAATACTGAGCCACCATTAAAAGTACATAACAACTGGCGAACGACGTTGTGAGAATAATATCATTCGGAGAACAAAGAAAAGGAAGTAAGGTTAAGTTGAATAGAGAGTGTAATTGGCCTAAGGTAATTTTCTTTACTTATAAACTACATGATATTATACAAAAGTATAGTACGGACTGAAATTAAAAAACGAAATTAATTAATATGTAATGCGTATAAAAATTATAAATTAATAAAAATGGCAAACATTGATGAAATTTTAATACTACTCCCTACAAAAATTAGGCCAGCCACTCCATCACATGGCATAACAATTACAATAGTTTGATGAAAATAACGAAGCCTTCAATTTATATTTATAAAGAATTGAAAATTATATGGATCTAAGCGGTTAGTCAAATATAGTCATTTAAATGACTAAATATAGTGTTTTTTTTATTATTTTATTTTACTTTTTATTAAAATTTGACTTATATTAAAACAAACAAAAACAACTAATTAAAGTTTAATTTCGAATAAATATAATCCGTATAAAACTGAATTTATACATACGATATCTTAAATTACTAATTGAAGGATAAAATAAACTCCCCCTATGAAATTGTTAGTCTTTATTTCTATAAGTAAAAATTAGGTGTCAGACACAGCAGCTAAAAAGATTTTTATCAACATTTGGATATGAATTTTCCTTCATTATTCTTTGTTTTTAATGACACAAACTTTTGTATTACGTTTTCATAATTATTTTAAGTAAATTTATAAGTTATTTTATATTAAAAGCATTTAATATACATGTAAAACAATAGGGTTTATAGCTTCATTTTAAGTTAATAGGAGGCTAAGTGGTGGTAAAGGAGGTCTTTGATTCATAGCCATTCCTCAGTACTTTTTTGTTTCAATTGGATACACATATGCCAATTTCCAATCCGTATACACTTTGAAGCCATGCCGTAATGCTGGCACTCTATAAGGAATGTAAGGATACACAGTTGAAGCCAAAAAATGGAATCCAACCTTAAAGCTAACTGTCACATGAATACTGCTCAAAGGCATCACTTTCAGATAGGGCTAAATCTATATTTGTACATATTGCTTTGGTGCAGATTTTTCAAATAATAAACGAAGTTATTTAAATTATTTAACTAACTGCTACAGTTATTTAACTTAATAAATTTAGAATCAGGAACTATATAAAACGTTTTTTTTTATATGAATTAATTTATTTGCATATAAAAGTTTACATTTCAAAACATAAAATAGAACTTCTATAATACTTACTTTTCTAAATAAATTTAAAAAAAAATCAAAAAATTAAATAGATCATCGAATAAATTTTATGGTAAGAAATTAACTCACATCGTTTTCAAATGGAAGCAGCTTTAATAATATAATTAATGCGTTACAGTATCATATATTAATACTTACTGAGAATGGTATAAAAAATCATAAATTCAAAAATATATTCTTATAAATGATTCATAATTTCCTATGAAAATTAACTAGGATTTTCTCATGCACCTTACATAGATTAATTTTTTACATATATGATAATTGTAAATTAATAAATACAATTTTTGACTTTGTGAAAATATAAAACAGAAAGTAATATGGCGGCCGTCATTGACACGTCAATTTGATCACAAATAATCGTCTGTTTACATTAAATGTTGCACAAAATTTTTTTATTATTTAAGCACTTAGGGCACTCGATTTCTAATAAAAAGTAGTTGAACGATAAGCAACTATTATTCAAATAACATATATAATGTTTTTACGGACAACTCACCTTAAAAATGAAATTCGCGAATAACAATTTTTAACTGAACACTTCAATTTCTGTAAATATATTAACAAATTAAATTATTAAAATTTATTATTCATATATATATAACATTTTTATTTATATAAGATATTTAGATCTATTAGTGAAAAATAAATGTCAGGCACAGCATAACATACGTTAATTATGCTTTGTTTTTTTTATATTTATATTTACGTTAATTATTGTTTGTTTTTGGTAACCCAATATATATGTATAAATTTTCATACTTTTTTAAAGTAAAATAATACTTTTTTTTCATTTTAAAAGCTTTCAATATACATTTTACAAAATAGAGTTAGCAGCTTAAAGTTAAGGTTAGATGGGTAAGGGTCGTAAAAAAAATATTTGGTTCATCGCAATTGCACTGGATTTTTTGGCTTCAATAAAATTCTGATGCTTAAAAGGCGATTGTGTATCCTTGTACTCTATAATCTTAGTCTAGAATATTCTGAATGTTTTATAAATTATGACAGCAATATGTATTTGTCGTATATCGCTTAGATTAAAGAAGTACTGGATAGGCTTCTACCGTATATATATACGCAATTTTGTATACAAATTTTTACTAGGGCGATATGACTGTCAAAATTTTTTTAATGTAGACATGACACCCACTGCCATCTATGTGTCGTAATGGAAATTTTGTTTAATTGTAAAAGCATAATTTATATTTATTTTAATTCACTTATTGGAAACAAAAATACAATTTAAACACAACGATAGGCAGTTTTTATTTTTTGTACAATCTTTTGATACGAAATGGAATTCTATTTTAGGTTTATTATACATTTCGTAAATATCAATCAAATATAAACCGCCTCAATTTTGTAGACTTTCGGAGAGTTTAAAAACTTTAATTCTCCATGAAAGTGGAGTCTGGGGGGTTAGCTTTTTCATTTGTGAATCCGATGTTGACAGTTCAATGTTTACCATAAAATAGTACAGTGCCGGTGTATATAAAGTGTGTGTAAGAAAGTTTAAGGGACCGACTTCTTCTGTCTATTTTCCATTGCTGTTTTCATTGTGTTATAATAATTAAAGTTTATTCTTCGGTAAGCTTATTATTTAAATAAATTTGTTTTGCTTGCTCTATTATACTACATTATAATGCATTTATTAAATAATATTTTTTTTATTTTTTAAAAATATTAGTTATTAAGTTTTTAAGTACATTAAATTTTTCATTTTGTAATTTAGTTTTAAAGCAAACATTAACACCAATAAAAGTACGCATTCGGGTTCGGAAAAAATGTATGTTTCTCTATGAGTCATTCTTGTTTTTGTTAGTTTTTCTGGTATTAATGCTTTCCTTGTTGGTGTATCTTGCTTCATAATCTTTATAATTAAAGGATGTTTTCATAATGGTCGAACATAATTTTGATGACAAATGAATCAATTCAAACCAATTGAAATAAAATTTATCGCTGATATATTATTAAATTTAAAAAAAAATTACAAATACTATATTATCTATTAAAATTTCAACTGTGAAATAACAATTCTGCTTGTTGTATGATCAGATTGGAATTAATCTGACTTGGATTGCGGAGTCGACCACACTAATTCGCACGATTGGGTGTCGTATCATTTGTTCTGAACGTCATTTAATTTTGATTTCTTATTGTCATAAAACTTAAAATAAGGTACTGAATGGAATTTTTTATTGAACAATACTGAGCCACCATTAAAAGTACATAACAACTGGCGAACGACGTTGTGAGAATAATATCATTCGGAGAACAAAGAAAAGGAAGTAAGGTTAAGTTGAATAGAGAGTGTAATTGGCCTAAGGTAATTTTCTTTACTTATAAACTACATGATATTATACAAAAGTATAGTACGGACTGAAATTAAAAAACGAAATTAATTAATATGTAATGCGTATAAAAATTATAAATTAATAAAAATGGCAAACATTGATGAAATTTTAATACTACTCCCTACAAAAATTAGGCCAGCCACTCCATCACATGGCATAACAATTACAATAGTTTGATGAAAATAACGAAGCCTTCAATTTATATTTATAAAGAATTGAAAATTATATGGATCTAAGCGGTTAGTCAAATATAGTCATTTAAATGACTAAATATAGTGTTTTTTTTATTATTTTATTTTACTTTTTATTAAAATTTGACTTATATTAAAACAAACAAAAACAACTAATTAAAGTTTAATTTCGAATAAATATAATCCGTATAAAACTGAATTTATACATACGATATCTTAAATTACTAATTGAAGGATAAAATAAACTCCCCCTATGAAATTGTTAGTCTTTATTTCTATAAGTAAAAATTAGGTGTCAGACACAGCAGCTAAAAAGATTTTTATCAACATTTGGATATGAATTTTCCTTCATTATTCTTTGTTTTTAATGACACAAACTTTTGTATTACGTTTTCATAATTATTTTAAGTAAATTTATAAGTTATTTTATATTAAAAGCATTTAATATACATGTAAAACAATAGGGTTTATAGCTTCATTTTAAGTTAATAGGAGGCTAAGTGGTGGTAAAGGAGGTCTTTGATTCATAGCCATTCCTCAGTACTTTTTTGTTTCAATTGGATACACATATGCCAATTTCCAATCCGTATACACTTTGAAGCCATGCCGTAATGCTGGCACTCTATAAGGAATGTAAGGATACACAGTTGAAGCCAAAAAATGGAATCCAACCTTAAAGCTAACTGTCACATGAATACTGCTCAAAGGCATCACTTTCAGATAGGGCTAAATCTATATTTGTACATATTGCTTTGGTGCAGATTTTTCAAATAATAAACGAAGTTATTTAAATTATTTAACTAACTGCTACAGTTATTTAACTTAATAAATTTAGAATCAGGAACTATATAAAACGTTTTTTTTTATATGAATTAATTTATTTGCATATAAAAGTTTACATTTCAAAACATAAAATAGAACTTCTATAATACTTACTTTTCTAAATAAATTTAAAAAAAAATCAAAAAATTAAATAGATCATCGAATAAATTTTATGGTAAGAAATTAACTCACATCGTTTTCAAATGGAAGCAGCTTTAATAATATAATTAATGCGTTACAGTATCATATATTAATACTTACTGAGAATGGTATAAAAAATCATAAATTCAAAAATATATTCTTATAAATGATTCATAATTTCCTATGAAAATTAACTAGGATTTTCTCATGCACCTTACATAGATTAATTTTTTACATATATGATAATTGTAAATTAATAAATACAATTTTTGACTTTGTGAAAATATAAAACAGAAAGTAATATGGCGGCCGTCATTGACACGTCAATTTGATCACAAATAATCGTCTGTTTACATTAAATGTTGCACAAAATTTTTTTATTATTTAAGCACTTAGGGCACTCGATTTCTAATAAAAAGTAGTTGAACGATAAGCAACTATTATTCAAATAACATATATAATGTTTTTACGGACAACTCACCTTAAAAATGAAATTCGCGAATAACAATTTTTAACTGAACACTTCAATTTCTGTAAATATATTAACAAATTAAATTATTAAAATTTATTATTCATATATATATAACATTTTTATTTATATAAGATATTTAGATCTATTAGTGAAAAATAAATGTCAGGCACAGCATAACATACGTTAATTATGCTTTGTTTTTTTTATATTTATATTTACGTTAATTATTGTTTGTTTTTGGTAACCCAATATATATGTATAAATTTTCATACTTTTTTAAAGTAAAATAATACTTTTTTTTCATTTTAAAAGCTTTCAATATACATTTTACAAAATAGAGTTAGCAGCTTAAAGTTAAGGTTAGATGGGTAAGGGTCGTAAAAAAAAATATTTGGTTCATCGCAATTGCACTGGATTTTTTGGCTTCAATAAAATTCTGATGCTTAAAAGGCGATTGTGTATCCTTGTACTCTATAATCTTAGTCTAGAATATTCTGAATGTTTTATAAATTATGACAGCAATATGTATTTGTCGTATATCGCTTAGATTAAAGAAGTACTGGATAGGCCTCTACCGTATATATATACGCAATTTTGTATACAAATTTTTACTAGGGCGATATGACTGTCAAAATTTTTTTAATGTAGACATGACACCCACTGCCATCTATGTGTCGTAATGGAAATTTTGTTTAATTGTAAAAGCATAATTTATATTTATTTTAATTCACTTATTGGAAACAAAAATACAATTTAAACACAACGATAGGCAGTTTTTATTTTTTGTACAATCTTTTGATACGAAATGGAATTCTATTTTAGGTTTATTATACATTTCGTAAATATCAATCAAATATAAACCGCCTCAATTTTGTAGACTTTCGGAGAGTTTAAAAACTTTAATTCTCCATGAAAGTGGAGTCTGGGGGGTTAGCTTTTTCATTTGTGAATCCGATGTTGACAGTTCAATGTTTACCATAAAATAGTACAGTGCCGGTGTATATAAAGTGTGTGTAAGAAAGTTTAAGGGACCGACTTCTTCTGTCTATTTTCCATTGCTGTTTTCATTGTGTTATAATAATGAAAGTTTATTCTTCGGTAAGCTTATTATTTAAATAAATTTGTTTTGCTTGCTCTATTATACCACATTATAATGCATTTACTAAATAATATTTTTTTTATTTTTAAAAAATATTCGTTTTTAAGTTTTTAAGTACATTAAATTTTTCATTTTGTAATTTAGTTTTAAAGCATTTTCTTTAATATTGTATACGATTAACATCTTAATGTGCACATAATTGCTTTCATATAATCAAATAACTTACAATTCATATTTTTATATACTATTACCCACTTTAAAAATTCTGTTTTAATAAATAATATATAGTGAAATAAATAAAATGCAAATACATAATAAATAAATAAATATTTAAAAAAAAATACTGTGTTTTATTGCATATTTACAAAACTAATTCCATCAAACAACAAGACCCGCAATATTAAAAAGTCTGCTTCTTTACGCATAAATAACATCACATATGAAAAATGGTTTTAAACGAACCGCTTCAATCGCATACTGAACTTTAAAATTGGCCCCCAATGATTTACGCCGTTTCTGTTGTATTGCATGTGTGTGCGTTCTATGAATGTATTGCCAAAAAAATTTGGACAGAATTTTTGTGTAGAGGCCTATCCAGTACTTCTTTAATCTAAGGTATATCGCCAGCGTATGATTTGTGGGTTGATTTTCAATTTTACTTTATGTGTAATATTGTTAAATTACAGTGATGCTTGTTTTAAATTATAATAAAGTGACATAAGACAAAGATTTTGAGATGCGTTGTTTGCTTGGTTTCCGCGAGTAGGTTAAATTGCATAAATTAATTTGATTATGTATTAAAATACAATAGGCGTTTTCCTTTGGACCAATTTTGCTACTAGTCGGCAGCTGCGAGTAGATGACCAAAGGAAAGCCAAATTCTAAACACTAGTAGAAACATAACCTCAAAATAGTCAGCAACAATACTGAGTTTACTCACACATAAACAATAAAAACTGAGTTTATTCACACATAAACAATACTGACAAAAATATGACTCTTCTACATAACCACCGAACCCGCAAAACCTTAGATTAAAGAATACCTGGATAGGCCCTTACCGTATATGTATACGCAATTTTGTGTACAATTTATTGCGAAGCGGCGAGAAATGGCATTTATTAGATAGCTTTTTGTGGATTTTTTTATGTAGACATGACACTCACTGCCATCTAGTTCTCGTAATAGAAATTTATTGAATTGCAAAAGCATAATTTATATTCTTTTTAATTCACTTATTGGAAACAAAAATACAATTTAAACACAACGATAGGCAATTTTTATTTTTTGTACAATCTTTTGAAACGAAATGGAATTCTATTTTAGGTTTATTACTTATTTCGTAAATATCAATCAAATATAAAGCGCCTCAATTTTGTAGACTTTCGGAGAGTTTTGTAACCTGCCATTCTCCATGAAAGTGATTACACATCAAACTAATCTAACTAGCGTTATCATTTTTGAAGTTGTTATTTTGTCACATAGGAAAATGCAATTTAAAGTGTAGTTTTTATCTATTTTAAAGTATTTACGAAAAAGTAAGTATTTTTATAAATACGTGTAGTTATATTTTTGATAAAACTTAATACGAAGTTTTTATTTCAGAAAATTAAGTAATTTATTAGAAATTGCTAGAAATTCGACGAAATGAGAAAACCGGGAATTTCTTTCTTTCGGTAAGTTGAAATCTTCATTTTTACTAAACAAATTAACAGAAATTTAGTTTATGATGTGCCTAAATAGCTTTTAGTGATATGTTTTATCCAAAAATTGGTCAAAAACTGAATTTTTCGGCATTCAATAAATGTAAACAAATGCGATATTGACAGTTCAATGTTTACCAGGAAATAGTTCAGTGCCGGTGTACGTAAAGGGTGTGTAAGAAAATTGAAGGGAATGCATTTTTCAGTCTGTTTTGCATTGCTGTTTTCATTGTGTTAAAATAAATAATGTATATTCGGTACGCTCATTATTTAAATAAATTTGTTTACATTTGTGCTTTTGCTTCCTCTAATAGACCATATTATAATGCATTTACTAAATAATATTGTTTTCTCTTTTTTCAGAACATTAGTTATAATTATTTAAGTACATTAAATTTTTCATCTTGTAATTTAGTTTTAAAGCATTTCCTTTATGCTGTATACGATTAACATCTTAATGTGCACATAATTGTTTTCATATAATCAAATAACTTACAATTTATATTTTTATATGCTCTTCCACTTTATAATTCTGTTTTAATAAATAATATATAGTGAAATATCTAATAAATAAATAATATTTTAAAATAGAATACTGCGTTTTATTATAAATTTCCAAAACTAATTCCATCAAACAACAAAATCCTCAATACTAAAAATCTATTTATTTACGCATAAATGACATCACATATGAAAATGGTTTTGAACTAACCGCTTCAATCGCATACTGAAGTT
The DNA here is from genome assembly GCA_958298945.1 of Atherix ibis. Classification (NCBI taxonomy): domain Eukaryota; kingdom Metazoa; phylum Arthropoda; class Insecta; order Diptera; family Athericidae; genus Atherix; species Atherix ibis. The sequence continues at coordinate 58,426,094 of OY282607.1, read as the reverse complement.
TAAAATTGGCTCCCAATGATTTACGCCGTTTCTATTGTGTTGCATGTGTGCGCGTTCTATGAATGTATTGCCAACAATATTTGGACAGAATTTTTGTGTAGAGGCCTATCCAGTTCTCCTTTAATCTAAGGATGCTTGTTTTATATTATAATAAAGTGACATAAGACAAAGATTTTGAGATGAGTTATTTGCTTGGTTTCCGCGAGTAGGTTAAATTGCCTAAATTAGTTTGATTATGTATTAAAAGACAATATTATTGATGATACATGCAGGGGTATTGAAGCTGACAGCATGTAGTCGGCGGGAACTTTTATAATAGATGATCTGTTTTTTAAAGTTTCACATACTTGCCTAACTGACGTTTTACTTGAATTTACACGTACAGTAGTTAGACTAAGTACTTGTAATTAATTTGTTTTGTTTGCAGGATCACATTCGATTAAGGTCTCAAAAACTAATTGATATTTGTAGGACATGTGCATTAGCAAGTTTCAAACAATGCTTCGCTATCCAGAATTTCGGAAGCAAATTTTTCGAAATTAACATGAGTTGGTCATAAATTTGAATGTATATAAGGTCTGCATTACATTGTAAAATATTATTTGAGTTATTAACAAATCAAATATAATTTTGATGTTATTATTTACCACTTACAATTCTTCAATTGTTAAATTAAATGTTACGATACATGAGTACTTGCTAGTATATTTATTTATTTTTTCTCTCATTTGTTACTTAAGGTTTTTTATGATAATTGCTGTTTGAGGTTATAATGAAACTATACAAACAATGCTCCGCTATCCAGAATTTTGGAAGCAAATTTTTCGAAATTAACATGAGTTGGTCATAAATTTGAATGTATATAAGGTCAACATAACATTGTAAAATATTATTTGTGTTATTAGGCGTTTTCCTTTGGACCAATTTTGCTACTAGTCGGTAGCTGCGAGTTGATGACCAAAGGAAGGCCAAATTCTAAACACTAGTAGAACCATAACCTCAAAATAGTCAGCAACAATACTGAGTTTACTCACACATAAACAATAAAAACTGAGGTTATTCACACATAAACAATACTGACAAAAATATGACTCTTCAACATAACCAACAAACCCGCAAAACTATCTATTTTTACTTTAGCAACTAGAATCCACCTAACGTAAATTGTATGCGTAACTCCCAGTTCAATGTGCTTGTTTGTTCGAGGTAGAGTAGATGATAACAGCTAGAACTACCGACTAGTAGCAAAATTGCTCCTAAGGAAAACGCCTATTTACAAAATATAATTTTGATGTTATTATTTACCACTTACAATTCTTCAATTGTTAAATTAAATATTACGATACATATGTACATGCTGGTATATTTATTTAATTTTTCTCTCATTTGTTACTTAAGGGTTTTTTGATAATTGCTGTTTGAGGTTATAATGAAACTATACAAACAATGCGCCGCTATCCAGAATTTTGGAAGCAAATTTTTCGAAATTAACATGAGTTGGTCATAAATTTGAATGTATATAAGGTCAACATAACATTGTAAAATATTATTTGTGTTATTAGGCGTTTTCCTTTGGACCAATTTTGCTGCTAGTCGGTAGCTGCGAGTTGATGACCAAAGGAAAGCCAAATTCTAAACACTAGTAGAACCATAACCTCAAAATAGTCAGCAACAATACTGAGTTTACTCACACATAAACAATAAAAACTGAGGTTATTCACACATAAACAATACTGACAAAAATATGACTCTTCAACATAACCAACAAACCCGCAAAACTATCTATTTTTACTTTAGCAACTAGAATCCACCTAACGTAAATTGTATGCGTAACTCCCAGTTCAATGTGCTTGTTTGTTCGAGGTAGAGTAGATGATAACAGCTAGAACTACCGACTAGTAGCAAAATTGCTCCTAAGGAAAACGCCTATTTACAAAATATAATTTTGATGTTATTATTTACCACTTACAATTCTTCAATTGTTAAATTAAATATTACGATACATATGTACTTGCTGGTATATTTATTTAATTTTTCTCTCATTTGTTACTTAAGGGTTTTTTGATAATTGCTGTTTAAGGTTATAATGAAACTATACATTACAATTAATAACGGCGTAAAAACTGGGGCCTAATGAATAAAATAATAAGCATTTTTGACAAACTATTTGTGAATTTTAATGACTTCAATCCTAATTAATACTAGCTGAAAATAATGAATGTCAGTAGGCATATTCAGACTTGTATTTGGTAACTTCAACAATTGCCGCCTCACATCTCTTCTACAACCTGTTCCGGTGACGATTATTAGCCGGTCAACAAATTTACATCACAAATATTTTATGATGTACGGGATGCAAACATTAACACCAATAAAAGTACGCATTCGGGTTCGGAAAAAATGTATGTTTCTCTATGACTCATTCTTGTTTTTGTTAGTTTTTCTGGTATTAATGCTTTCCTTGTTGGTGTATCTTGCTTCATAATCTTTATAATTAAAGGATGTTTTCAAAATGGTCGAACATAATTCTGATGACAAATGAATCAATTCAAACCAATTGAAATAAAATTTATCGCTGATATATTATTAAATTTTAAAAAAAATTACAAATACTATATTATCTATTAAAATTTCAACTGTGAAATAACAATTCTGCTTGTTGTATGATCAGATTGGAATTAATCTGACTTGGATTGCGGAGTCGACCACACTAATTCGCACGATTGGGTGTCGTATCATTTGTTCTGAACGTCATTTAATTTTGATTCGCTCTTCAAACATGTGCTCTGTTGTCGTGTTTGTTTCTTATTGTCATAAAACTTAAAATAAGGTACTGAATGGAATTTTTTATTGAACAATACTGAGCCACCATTAAAAGTACATAACAACTGGCGAACGACATTGTGAGAATAATATCATTCGGAGAACAAAGAAAAGGAAGTAAGGTTAAGTTGAATAGAGAGTGTAATTGGCCTAAGGTAATTTTCTTTACTTATAAACTACATGATATTATACAAAAGTATAGTACGGACTGAAATTAAAAAACGAAATTAATTAATATGTAATGCGTATAAAAATTATAAATTAATAAAAATGGCAAACATTGATGAAATTTTAATACTGCTCCCTACAAAAATTAGGCCAGCCACTCCATCACATGGCATAACAATTACAATAGTTTGATGAAAATAACGAAGCCTTCAATTTATATTTATAAAGAATTGAAAATTATATGGATCTAAGCGGTTAGTCAAATATAGTCATTTAAATGACTAAATATAGTGTTTTTGTTATTATTTTATTTTACTTTTTATTAAAATTTGACTTATATTAAAACAAACAAAAACAACTAATTAAAGTTTAATTTCGAATAAATATAATCCGCATAAAACTGCAATTTGAATAAATATAATCCGTATAATACTGAATTTTTACATACGATATCTCAAATTACTAATTGAAGAATAAAATAAACTCCCCCTACCAAATTGCTAGTCTTTACTTCTATAAGTAAAAATTAGGTATCAGGCACAGCAGCTAAAAATGATTTTTATCAACATTTGGATATGAATTTTCCTTCATTATTCTTTGTTTTTAATGACACAAAATTTTGTATTACGTTTTCATAATTATTTTAAGTAAATTTATAAGTTATTTTATATTAAAAGCATTTAATATACATGTAAAACAATAGGGTTTATAGCTTCATTTTAAGTTAATAGGAGGCTAAGTGGTGGTAAAGGAGGTCTTTGATTCATAGCCATTCCTCAGTACTTTTTCGTTTCAATTGGATACACATATGCCAATTTCCAATCCGTATACACTTTGAAGCCATGCCGTAATGCTGGCACTCTATAAGGAATGTAAGGATACACAGTTGAAGCCAAAAAATGGAATCCAACCTTAAAGCTAACTGTCACATGAATACTGCTCAAAGGCATCACTTTCAGATAGGGCTAAATCTATATTTGTACACATTGCTTTGGTGCAGATTTTTCAAATAATAAACGAAGTTATTTAAATTATTTAACTAACTGCTACAGTTATTTAATTTAATAAATTTAGAATCAGGAACTATATAAAACGTTTTTTTTTTATATGAATTAATTTATTTGCATATAAAAGTTTACATTTCAAAACATAAAATAGAACTTCTATAATACTTACTTTTCTAAATAAATTTAAAAAAAAATCAAAAAATTAAATAGATCATCGAATAAATTTTATGGTAAGAAATTAACTCACATCGTTTTCAAATGGAAGCAGCTTTAATAATATAATTATATTATTAAATAATAATATTCTATAATCTAAGGTCGTATATCGCTTATATTAAAGAAGTACTGGATAGGCCTCTACCGTATATATATACGCAATTTTGTATACAAATTTTTACTAGGGAGATATGACTGTCAAAATTTTTTTAATGTAGACATGACACCCACTGCCATCTATGTGTCGTAATCGAAATTTTGTTTAATTGTAAAAGCATAATTTATATTTATTTTAATTCACTTATTGGAAACAAAAATACAATTTGAACACAACGATAGGCAGTTTTTATTTTTTGTACAATCTTTTGGTACGAAATGGAATTCTATTTTAGGTTTATTATACATTTCGTAAATATCAATCAAATATAAACCGCCTCAATTTTGTAGACTTTCGGAGAGTTTAAAAACTTTAATTCTCCATGAAAGTGGAGTCTGGGGGGTTAGCTTTGCCATTTGTGAATCCGATGTTGACAGTTCAATGTTTACCATAAAATAGTACAGTGCCGGTGTATGTAAAGTGTGTGTAAGAAAGTTTAAGGGACTGACTTCTTCTGTCTATTTTCCATTGCTGTTTTCATTGTGTTATAATAATTAAAGTTTATTCTTCGGTAAGCTTATTATTTAAATAAATTTGTTTTGCTTGCTCTATTATACTACATTATAATGCATTTATTAAATAATATTTTTTTTATTTTTTAAAAATATTAGTTATTAAGTTTTTAAGTACATTAAATTTTTCATTTTGTAATTTAGTTTTAAAGCATTTTCTTTAATATTGTATACGATTAACATCTTAATGTGCACATAATTGCTTTCATATAATCAAATAACTTACAATTCATATTTTTATATACTATTACCCACTTTAAAAATTCTGTTTTAATAAATAATATATAGTGAAATAAATAAAATGCAAATACATAATAAATAAATAAATATTTAAAAAAAATACTGTGTTTTATTGCATATTTACAAAACTAATTCCATCAAACAACTAGACCCGCAATATTAAAAAATCTGCTTCTTAACGCATAAATAACATCACATATGAAAAATGGTTTTAAACGAACCGCTTCAATCGCATACTGAACTTTTAAATTGGCCCCCAATGATTTACGCCGTTTCTGTTGTATTGCATGTGTGTGCGTTCTATGAATGTATTGCCAAAAAAATTTGGACAGAATTTTTGTGTAGAGGCCTATCCAGTACTTCTTTAATCTAAGGTATATCGCCAGCGTATGATTTATGTGTTGATTTTAAATTTTACTTTATGTGTAGTATTGTTAAATTGCAGTGATGCTTGTTTTAAATTATAATAAAGTGACATAAGACAAAGATTTTGAGATGAGTTGTTTGCTTTGTTTCCGCGAGTTGGTTACCCAATATATTTGTATAAATTTTCATACATTTTTAAAGTAAAATAATACTTTTTTACATTTTAAAAGCTTTCAATATACATTTTACAAAATAGAGATAGCAGCTTAAAGTTAAGGTTAGATGTTAAGGGTCGTAAAAAAAATATTTGGTTCATCGCAATTGCACTGGATTTTTTGGCTTCAATAAAATTCTTATGCTTAGAAGGCGATTGTGTATCCTTGTACTCTATAATCTAAGTCTAGAATATTCTGAATGTTTTATAAATTATGACAGCAATATGTATTTATCGTACACATATATCGCCAGCGTATGATTTATTTGTTGATTTTAAATTTTACTTTATGTGTAGTATTGTTAAATTGCAGTGATGCTTGTTTTAAATTATAATAAAGTGACATAAGACATAGATTTTGAGATGCGTTGTTTGCTTGGTTTCCGTGAGTAGGTTAAATTGCATAAATTAATTTGGTTATGTATTAAAAGACAATAGGCGTTTTCCTTTGGGCCAATTTTGCTACTAGTCGGCAGCTGCGAGTAGATGACCAAAGGAAAGCCAAATTCTAAACACTAGTAGAAACATAACCTCAAAATAGTCAGCAACAATACTGAGTTTACTCACACATAAACAATAAAAACTGAGTTTATTCACACATAAACAATACTGACAAAAATATGACTCTTCTACATAACCACCGAACCCGCAAAACCTTAGATTAAAGAATACCTGGATAGGCCCTTACCGTATATGTATACGCAATTTTGTGTACAATTTATTGCGAAGCGGCGAGAAATGGCATTTATTAGATAGCTTTTTGTGGATTTTTTTATGTAGACATGACACTCACTGCCATCTAGTTCTCGTAATAGAAATTTATTGAATTGCAAAAGCATAATTTATATTCTTTTTAATTCACTTATTGGAAACAAAAATACAATTTAAACACAACGATAGGCAATTTTTATTTTTTGTACAATCTTTTGAAACGAAATGGAATTCTATTTTAGGTTTATTACTTATTTCGTAAATATCAATCAAATATAAAGCGCCTCAATTTTGTAGACTTTCGGAGAGTTTTGTAACCTGCCATTCTCCATGAAAGTGATTACACATCGAACTAATCTAACTAGCGTTATCATTTTTGAAGTTGTTATTGTGTCACATAGGAAAATGCAATTTAAAGTGTAGTTTTTATCTATTTTAAAGTATTTACGAAAAAGTAAGTATTTTTATAAATACGTGTAGTTATATTTTTGATAAAACTTAATACGAAGTTTTTATTTCAGAAAATTAAGTAATTTATTAGAAATTGCTAGAAATTCGACGAAATGAGGAAACCGGGAATTTCTTTCTTTCGGTAAGTTGAAATCTTCATTTTTACTAAACAAATTAACAGAAATTTAGTTTATGATGTGCCTAAATAGCTTTTAGTGATATGTTTTGTCCAAAAATTGGTCAAAAACTGAATTTTTCGGCATTCAATAAATGTAAACAAATGCGATATTGACAGTTCAATATTTACCAGGAAATAGTTCAGTGCCGGTGTACGTAAAGGGTGTGTAAGAAAATTGAAGGGAATGCATTTTTCAGTCTGTTTTGCATTGCTGTTTTCATTGTGTTAAAATAAATAATGTATATTCGGTACGCTCATTATTTAAATAAATTTGTTTACATTTGTGCTTTTGCTTCCTCTAATAGACCATATTATAATGCATTTACTAAATAATATTGTTTTCTCTTTTTTCAGAACATTACTTATAATTATTTAAGTACATTAAATTTTTCATCTTGTAATTTAGTTTTAAAGCATTTCCTTTATGCTGTATACGAATATCATCTTATTGTGCACATAATTGTTTTCATATAATCAAATAACTTACAATTTATATTTTTATATGCTCTTCCACTTTATAATTCTGTTTTAATAAATAATATATAGTGAAATATCTAATAAATAAATAATATTTTAAAATAGAATACTGCGTTTTATTATAAATTTCCAAAACTAATTCCATCAAACAACAAAATCCTCAATACTAAAAATCTATTTATTTACGCATAAATGACATCACATATGAAAATGGTTTTGAACTAACCGCTTCAATCGCATACTGAAGTTTAAAATTGGCTCCCATTGATTTACGCCGTTTCTATTGTGTTGCATGTGTGTGCGTTCTATGAATGTATTGCCAACAATATTTGGACAGAATTTTTGTGTAGAGGCCTATCCAGTTCTCCTTTAATCTAAGGATGCTTGTTTTATATTATAATAAAGTGACATAAGACAAAGATTTTGAGATGAGTTATTTGCTTGGTTTCCGCGAATAGGTTAAATTGCCTAAATTAGTTTGATTATGTATTAAAAGACAATATTATTGATGATACATGCAGGGGTATTGAAGCTGACAGCATGTAGTCGGCGGGAACTTTTATAATAGATGATCTGTTTTTTAAAGTTTCACATACTTGCCTAACTGACGTTTTACTTGAATTTACACGTACAGTAGTTAGACTAAGTACTTGTAATTAATTTGTTTTGTTTGCAGGATCACATTCGATTAAGGTCTCAAAAACTAATTGATATTTGTAGGACATGTGCATTAACAAGTTTCAAACAATGCTCCGCTATCCAGAATTTCGGAAGCAAATTTTTCGAAATTAACATGAGTTGGTCATAAATTTGACTGTATATAAGGTCAACATAACATTGTAAAATATTATTTGTGTTATTAGGCGTTTTCCTTTGGACCAATTTTGCTACTAGTCGGTAGCTGCGAGTTGATGACCAAAGGAAAGCCAAATTCTAAACACTATTAGAACCATAACCTCAAAATAGTCAGCAACAATACTGAGTTTACTCACACATAAACAATAAAAACTGAGGTTATTCACACATAAACAATACTGACAAAAATATGACTCTTCAACATAACCAACAAACCCGCAAAACTATCTATTTTTACTTTAGCAACTAGAATCCACCTAACGTAAATTGTATGCGTAACTCCCAGTTCAATGTGCTTGTTTGTTCGAGGTAGAGTAGATGATAACAGCTAGAACTACCGACTAGTAGCAAAATTGCTCCTAAGGAAAACGCCTATTTACAAAATATAATTTTGATGTTATTATTTACCACTTACAATTCTTCAATTGTTAAATTAAATATTACGATACATATGTACTTGCTGGTATATTTATTTAATTTTTCTCTCATTTGTTACTTAAGGGTTTTTATGATAATTGCTGTTTAAGGTTATAATGAAACTATACATTACAATTAATAACGGCGTAAAAATTGGGGCCTAATGAATAAAATAATAAGCATTTTTGACAAACTATTTGTGAATTTTAATGACTTCAATCCTAATTAATACTAGCTGAAAATAATGAATGTCAGTAGGCATATTCAGACTTGTATTTGGTAACTTCAACAATTGCCGCCTCACATCTCTTCTACAACCTGTTCCGGTGACGATTATTAGCCGGTCAACAAATTTACATCACAAATATTTTATGATGTACGGGATGCAAACATTAACACCAATAAAAGTACGCATTCGGGTTCGGAAAAAATGTATGTTTCTCTATGACTCATTCTTGTTTTTGTTAGTTTTTCTGGTATTAATGCTTTCCTTGTTGGTGTATCTTGCTTCATAATCTTTATAATTAAAGGATGTTTTCAAAATGGTCGAACATAATTTTGATGACAAATGAATCAATTCAAACCAATTGAAATAAAATTTATCGCTGATATATTATTAAATTTAAAAAAAAATTACAAATACTATATTATCTATTAAAATTTCAACTGTGAAATAACAATTCTGCTTGTTGTATGATCAGATTGGAATTAATCTGACTTGGATTGCGGAGTCGACCACACTAATTCGCACGATTGGGTGTCGTATCATTTGTTCTGAACGTCATTTAATTTTGATTTCTTATTGTCATAAAACTTAAAATAAGGTACTGAATGGAATTTTTTATTGAACAATACTGAGCCACCATTAAAAGTACATAACAACTGGCGAACGACGTTGTGAGAATAATATCATTCGGAGAACAAAGAAAAGGAAGTAAGGTTAAGTTGAATAGAGAGTGTAATTGGCCTAAGGTAATTTTCTTTACTTATAAACTACATGATATTATACAAAAGTATAGTACGGACTGAAATTAAAAAACGAAATTAATTAATATGTAATGCGTATAAAAATTATAAATTAATAAAAATGGCAAACATTGATGAAATTTTAATACTGCTCCCTACAAAAATTAGGCCAGCCACTCCATCACATGGCATAACAATTACAATAGTTTGATGAAAATAACGAACCCTTCAATTTATATTTATAAAGAATTGAAAATTATATGGATCTAAGCGGTTAGTCAAATATAGTCATTTAAATGACTAAATATAGTGTTTTTGTTATTATTTTATTTTACTTTTTATTAAAATTTGACTTATATTAAAACAAACAAAAACAACTAATTAAAGTTTAATTTCGAATAAATATAATCCGCATAAAACTGCAATTTGAATAAATATAATCCGTATAATACTGAATTTTTACATACGATATCTCAAATTACTAATTGAAGAATAAAATAAACTCCCCCTACCAAATTGCTAGTCTTTACTTCTATAAGTAAAAATTAGGTATCAGGCACAGCAGCTAAAAATGATTTTTATCAACATTTGGATATGAATTTTCCTTCATTATTCTTTGTTTTTAATGACACAAAATTTTGTATTACGTTTTCATAATTATTTTAAGTAAATTTATAAGTTATTTTATATTAAAAGCATTTAATATACATGTAAAACAATAGGGTTTATAGCTTCATTTTAAGTTAATAGGAGGCTAAGTGGTGGTAAAGGAGGTCTTTGATTCATAGCCATTCCTCAGTACTTTTTCGTTTCAATTGGATACACATATGCCAATTTCAAATCCGTATACACTTTGAAGCCATGCCGTAATGCTGGCACTCTATAAGGAATGTAAGGATACACAGTTGAAGCCAAAAAATGGAATCCAACCTTAAAGCTAACTGTCACATGAATACTGCTCAAAGGCATCACTTTCAGATAGGGCTAAATCTATATTTGTACACATTGCTTTGGTGCAGATTTTTCAAATAATAAACGAAGTTATTTAAATTATTTAACTAACTGCTACAGTTATTTAATTTAATAAATTTAGAATCAGGAACTATATAAAACGTTTTTTTTTATATGAATTAATTTATTTGCATATAAAAGTTTACATTTCAAAACATAAAATAGAACTTCTATAATACTTACTTTTCTAAATAAATTTAAAAAAAAATCAAAAAATTAAATAGATCATCGAATAAATTTTATGGTAAGAAATTAACTCACATCGTTTTCAAATGGAAGCAGCTTTAATAATATAATTATATTATTAAATAATAATATTCTATAATCTAAGGTCGTATATCGCTTATATTAAAGAAGTACTGGATAGGCCTCTACCGTATATATATACGCAATTTTGTATACAAATTTTTACTAGGGAGATATGACTGTCAAAATTTTTTTAATGTAGACATGACACCCACTGCCATCTATGTGTCGTAATGGAAATTTTGTTTAATTGTAAAAGCATAATTTATATTTATTTTAATTCACTTATTGGAAACAAAAATACAATTTAAACACAACGATAGGCAGTTTTTATTTTTTGTACAATCTTTTGATACGAAATGGAATTCTATTTTAGGTTTATTATACATTTCGTAAATATCAATCAAATATAAACCGCCTCAATTTTGTAGACTTTCGGAGAGTTTAAAAACTTTAATTCTCCATGAAAGTGGAGTCTGGGGGGTTAGCTTTGCCATTTGTGAATCCGATGTTGACAGTTCAATGTTTACCATAAAATAGTACAGTGCCGGTGTATGTAAAGTGTGTGTAAGAAAGTTTAAGGGACTGACTTCTTCTGTCTATTTTCCATTGCTGTTTTCATTGTGTTATAATAATTAAAGTTTATTCTTCGGTAAGCTTATTATTTAAATAAATTTGTTTTGCTTGCTCTATTATACCACATTATAATGCATTTATTAAATAATATTTTTTTTATTTTTTAAAAATATTAGTTATTAAGTTTTTAAGTACATTAAATTTTTCATTTTGTAATTTAGTTTTAAAGCATTTTCTTTAATATTGTATACGATTAACATCTTAATGTGCACATAATTGCTTTCATATAATCAAATAACTTACAATTCATATTTTTATATACTATTACCCACTTTAAAAATTCTGTTTTAATAAATAATATATAGTGAAATAAATAAAATGCAAATACATAATAAATAAATAAATATTTAAAAAAAATACTGTGTTTTATTGCATATTTACAAAACTAATTCCATCAAACAACTAGACCCGCAATATTAAAAAATCTGCTTCTTAACGCATAAATAACATCACATATGAAAAATGGTTTTAAACGAACCGCTTCAATCGCATACTGAACTTTTAAATTGGCCCCCAATGATTTACGCCGTTTCTGTTGTATTGCATGTGTGTGCGTTCTATGAATGTATTGCCAAAAAAATTTGGACAGAATTTTTGTGTAGAGGCCTATCCAGTACTTCTTTAATCTAAGGTATATCGCCAGCGTATGATTTATGTGTTGATTTTAAATTTTACTTTATGTGTAGTATTGTTAAATTGCAGTGATGCTTGTTTTAAATTATAATAAAGTGACATAAGACAAAGATTTTGAGATGAGTTGTTTGCTTTGTTTCCGCGAGTTGGTTACCCAATATATTTGTATAAATTTTCATACATTTTTAAAGTAAAATAATACTTTTTTACATTTTAAAAGCTTTCAATATACATTTTACAAAATAGAAATAGCAGCTTAAAGTTAAGGTTAGATGGGTAAGGGTCGTAAAAAAAAATATTTGGTTCATCGCAATTGCGCTGGATTTTTTGGCTTCAATAAAATTCTTATGCTTAGAAGGCGATTGTGTATCCTTGTACTCTATAATCTAAGTCTAGAATATTCTGAATGTTTTATAAATTATGACAGCAATATGTATTTATCGTACACATATATCGCCAGCGTATGATTTATGTGTTGATTTTAAATTTTACTTTATGTGTAATATTGTTAAATTGCAGTGATGCTTGTTTTAAATTATAATAAAGTGACATAAGACATAGATTTTGAGATGCGTTGTTTGCTTGGTTTCCGCGAGTAGGTTAAATTGCATAAATTAATTTGGTTATGTATTAAAAGACAATAGGCGTTTTCCTTTGGGCCAATTTTGCTACTAGTCGGCAGCTGCGAGTAGATGACCAAAGGAAAGCCAAATTCTAAACACTAGTAGAAACATAACCTCAAAATAGTCAGCAACAATACTGAGTTTACTCACACATAAACAATAAAAACTGAGTTTATTCACACATAAACAATACTGACAAAAATATGACTCTTCTACATAACCACTGAACCCGCAAAACCTTAGATTAAAGAATACCTGGATAGGCCCTTACCGTATATGCATACGCAATTTTGTGTACAATTTATTGCGAAGCGGCGAGAAATGGCATTTATTAGATAGGTTTTTGTGGATTTTTTATGTAGACATGACACTCACTGCCATCTAGTTCTCGTAATAGAAATTTATTGAATTGCAAAAGCATAATTTATATTCTTTTTAATTCACTTATTGGAAACAAAAATACAATTTAAACACAACGATAGGCAATTTTTATTTTTTGTACAATCTTTTGAAACGAAATGGAATTCTATTTTAGGTTTATTACTTATTTCGTAAATATCAATCAAATATAAAGCGCCTCAATTTTGTAGACTTTCGGAGAGTTTTGTAACCTGCCATTCTCCATGAAAGTGATTACACATCGAACTAATCTAACTAGCGTTATCATTTTTGAAGTTGTTATTGTGTCACATAGGAAAATGCAATTTAAAGTGTAGTTTTTATCTATTTTAAAGTATTTACGAAAAAGTAAGTATTTTTATAAATACGTGTAGTTATATTTTTGATAAAACTTAATACGAAGTTTTTATTTCAGAAAATTAAGTAATTTATTAGAAATTGCTAGAAATTCGACGAAATGAGGAAACCGGGAATTTCTTTCTTTCGGTAAGTTGAAATCTTCATTTTTACTAAACAAATTAACAGAAATTTAGTTTATGATGTGCCTAAATAGCTTTTAGTGATATGTTTTGTCCAAAAATTGGTCAAAAACTGAATTTTTCGGCATTCAATAAATGTAAACAAATGCGATATTGACAGTTCAATGTTTACCAGGAAATAGTTCAGTGCCGGTGTACGTAAAGGGTGTGTAAGAAAATTGAAGGGAATGCATTTTTCAGTCTGTTTTGCATTGCTGTTTTCATTGTGTTAAAATAAATAATGTATATTCAGTACGCTCATTATTTAAATAAATTTGTTTACATTTGTGCTTTTGCTTCCTCTAATAGACCATATTATAATGCATTTACTAAATAATATTGTTTTCTCTTTTTTCAGAACATTAGTTATAATTATTTAAGTACATTAAATTTTTCATCTTGTAATTTAGTTTTAAAGCATTTCCTTTATGCTGTATACGAATATCTTCTTATTGTGCACATAATTGTTTTCATATAATCAAATAACTTACAATTTATATTTTTATATGCTCTTCCACTTTATAATTCTGTTTAAATAAATAATATATAGTGAAATATCTAATAAATAAATAATATTTTAAAATAGAATACTGCGTTTTATTATAAATTTCCAAAACTAATTCCATCAAACAACAAAATCCTCAATACTAAAAATCTATTTATTTACGCATAAATGACATCACATATGAAAATGGTTTTTGACAGAATTTTTGTGTAGAGGCCTATCCAGTTCTCCTTTAATCTAAGGGTGCTTGTTTTATATTATAATAAAGTGACATAAGACAAAGATTTTGAGATGAGTTATTTGCTTGGTTTCCGCGAGTAGGTTAAATTGCCTAAATTAGTTTGATTATGTATTAAAAGACAATATTATTGATGATACATGCAGGGGTATTGAAGCTGACAGCATGTAGTCGGCGGGAACTTTTATAATAGATGATCTGTTTTTTAAAGTTTCACATACTTGCCTAACTGACGTTTTACTTGAATTTACACGTACAGTAGTTAGACTAAGTACTTGTAATTAATTTGTTTTGTTTGCAGGATCACATTCGATTAAGGTCTCAAAAACTAATTGATATTTGTAGGACATGTAGGACATGTGCATTAGCAAGTTTCAAACAATGCTCCGCTATCCAGAATTTCGGAAGCAAATTTTTCGAAATTAACATGAGTTGGTCATAAATTTGAATGTATATAAGGTCAACATTACATTGTAAAATATTATTTGAGTTATTAACAAATCAAATATAATTTTGATGTTATTATTTACCACTTACAATTCTTCAATTGTTAAATTAAATGTTACGATACATGAGTACTTGCTAGTATATTTATTTATTTTTTCTCTCATTTGTTACTTAAGGTTTTTTATGATAATTGCTGTTTGAGGTTATAATGAAACTATACAAACAATGCTCCGCTATCCAGAATTTTGGAAGCAAATTTTTCGAAATTAACATGAGTTGGTCATAAATTTGAATGTATATAAGGTCAACATAACATTGTAAAATATTATTTGTGTTATTAGGCGTTTTCCTTTGGACCAATTTTGCTACTAGTCGGTAGCTGCGAGTTGATGACCAAAGGAAAGCCAAATTCTAAACACTATTAGAACCATAACCTCAAAATAGTCAGCAACAATACTGAGTTTACTCACACATAAACAATAAAAACTGAGGTTATTCACACATAAACAATACTGACAAAAATATGACTCTTCAACATAACCAACAAACCCGCAAAACTATCTATTTTTACTTTAGCAACTAGAATCCACCTAACGTAAATTGTATGCGTAACTCCCAGTTCAATGTGCTTGTTTGTTCGAGGTAGACTAGATGATAACAGCTAGAACTACCGACTAGTAGCAAAATTGCTCCTAAGGAAAACGCCTATTTACAAAATATAATTTTGATGTTATTATTTACCACTTACAATTCTTCAATTGTTAAATTAAATATTACGATACATATGTACTTGCTGGTATATTTATTTAATTTTTCTCTCATTTGTTACTTAAGGGTTTTTATGATAATTGCTGTTTAAGGTTATAATGAAACTATACATTACAATTAATAACGGCGTAAAAATTGGGGCCTAATGAATAAAATAATAAGCATTTTTGACAAACTATTTGTGAATTTTAATGACTTCAATCCTAATTAATACTAGCTGAAAATAATGAATGTCAGTAGGCATATTCAGACTTGTATTTGGTAACTTCAACAATTGCCGCCTCACATCTCTTCTACAACCTGTTCCGGTGACGATTATTAGCCGGTCAACAAATTTACATCACAAATATTTTATGATGTACGGGATGCAAACATTAACACCAATAAAAGTACGCATTCGGGTTCGGAAAAAATGTATGTTTCTCTATGAGTCATTCTTGTTTTTGTTAGTTTTTCTGGTATTAATGCTTTCCTTGTTGGTGTATCTTGCTTCATAATCTTTATAATTAAAGGATGTTTTCATAATGGTCGAACATAATTTTGATGACAAATGAATCAATTCAAACCAATTGAAATAAAATTTATCGCTGATATATTATTAAATTTAAAAAAAAATTACAAATACTATATTATCTATTAAAATTTCAACTGTGAAATAACAATTCTGCTTGTTGTATGATCAGATTGGAATTAATCTGACTTGGATTGCGGAGTCGACCACACTAATTCGCACGATTGGGTGTCGTATCATTTGTTCTGAACGTCATTTAATTTTGATTTCTTATTGTCATAAAACTTAAAATAAGGTACTGAATGGAATTTTTTATTGAACAATACTGAGCCACCATTCAAAGTACATAACAACTGGCGAACGACGTTGTGAGAATAATATCATTCGGAGAACAAAGAAAAGGAAGTAAGGTTAAGTTGAATAGAGAGTGTAATTGGCCTAAGGTAATTTTCTTTACTTATAAACTACATGATATTATACAAAAGTATAGTACGGACTGAAATTAAAAAACGAAATTAATTAATATGTAATGCGTATAAAAATTATAAATTAATAAAAATGGCAAACATTGATGAAATTTTAATACTGCTCCCTACAAAAATTAGGCCAGCCACTCCATCACATGGCATAACAATTACAATAGTTTGATGAAAATAACGAACCCTTCAATTTATATTTATAAAGAATTGAAAATTATATGGATCTAAGCGGTTAGTCAAATATAGTCATTTAAATGACTAAATATAGTGTTTTTTTTATTATTTTATTTTACTTTTTATTAAAATTTGACTTATATTAAAACAAACAAAAACAACTAATTAAAGTTTAATTTCGAATAAATATAATCCGCATAAAACTGCAATTTGAATAAATATAATCCGTATAATACTGAATTTTTACATACGATATCTCAAATTACTAATTGAAGAATAAAATAAACTCCCCCTACCAAATTGCTAGTCTTTACTTCTATAAGTAAAAATTAGGTATCAGGCACAGCAGCTAAAAATGATTTTTATCAACATTTGGATATGAATTTTCCTTCATTATTCTTTGTTTTTAATGACACAAAATTTTGTATTACGTTTTCATAATTATTTTAAGTAAATTTATAAGTTATTTTATATTAAAAGCATTTAATATACATGTAAAACAATAGGGTTTATAGCTTCATTTTAAGTTAATAGGAGGCTAAGTGGTGGTAAAGGAGGTCTTTGATTCATAGCCATTCCTCAGTACTTTTTTGTTTCAATTGGATACACATATGCCAATTTCCAATCCGTATACACTTTGAAGCCATGCCGTAATGCTGGCACTCTATAAGGAATGTAAGGATACACAGTTGAAGCCAAAAAATGGAATCCAACCTTAAAGCTAACTGTCACATGAATACTGCTCAAAGGCATCACTTTCAGATAGGGCTAAATCTATATTTGTCCATATTGCTTTGGTGCAGATTTTTGAAATAATAAACGAAGTTATTTAAATTATTTAACTAACTGCTACAGTTATTTAATTTAATAAATTTAGAATCAGGAACTATATAAAACGTTTTTTTTTATATGAATTAATTTATTTGCATATAAAAGTTTACATTTCAAAACATAAAATAGAACTTCTATAATACTTACTTTTCTAAATAAATTTAAAAAAAAATCAAAAAATTAAATAGATCATCGAATAAATTTTATGGTAAGAAATTAACTCACATCGTTTTCAAATGGAAGCAGCTTTAATAATATAATTAATACGTTACAGTATCATATATTAATACTTACTGAGACTGGTATAAAAATTCTTAAATTCAAAAATATATTCTTATAAATGATTCATGCACCTTATATAGATTAATTTCTTACATATATGATAATTGTAAATTAATAAATACAATTTTTGACTTTGTGAAAATATAAAACAGAAAGTAATCTGGCGGCCGTCATTTACACGTCAATTTGATCACAAATAATCGTCTGTTTACATTAAATGTTGCACAAAATTTTTTTATTATTTAAGCACTTAGGGCACTCGATTTCTAATAAAAAGTAGTTGAACGATAAGCAACTATTATTCAAATAACATATATAATGTTTTTACGGACAACTCACCTTAAAAATGAAATTCGCGAATAAAAATTTTTAACTGAACACTTCAATTTCTGTAAATATATTAACAAATTAAATTATTAAAATTTATTATTCATATATATATAACATTTTTATTTATATAAGATATTGAGATCTATTAGTGAAAAATAAATGTCAGGCACAGCATAACATACGTTAATTATGCTTTGTTTTTTTTATATTTATATTTACGTTAATTATTGTTTGTTTTTGGTAACCCAATATATTTGTATAAATTTTCATACTTTTTTGAAGTAAAATAATACTTTTTTTCATTTTAAAAGCTTTCAATATACATTTTACAAAATAGAGTTAGCAGCTTAAAGTTAAGGTTAGATGGGTAAGGGTCGTAAAAAAAAATATTTGGTTCATCGCAATTGCACTGGATTTTTTGGCTTCAATAAAATTCTGATGCTTAAAAGGCGATTGTGTATCCTTGTACTCTATAATCTAAGTCTAGAATATTCTGAATGTTTTATAAATTATGACAGCAATATGTATTTGTCGTATATCGCCAGCGTATGATTTGTGGGTTGATTTTAAATTTTGTTTTATGTGTAATATTGTTAAATTGCAGTGATGCTTGTTTTAAATTATAATAAAGTGACATAAGACAAAGATTTTGAGATGCGTTATTTGCTTGGTTTCCGCGAGTAGGTTAAATTGCATAAATTAATTTGATTATGTATTAAAAGACAATAGGCGTTTTCCTTTGGGCCAATTTTGCTACTAGTCGGCAGCTGCGAGTAGATGACCAAAGGAAAGCCAAATTCTAAACACTAGTAGAAACATAACCTCAAAATAGTCAGCAACAATACTGAGTTTACTCACACATAAACAATAAAAACTGAGTTTATTCACACATAAACAATACTGACAAAAATATGACTCTTCTACATAACCACCGAACCCGCAAAACCTTAGATTAAAGAATACCTGGATAGACCCTTACCGTATATGCATACGCAATTTTGTGTACAATTTATTGCGAAGCGGCGAGAAATGGCATTTATTAGATAGCTTTTTGTGGAGTTTTTTATGTAGACATGACACTCACTGCCATCTAGTTCTCGTAATAGAAATTTATTGAATTGCAAAAGCATAATTTATATTCTTTTTAATTCACTTATTGGAAACAAAAATACAATTTAAACACAACGATAGGCAATTTTTATTTTTTGTACAATCTTTTGAAACGAAATGGAATTCTATTTTAGGTTTATTACTTATTTCGTAAATATCAATCAAATATAAAGCGCCTCAATTTTGTAGACTTTCGGAGAGTTTTGTAACCTGCCATTCTCCATGAAAGTGATTACACATCGAACTAATCTAACTAGCGTTATTATTTTTGAAGTTGTTATTGTGTCACATAGGAAAATGCAATTTAAAGTGTAGTTTTTATCTATTTTAAAGTATTTACGAAAAAGTAAGTATTTTTATAAATACGTGTAGTTATATTTTTGATAAAACTTAATACGAAGTTTTTATTTCAGAAAATTAAGTAATTTATTAGAAATTGCTAGAAATTCGACGAAATGAGGAAACCGGGAATTTCTTTCTTTCGGTAAGTTGAAATCTTCATTTTTACTAAACAAATTAACAGAAATTTAGTTTATGATGTGCCTAAATAGCTTTTAGTGATATGTTTTGTCCAAAAATTGGTCAAAAACTGAATTTTTCGGCATTCAATAAATGTAAACAAATGCGATATTGACAGTTCAATGTTTACCAGGAAATAGTTCAGTGCCGGTGTACGTAAAGGGTGTGTAAGAAAATTGAAGGGAATGCATTTTTCAGTCTGTTTTGCATTGCTGTTTTCATTGTGTTAAAATAAATAATGTATATTCGGTACGCTTATTATTTAAATAAATTTGTTTACATTTGTGCTTTTGCTTGCTCTAATAGACCATATTATAATGAATTTATTAAATAATATTGTTTTCTCTTTTTTTAGAACATAAGTTATAATTATTTAAGTACATTAAATTTTTCATCTTGTAATTTAGTTTTAAAGCATTTCCTTTATGCTGTATACGAATATCTTCTTATTGTGCACATAATTGTTTTCATATAATCAAATAACTTACAATTTATATTTTTATATGCTCTTCCACTTTATAATTCTGTTTTAATAAATAATATATAGTGAAATATCTAATAAATAAATAATATTTTAAAATAGAATACTGCGTTTTATTATAAATTTCCAAAACTAATTCCATCAAACAACAAAATCCTCAATACTAAAAAATCTATTTATTTACGCATAAATGACATCACATATGAAAATGGTTTTGAACTAACCGCTTCAAGCGCATACTGAAGTTTAAAATTGGCTCCCAATGATTTACGCCGTTTCTATTGTATTGCATGTGTGTGCGTTCTATGAATGTATTGCCAACAAAATTTGGACAGAATTTTTGTGTAGAGGCCTATCCAGTTCTCCTTTAATCTAAGGATGCTTGTTTTATATTATAATAAAGTGACATAAGACAAAGATTTTGAGATGAGTTATTTGCTTGGTTTCCGCGAGTAGGTTAAATTGCCTAAATTAGTTTGATTATGTATTAAAAGACAATATTATTGATGATACACGCAGGGGTATTGAAGCTGACATCATGTAGTCGGCGGGAACTTTTATAATAGATGATCTGTTTTTTAAAGTTTCACATACTTGCCTAACTGACGTTTTACTTGAATTTACACGTATAGTAGTTAGACTAAGTACTTGTAATCAATTTGTTTTGCTTACAGGATCACATTCGATTAAGGTCTCAAAAACTAATTGATATTTGTAGGACATGTAGGACATGTGCATTAGCAAGTTTCAAACAATGCTTCGCTGTCCAGAATTTCGGAAGCAAATTTTTCGAAATTAACATGAGTTGGTCATAAATTTGAATGTATATAAGGTCTACATAACAATGTAAAATATTATTTGAGTTATTAACAAATCAAATATAATTTTGATGTTATTATTTACCACTTACAATTCTTCAATTGTTAAATTAAATGTTACGATACATGAGTACTTGCTAGTATATTTATTTATTTTTTCTCTCATTTGTTACTTAAGGTTTTTTATGATAATTGCTGTTTGAGGTTATAATGAAACTATACATTACAATTAATAACGGCGTAAAAACTGGGGTCTAATGAATAAAATAATAAGCATTTTTGACAAACTATTTGTGAATTTTAATGGCTTCAATCCTAATTAATACTAGCTGAAAATAATGAATGTTAGTAGGCATATGCAAACTTGTATTTGGTAACTTCAACAATTTCACATCTCTTCTACAACTTGTTCCGGTGACGAATATTGCCGGTCAACAAATTTACCTCACAAATATTTTATGATGTACGGGATGCAAACATTAACACCAATAAAAGTACGCATTCGGATTCGGAAAAAATGTATGTTTCTCTATGAG
The DNA here is from genome assembly GCA_958298945.1 of Atherix ibis. NCBI lineage: Eukaryota > Metazoa > Arthropoda > Insecta > Diptera > Athericidae > Atherix > Atherix ibis. Next base: position 58,404,242 of record OY282607.1, on the reverse strand, counting down.
TCATTTTTGTTTTTGTTAGTTTTTCTGGTACTAATTGCTTTCCTTGTTGGTGTATCTTGCTTCATAATCTTTATAATTAAAGGATGTTTTCATAATGGTCATACACAATTCTGATGACAAATGAATCAATTCAAACCAATTGAAATAAAATTTATCGCTGATATATTATTAAATTTTTAAAAAAAAATTACAAATACTATATTATCTATTAAAATTTCAACTGTGAAATAACAATTCTGCTTGTTGTATGATCAGATTGGAATTATTCTGACTTGGATTGCGGAGTCGACCACACTAATTCGCACGATTGGGTGTCGTATCATTTGTTCTGAACGTCATTTAATTTCGATTCGCTCTTCAAACATGTGCTCTGTTGTCGTGTTTTTTTCTTATTGTCATAAAACTTAAAAGAAGGTACTGAATGGAATTATATATTGAACAATACTGAGCCACCATTAAAAGGACATAACAACTGGCGAACGACGTTGTGAGAATAATATCATTCAGAGAACAAAGAAAAGCAAGTAAGGTTAAGCTGAATACAGAGTGTATTTGGCCTAAGGTAATTTTCTTTACGTACAAACTACATTAAATTTTACAAAATTATAGTACGGACTGAAATTAAAAAATGAAATTAATTAATATGTAATGCACATGAAAATTATAAATTAGTAAAAATGGCAAACACTGATGAAATTTTAATACTGCTCCCTACAAAAATTAGGCCAGCCACTCCATCACATGGCATAACATTTACAATAGTTTGATGAAAATAATGAAGCCTTCGATTTATATTTACAAAAGAATTGAAAATTATATGGATCTAAGGGGTTAGTCAAATATAGTCATTTAAATGACTAAATATATGTGTTTTTTTATTATTTTATTTTACTTTTTATTAAAATTTGACTTATATTAAAACAAACAATAACAACTAATTAAAGTTTAATTTCGAATAAATATAATCCGCATAACACTGCAATTTGAATAAATATAATCCGTATAAAACTCAATTTATACATATGATATCTCAAATTACTAATTGAAGGATAAAATAAACTCCCCCTATCAAATTGCTAGTCTTTATTTCTATAAGTAAAAATTAGGGGTCAGGCACAGCAGCTAAAAAAGATGTTTATCAACATTGTGATATGAATTTTCCTTCATTATTCTTTGTTTCAAATGACACAAAATTTTGTATTACGTTTTCATAATTATTTTAAGTAAAATTATAAGTTATATTATATTAAAAGCATTTAATATACATGTAAAACAATAGGGTTTATAGCTTCATTTTAAGTTAATAGGGGGCTAAGTGGTGGTAAAGGAGGTCTTTGATTCATTACCATTCCTCAGGACTTGTTTGCTTCAATTGGATTCACATATGCCAATTACTAATCCGTATACACTTTGAGGCTATGTTGTAATTTTGTGCACTCTCAGGGTCTTAGATTATGGAATATAAGGATACACAGTTGAAGCCAAAAAATGTTATCCAACCTTAAAGCTAACTCACACATGCATACTGCTCAAAGGCATCACTTTCAGATAGGGCTAAATCTATATTTGTACATATTGATACAAATATAGATTAAGCCCTATCTGAAAGTGATGCCTTTGAGCAGTATGCATGTGTGAGTACAGAGTGTAATTGGCCTAAGGTAATTTTCTTTACGTACAAACTACATGATATTTTATAAAATTATAGTACGGACTGATATTAAAAAATGAAATTAATTAATATGTAATGCATTTGAAAATTATAAATTAATAAAAATGGCAAACATTGATGAAATTTTAATACTGCTCCCTACAAAAATTAGGCCAGCCACTCCATCACATGGCATAACATTTACAATAGTTTGTTGAAAATAATGAAGCCTTCGATTTATATTTACAAAGAATTCAAAATTATATGGATCTAAGGGGTTAGTCAAATAAAGTCATTTAAATGACTAAATATAGTGTTTTTTTTAATTATTTTATTTTACTTTTTATTAAAATTTGACTTATATTAAAACAAACAATATCAACTAATTAAAGTTTAATTTAAAATAAATATTATCCGCATTAAACTGACATTTGAATAAATATAATCCGTATAAAACTGAATTTTTACATACGATATCTCAAATTACTAATTGAAGGATAAAATAAACTCCCCCTATCAAATTGCTAGTCTTTATTTCTATAAGTAAAAATTAGGTGTCAGGCACAGCAGCTAAAAAAGATTTTTATCAACATTGTGATATGAATTTTCCTTCATTATTCTTTGTTTTTAAAGAATAATGAAGGAAAATTCACGACACATAGATGGCAGTGGGTGTCATGTCTACATAAAAAATTTTTGACAGTCATATCCCCCTAGTAAAAATTTACTATTCAGGTATTCTTTAATCTAAGGTATTAGTTATTTTACATATCCCCCTAGAAGGGCCTATCCAGGTATTCTTTAATCTAAGGTATTAGTTATTTTATATTAAAAGCATTTAATATACATGTAAAACAATAGGGTTTATAGCTTCATTTTAAGTTAATAGGGGGCTAAGTGGTGGTAAAGGAGGTCTTTGATTCATTACCATTCCTCAGGACTTCTTTGCTTCAATTGGATTCACATATGCCAATTACTAATTCGTATACACTTAGAGGCCACGTTGTAATTTTGTGCACTCTCAGGGTCTTAGATTATTGAATATAAGGATACACAGTTGAAGCCAAAAAATGGAATCCAATCATAAAGCTAACTCACACATGCATACTGCTCAAAGGCATCACTTTCAGATAGGGCTAAATCTATATTTGTACATATTGCTTTGGTGTAGATTTTTCAAATAATAATCGAAGTTATTTAAATTATTAAACTAACTGCAACAGTTATTTAATTTAATAAATTTAGAATCAGGAACTATATAAAACGTTTTTTTTGTTGCTACGAATTAATTTATTTGCATATAAAAGTTTACATTTCAAAACATAAAACAGAACTTCTACTTACTTTTCTAAATAAATTTTGAAAATAAATCAAAAAATTAAATAGATCATCGAATCATTTTTATGGTAAGAAAATAACTCACATCGTTTTCCAATGGAAGCAGCTTTAATATTATAAATATTGCGTTATAGTATCATATATTAATACTTACTAAAACTGGTATAAAAATTCATAAATTCAAAATTATATTCTTATAAATGATTCATAATTTCCTATGAAAATTAACTTTTTTTTTTAGGCACCTTATATAGATAAATAGTTTACATATATGATAATTGTATATTAATAAATACAATTTTTGACTATGTGAATGTATAAAACAGAAAGTAATCTGGCGGCCGTCATTGACACGTCAATTTGATCACAACTAATCGTCTGTTTACATTAAATGTTGCACAAAATTTTTTTAATTATTTAAGCACTTAGGGCACTCGATTTCTAATAAAAAGTAGTTGAACGATAAGCAACTATGATCTTTATTCAACTATATAATATTTTTACGGACTATTCACCTTAAAAATGAAATTCGCGAATAACAATTTTTAACTGAACACTTCATTTTCTGTAAATATATTAACACATTAAATTATAAGAATTTATTATTCTTATTTATATAACATTTTTCAGCTCACTTTTTATAATAATTTCACTTTTGACTTAAAACACAATATTAAAAAAAATATTTTGCTCGTAACGATTGTTTACATTCGAAGTCAAACGTACAAATTGAAAGTTCAAATAAACTGCACCCACCAAAAAGATTATATGTGTGTTGGCGCACTGGGACAATAGAATCCACAAACCTAATGCGCTAACTTCACGCGCGTTGAAGATGGTTGGCGATGAATGACAATCCGTCAGAAAGTATTCTTTTTCTTCTTGAGCTGACCGGCAAGCGTGCAACATCGAATTCCATATTCATTTGTAAAACTTCATTTATTATATATTTCATTATTAACTAATTTTAAATAAAGCCAGTAAGATTGTAAGAGAGTGTTTTTCAATATCACCACCCACGCATATATCAGGGAAACCATACCAACATTATTTCTGTAGCGAGTGCTACACTACAATATACACACCATAGGTAGGGCACATCGTAACAATTGGCGACGAGGATTGTTTTTTTTTTATTTTATTAAAATAAAAAATATATATAACATGGCTGTAGCGGAAGCGAATTATGCGAAGCTCCTCGAGCTTATCCAAAAACAGCACGAAACTTTCGAGATACAACAAAAAGTACTGGAAACCTTGCAGTAAAACAATGACAATGCTACAAGGGGTTTAGAATTTTTAATGGATTCACTAGCAAGTAATATGACAGAGTTCATATACGACCCGTTAAACGGGGTCACCTTCAACACGTGGTTTGCTAGATATGAAGATTTGTTTAACGTGGACGGAGAGAAACTGGATGATAAAGCAAAAGTGAGATTATTGATGCGTAAACTAAACCCGCTGGCACACGTCAAATATACAAATTATATTTTACCCAAGAAATCCAGGGAGATAGATTTTGCTCAATCAATAAAAACACTTAAAGTAATTTTTGGTGTGCATGAATCACTTTTAAACATAAGATATCGGTGTCTACAAACAGCTAAATCTAGCACCGACGATTATATCTCATATGCCACCACAGTTAACAAAAATTGTGAAGAATTTAACCTCACAAAATTATCAGTCGACCAATTTAAGTGTTTAGTTTTCGTTGTCGGGCTGCGGTCACAAACAGACGCAGATATTCGAACAAGACTATTGTCAAAGCTGGAAAACGAAAATGAAACTATGACACTCGATAAATTAGTAACGGAGACACAACAAATACTCAAATTAAAGACTGATACAGCGCTTATTCAAAGTACGCCAAGACAACCGACAATTAATGCAATCAAACAGCATAATAATGTCAATAAAAACAAAAACGCGCCGGCTAAAGAAGCAAACCAACACAGTAGACCAAAAACACCGTGTTGGGGATGTGGTTCAATGCACTATGCAAGAGATTGCACCTATGCTAAACATAAGTGCAACATGTGTAATAAAATAGGCCACAAAGAGGGATATTGCACTTGTTTTGAAAGAAAAAAAATAATCAAAGCAGAAAGTTCACATCAGCAAAACAAGCGCCATGTCCAAACCACAGCAGTATTTGCAAACGTGCACCAGATCGGATACGGCAAAGCACGCAAATATACAGTGATACACATCAAGCAGGTTCCAGGTTCACCACACATAAGCAGAACACCGTTGCGGTTGCAAATTGACACGGCATCCGATTTGACAATCATAGCAAAGGACGTGTGGGAGGCGCTGGGCAAACCAGGTATTTTGACAACAGATGTAAAACCAAAAAGTGCATCACGGCACAACATTCAAATTATCGCAAAATTCAACTGCGAAGTTGAACTAAACGGGGAAGTACAAATAACGTCAATTTTTGTAACAAATATTAAAAATCTTAATATTCTAAGTATCGATTTGTGCGAAAAATTTAAATTATGGGACAAACCGCTCCGAGCTATTTGTGCCAACATTAATTTAAGCTCAAGCAGGGAAGACGAAATTGACAAAATTCATGTCAATTTTGAGAAGCTTTTCAAAAGGGAACCAGGAGTATGTCCGAGAATAAAAGTGCAGATCCAACTAAAGGCAAATTCAACTCCAATTTTTCGAGCAAAACGGCCGATAGCATACGCAGTTGTGGCTCAAGTTGAAAAAGAGTTGGAGAGGTTGGAAAAGCTAGGTGTGATAACGCCTACTGACTACAGCGAATGGGCAGCACCGATCGTAGTCGTAAAAAAATCAAACGACAAAATACGAATTTGCGGGGACTACTCCACCGGTCTAAATGAAGCGCTACAACCACACCAATACCCATTACCAGTGCCAGATGATATATTTGCGAAACTGGGCAAGGGTACAATTTTTACGCATATAGATCTATCAGATGCGTACCTGCAAATACCAGTAGACGAGATATCAAAAAGATTGCTAACAATAAACACTCATAAAGGTTTATATACATTCAATCGTTTGGCACCGGGAGTCAAGTCAGCACCAGGACCATTCCAACAAATCATGGATATTATGCTAGCTGGGATTAACGGGGTGGCAGCGTATTTAGATGACATCATCATTAGCGGGACAGACCAACGTAACCATACCGACACGGTTAATCAGGTGTTACAGCGTCTACTCGAGTACGGGTTCCGTATAAAAAGAGAAAAGTGTTCTTTCCTGTCGCCACAAATCAGATACCTAGGGCACATTTTGGATCAATCCGGTATTCGTCCGGATCCAGAGAAAATAGAAAAAATCAAATCTATGCCCGCACCACAAAATCTTACCCAAGTAAGATCATTTTTGGGCGCAGTTAATTACTATGGAAAATTCGTAAAAGAATTACGAAAACTACGCGCACCAATAGACAAGCTATTACTAAAGGATTCAAAATGGGAATGGTCAAAAGAATGTCAATCATCCATGAATAAATTTAAAGAAATTCTATCATCGGACTTGCTTTTGACACATTTCGATCCTACATTGCCGATTAAAGTAGCAGCAGATGCATCAATGGAGGAGATTGGAGCCTACATTGCGCACAGTTTCCCTGATGGCGCAGAAAAAGTAATTTTTCACACGGCAAGAGCATTGACGGAAGCAGAGAAAAATTACAGTCAAATAGAGAAAGAAGGCCTTGCACTGGTTTTCGCAGTAAGGAAATTTCACCGATATATATACGGCCGAAAATTTAAACTGATTACTGATCATAGGCCACTCTTATCAATATTTGGTTCAAAAAAAGGAATTCCAGTATATACGGCAAACAGATTGCAGCGATGGGCGTTAACGTTAATATTATACGACTTCGACATCGAGTACGTGTCAACAAATAATTTTGGTTTTGTTGACGTACTTTCACGATTAATAGCATCGCATCCAAAATCAGAAGAAGAGTATGTAATAGCGTGCACCTATTTTGAAGACGTAATCGAAGAAAATTTGCAAGCAACAATCAACACATTGCCAGTTACTTTCAACATGATACAACAAGCAACATTGCAATGTAAAACACTCAGTACAATCAAACGTTACATTGAAAATGGTTGGTCATCATCAAAACTGGAAATAGCAGAAATACCAGACGGTATACAATATTATAATCGAAGAGAATCGTTATCGGTAGCCAAAAATTGTTTACTTTTCGGCGAACGGATCATCATTCCTAAGAAATACCGACAACGAATTCTAAATCAACTTCACCGAGGACATCCAGGCATCGAGCGCATGATAGCAGTAGCAAGAAGTCACGTATATTGGCCAAAAATCGACTCAGAAGTAGCCAATTACGTAAAACAATGTCATAATTGTGCAAGCGTCGCAAAACACCCAGTTAAAACTACACTTCAATCATGGCCGTTGACTAAAGCACCTATGGAACGAACTCACATTGATATAGCGGGGCCCTATAGGGGAAAATATTACTTGGTAATAGTAGACGCATTTTCAAAGTGGCCAGAAATTTTCGAAATACATCGAATAAGGAGCGCTGACATTATAGAAAAATTGCAACAATTTTTCGCACAATTCGGGAACTGTAAACAAATAGTCTCAGATAATGGCACGCAATTTGTTAGCGCACAAACCAAAAGTTTTCTAGATAAACTTGGCATACATCACTATCGAACTGCGCCATACCATCCACAATCAAATGGCCAAGCAGAGCGATTTGTCGACACGTTAAAGCGAGCTTTTAAAAAAATACAACAGGAGGGGACGGATGTGGAGAACTTACAAACATTTCTGCAGACGTACAGATCCACACCGAAAAAAAATTCACCTAATGGCAAATCACCGACTGAGGTTTTCATTGGTAGGAAAATCACGACAACGCTGGACCTTTTGAAGCCGTCAAACGAAGAACAAAGACAAATAAACCAGAAACAAAATCATCAGTTCAACCTACAACACGGAGCAAGACACCGTGAGTTCAATACGGGAGATTTGGTATTTGCAAAGAAATACAAAACAAACAACGATTTCTGGATTCCGGGCAAAATCATCGAACGAGTGGGTAATGTAAATTACAATGTACTCGTCAACTACAACAACAATACAAAGTTAATTAGATCACACACAAACCAGCTGAGGAGCCGACAATCAACTTCGTCAAACGAAGCGGTGACAAAGTTACCGTTTGAGATATTTTGTGACGCATTTGACGTACGGCACGACACGCCAGTCATGACCGGACCAACTATCGCGTCGTCACCTGCACAATCAACTGTGGGTGAGGTTCGGGAGTTCAACTCATCGGTATCGCCAATTAGTGGTGATACACAAAACGAAATAGTTGTCGGAAATTTGAGCGACACTATACAGCAGCCGTCGGAGACATCAACTAGCGCGGAGTTTATAACGCCGCAGCAAGAGCCTGTACAACAACAAACCCGTTCGGGTAGAAACGTAAGAATTCCATGTCGTTTGCAGGACTACGTTCCTTAAATAAAAGGGGAGATGTTGGCGCACTGGGACAATAGAATCCACAAACCTAATGTGCTAACTTCACGCGCGTTGAAGAGGGTTGGCGATGAATGACAATCCGTCAGAAAGTATTATTTTTCTTCTTGAGCTGACCGGCAAGCGTGCAACATCGAATTCCATATTCATTTGTAAAACTTCATTTATTATATATTTCATTATTAACTAATTTTAAATAAAGCCAGTAAGATTGTAAGAGAGTGTTTTTCAATATCACCACCCACGCATATATCAGGGAAACCATACCAACATTATTTCTGTAGCGAGTGCTACACTACAATATACACACCATAGGTAGGGCACATCGTAACAATGTGTATTTAGATCTATGAGTGAAAAATAAATGTCAGGCACAGCATAACATACGTTAATTATGCTTTGTTTTTTTTATATTTATATTTACGTTAATTATTGTTTGTTTTTGGTAACCCAATATATTTGTATAAATTTTCATACTTTTTTAAAGTAAAATAATACGTTTTTTCATTTTAAAAGTTTTTAATATACATTTTACAAAATAGAGTTAGCAGCTTAAAGTTAAGTTTAGATGGGTAAGGGTCGTAAAAAAAATATTTGGTTCATCGCAATTGCACGGGATTTTTTGGCTTCAATAAAATTATTATGCTTAAAAGGCGATTGTGTATCCTTTATAAAACATTCAGAATATTCTAGGCCTAGATAGAAATCTAGGCCTAGAATATTCTGAATGTTTTATAAATTATGATAGCAATATGTATTAAATTGGCCCCCAATGATTTACGCCGTTTCTGTTGTATTGCATGTGTGTGCGTTCTATGAATGTATTGCCAACAAAATTTGGACAGAATTTTTGTGTAGAGGCCTATCCAGTACTTCTTTAATCTAAGGTATATCGCCAGCGTATGATTTATGTGTTGATTTTAAATTTTACTTTATGTGCAATATTGTTAAATTGCAGTGATGCTTGTTTTAAATTATAATAAAGTGACATAAGACAAAGATTTTGAGATGAGTTGTTTGCTTTGTTTCCGCGAGTAGGTGGAATTGCATAAATTAGTTTGATTATGCATTAAAAGACTATATTATTGATGATACGTGCAGGGGTATTGAAGTTGACAGCATGTAGTCGGCGGGAACTTTTATACTAGATGATCGGTTTTTTAAAACGCGTTTTTCTTGGACCAATTTTGCTACTTTTTGTAGGGAGCTGGCCTAATTTTTGTAGGGAGCAGTATTAAAATTTCATCAATGTTTGCCATTTTTACTAATTTATAATTCTTATATTAAATACACTTAAAGTAAAATTTAAAATCTACACATAAATCGAACGCTGGCGATATATGTGTACGACAAATACATATTGCTGTCATAATTTATACAGGCGCCCACACACAGGCCAACTTGGTCGCCGAATGATCGGCCAACCGATTGGCTGACCACGCCACACACGTTCCAACTTCTTATAAAACATTCAAGTATTTTTGACAACCATATGTCAAAAAATCATTTGTTTTTCGGTTTTTGTGTTGAACACATGTCGGCTGAAACGTCAAAAATTTTGTGTTAAGAAGAATGAGATGAATGTTTTAGTCGAAAGAAATCTCTTCATCATTTATTGTTTATTTTTTCTATATTCTCTGGTATATCTTCTTTCTGGTATAAAAACAAATTAAGTAAAGAAGTTATTTATTTCAGAAATAACCAGTTGAAAAAGTGCATGCCTATGTTTTTATTTGTTATTTAAATATGGAAAATGTGCAATAAATTATTTGTCTTTTGGCAGATTAGTGAAAAAAGATTTTTATTTGTCCTTTGGCTAAATAATCAAATATGTTTCAAATAATAAATATCAAGTAGAGCGGCACTATCTATGCAAAGTGATAAATTTACAAATGCAAATTAATTGTCTATTATGATCCAATGCGAAGGGAAAACAGAACTGAATAAACAGGAAAACGGACCAAGAAACTTCGGAATGCACTCATATTTCTGCAGCCTCTAACCATATTGTATCAATATTTATTCGTGTGAAACGTCTTCTTAATTTAATAAAAAAAAATGAAAAGAAAATGAATGATAGTGACAGTGAATTACTTGTTACTTTGACTTTGATAATATGTGGTGAAGATAAAGAGGGAGAGAATCCCAGAAAAAAAAGAATGTGGATTAAAGAGTGGCTTAAAAAATAAAGAAGAATTCTCCAACATAAGATTATTGAAGGAACGGAAGACAACACAACCAGATGACTACAAGAATTTTATGCGGATGGACGAAGAATCTTCTGAGTATCTTTTGGCTCTAGTCAGGCCACACATAACAAAACAAGATACGCTTATTCGTGATGCAATAATCCCGGAAGCGCGCCTTTCAGTCACTCTGAGGTATTTGGCAACTGGAAATTCATTTGAAGACCTGAAGTTTTCGAATGCAATATCAGCACAAGCAATTGGCAAAATTGTTATTGAAACCTGTGAAGCTATTATGAAAACATTGAAAAATTATATAAAGGTAAATCGTAATGAAATTATATGTTATATAACATTTTAGCTCAACAAAATTATTTTAAAAATTGCATCAACAGCTGATGAATGGAGAGCAGTTGCTGATACTTTCCAACAAAAAACCGGTTTTCCACATTGCATAGGTGCCATCGATGGAAAGCACATACACATTAGGAAACCGTAGAAATCAGGCTCCTATTATTTCGACTATAAAAAAACTTTCAGCATTGTTCTCATGGCTATTGTCAATGCTGACAGTGAATTTTTGATGATCGATGTAGGAGCCAATGGAAGAATTTCAGACGGTGGTGTGTTCGCAAACACACAATTTTATAAGTCACTTCAAAAGAAGGAGCTAAATATTCCGGATCCGCAAATAGTTCACCCAACTGGAAAAGCACTGCCATACGTCTTAGTAGGTGATGATGCGTTCGCTGTGAGGGAAGAATGAATGAAGCCATTTAGCAGCTACAATTTAACTAAACAGGAGGATCTATACAACCTAAAACTCAGCTCAGCTAGAGCACGAGTTGAAAATGCTTTCGGAACTTTGGCGTCTAGGTTCAGACTGCTTTTGAACACAATTGCCCTTTCTCCCGAAAAAACCACAAAAGTTGTGATGGCTTGTTGCTACCTTCACAATTTTTTACAAAAGAGGTCAATTGTATTTACAAACTGAATCCTCCGTAACCATTTAATCTACGGAGGTCTTCATGCAGCTGCAACCCTCAACTTCAAGGAATCCAACAGGAGAAGCGAAAATTATAAGGAGAAATTTTTGCGACGTCGTAAATCATTTAAATGGTAAAAAATACTTCAAATATCAAATATTTTAAAATAATACTTTATTAATTTTACTTCCAGATTAATGCAAAGTTGACGCTAACAATTTTATACTCTTAAAAATAATTATGTTATTTTATGGAAAAAATACAAATAAAGTTTCTATGTTATTTTTCAAAACATATTACATGGTTTTAATTGGTAAGTCATTTAAAAAATATTGGGTGTCGGCAAAAAGATCTTGTAGTGAAGCATAACTGGCATTTTGAGATTCGACGGAAGAATGCAAATCATTAGCAGTAATGGTTCGTGCTGCTAGAAGTGGTGTTGAAGTTCTGCGAACTGCATACGACAAACTATTTTGACTCGACGAAAGGGTCACAGACACACTGTTTAAAGTCGGCTGATCCATTTGTCCCATTAACAAAATTTCGTCAATTGCCTTCTTCGCATAGAGCTGTTGGGTTTCCGACAACTTCCGAAACGAAACTGCCCAAGATTACGCTTAAATATCGCATTCGTCCCTACTTTTTTTCCGTTCTTCATGTTCTCCAAATGCTCCACTGCTCTTTGCAGAAAAACTTCTTTTTTGTTGGAGCAAACTCTTTTCGCTTTTTGTTTTGATATATCCAACTGAAATGAAATTTTTATTCAATAAAATATTTGGTAATGTTTTTAAACGTATTACTTACTTTATTTTCGTCAACTTCTGCATCAACATCGGAATACATACTTGAAGTTCCAAATTTTGGTATTTCGTCATCTTTTAAAAAATTTAACAAATGGAAATCCACAACTACGGGACATAAACATCATCTGCACCAGCTCCAGATTTTTCACTGTCGGCTATTATGTTAAGTTCATGTCGATAGCATGCCCTCAAATTGCTTATTTTATTTTTTAAAATATGTACAGTCGCGGCACTATCAATTTTTTTATATATTTTAAGCAGTTTATCTATCGATTCATTTTTTTGTTCTTATTTCTATAAACACTGCTTGTGACTTTCCACAACTCTGGGGAATTTTGGAACTCTTCAAAAAATTCTCTCCAAAGTTCATTATCAACAACAGCCATTTATTTTTCTTTAAAATGCATTACGTAAAATCGAATTACACTTGTTTAGTTGCCGCACGCGAAACCAGAATAACATATTAACACTCAACACTGCGATGTGTTCAACACAAAAACCGAAAAACAAATGATTTTTTGACATACGGTTGTCACAACTTGCCCATACACAGCCAACTTCAGCTATCAACCATTGACTCCGCCCATAAAAATCAAAATATTTTGATTTTCTTTCCAACCAACTCAGCAACCATCAAAATAGTCCGCCGGCTGCCCCATACATGATACAACTTGACTAGTCGGCGGACCAGTCGGCCGACCAAGTTGGCCTGTGTGTGGGCATCTTAAAACAATCAGAATATTCTAGACTTAGATTATAGAGTACAAATATAAAAAAATATTTTTTTTTCACAACCCTTACCCATCTAAACTTAACTTTAAAGCCGGGTATGCAGCTCGAGCTAAGATAAATTTTCATACGATTTTTAGCTAGCTAAATCGAAAACGAAAAATTTAGCTCACGATTTCGCCGGGCAGTACGCAGCTCGAGAGTGAAAACAAAGTCTCCATTGTCAAGTCTCCACGCGATTTCACTTTGGTTTTCGCTACAATTAAATGCACGGAACAATAATCAAAGATAAATGCTAGCTAAATTTTGACGTTTGTGTTTCACTCTCGTTTAGCTGCACTAAATGAGAGAGTAGTGGAGATCGCGTTAAAATTTATCTTCGCTCGAGCTGCATACCAGGCATAACCTGCTAACTCTATTTTGTAAAATGTATTAAAACTTTTAAAATGAAAAAAGGTATTATTTTACTTTAAAAAAGTATGAAAATTTATACAAATATATTGGGTCACCAAAAACAAACAATAATTAACGTTAATATAAATATAAAAAAACAAAGAATAATTAACGGATGCTGTTCCTGATATTTATTTTTCACTAATAGATCTAAATATGATCTTTTTGGTGGGGGAAGTTTATTTGGACTTTCAATTTGTACGTTTGACTTTGAATGTAAACAATCGTTACGTACCAAATATTTCTTTTAATATTGTGTTTTAAGTCATTTTAAAAGTGAAATTATTATAGAAAGTGAGGTGAAAAATGTTAAATAAATATGAATAATAAATTTTAATAATTTAATGTGTTAATATATTTACAGAAATTGAAGTGTTCAGTTAAAAATTGTTAATCGCTAATTTCATTTTTAAGGTGAGATGTCCGTAAAAACATTATATATTTGAATAAAGATCATAGTTGCTTATCGTTGAACTACGTTTTATTAGAAATTTAGTGCTCTAAGTGCTTAAATTATAATAAAACTTTGTGCAACATTGAATGTAAACAGACGATTAGTTGTGATCAAATTGACGTGTCAATGACGGCCGCCAGATTACTTTCTGTTTTATATTTTCACATAGTCAAAAATTGTATTTATTAATATACAATTATCATATATGTAAAATATTAATCTATATAAGGTGCCTGAGAAAATCCAAGTTAATTTTCATAGGAAATTATGAATCATTTATAAGAATATAATTTTGAATTTTTATACCAGTCTCAGTAAGTATTAATATATGATACTATAACGTAATATTTATATTATAAAAGCTGCTTCCATTGGAAAACGATGTGAGTTAATTTCTTACCATAATGATTTATATGGTAAGAAATTAACTCTATTTAATTTTTTGATTTATTTTCAAAATTTATTTAGAAAAGTAAGTATTAGAGAAGTTCTGTTTTATGTTTTGAAATGTAAACTTTTATATGCAAATAAATTAATTCATAGCAAAATAAAAAAAAACTTTTTATACAGTTCCAGATTCTAAATTTATTAAATTAAATAACTGTTGCAGTTAGTTAAATAATTTAAATAACTTCGATTATTATTTGAAAAATCTGCACCAAAGCAATATGTACAAATATAGATTTAGCCCTATCTGAAAGTGATGCCTTTGAGCAGTATGCATGTGTGAGTTAGCTTTAAGGTTGGATTCCGTTTTTTGGCTTCAACTGTGTATCCTTATATACCATGATCTAAGACCCTAAGAGTGCACAAAATTGCAACGTGGCCTCTAAGTGTATACGAATTGGTAATTGGCATATGTGAATCCAACTGAAGCAAAAAAGTCCTGAGGAATGGATAATGAATCAAAGACTTCCTTTACCACCACTTAGCCTCCTATTAACTTAAAATGGAGCTATAAACCCTATTGTTTTACATGTATATTAAATGCTTTTAATATAAAATAACTAATACCTTAGATTAAAGAATACCTGGATAGGCCCTTCTAGGGGGATATGTAAAATAACTAATACCTTAGATTAAAGAATACCTGGATAGTAAATTTTTACTAGGGGGATATGACTGTCAAAAAATTTTTATGTAGACATGACACCCGCTGCCATCTATGTGTCGTAATGGAAATTTATTTAATTGCAAAAGCATAATTTATATTTATTTTAATTCACTTACTGGAAACAGAAATACAATTTAAATACAACGATAGGTCATTTTTATTTTTTTGTACAATCTTTTGATACGAAATGGAATTCTATTTTAGGTTTATTATACATTTCGTAAATATCAATCAAATATAAACCGTCTCAATTTTGTAGACTTTCGGAGAGTTTAAAAACTTTAATTCTCCATGAAAGTGGAGTCTGGGGGGTTAGCTTTTTCATTTGTGAATCCGATGTTGACAGTTCAATGTTTACCATAAAATAGTACAGTGCCGGTGTATATAAAGTGTGTGTAAGAAAGTTTAAGGGACCGAATTTTTCTGTTTATTCTTCGGTAAGCTTATTATTTAAATAAATTTGTTTTGATTGCTCTATTAGACCATATTATAATGCATTTACTAAATAATATTGTTTTCATTTTTTTTAGAATATAAGTTATTAATTATTTAAGTACATTAAATTTTTCATTTTCTATTTTTGTTCTAAAGCATTTCTTTTAATGTTGTATACGATTAACTTATATATTATCATGTATTGTAATGTTCTATGTAATTAATGCTTTATTTTTTAATTTAATTTAAATGCACAATGCCTATTTAAATTACCATTTCCATTCATAAACACACATTTATATTATAATTAAGGTTTTTCCATCTATGGTACTTATGCTTGTTTAAGATTAAAATTTATATTTAATAAGTTGCGGTGTTGTTTGATTTCAACATAAACAAAATATCACATTTTCTCATTTAATTCATTTTGCATTTTTGAAATTAATTTAAATTTGTACACATAATTGTTTTCATATAATCAAATAACTTGCAA
This sequence comes from Atherix ibis, assembly GCA_958298945.1. NCBI lineage: Eukaryota > Metazoa > Arthropoda > Insecta > Diptera > Athericidae > Atherix > Atherix ibis. Next base: position 58,388,071 of record OY282607.1, on the reverse strand, counting down.
TTTTTATTTTTATATACTCTTCCACACTTTATAATTATGTTAAAATAAATAATATATATTGAAATAAATACATAAATAATATTTTAAAATTGAATACTGTGTATTGCACATGCCTATTTAAATTACCATTAATTTTGCATTTTTGGAATGGAAAATAATATTGTTTTCTTTTTTCTTAGAATATTAGTTATTAATTTTTTAAGTACATTAAATTTTTCATATTGATTTTAGTTTTAAGGCATTTCCTTTAATATTGTATACGATTACCATCTTATTGTGCACAAAATTGCTTTCATATAATCAAATAACTTACAATTCATATTTTTATATACTATTCCCCACTTTAAAAATTCTGTTTTAATAAATAATATACAGTGAAATAAATAAAATGAAAATACATAATAAATAAATAAATATTTAAAAATAGAATACTGTGTTTTATTGCATATTTACAAAACTAATTCCATCAAACAAGACCCGCAATATTAAAAAATCTGCTTCTTTACGAATACGTGCATGTGTAAATGATATCACACATGAAAAATGGTTTTAAGCGAACCGCTTCAATCGCATACTGAACTTTTAAATTGGCCCCCAATGATTTACGCCGTTTCAGTTGTATTGCATGTTTGTGCGTTCTATGAATGTATTGCCAACAAAATTTGGACAGAATTTTTGTGTAGAGGCCTATCCAGTATATTTTTAATCTAAGGATAATACCTTAGATTAAAGAAGAACTGGATAGGCCCTTACCGTATATGTATACGCAATTTTATGTACAATTTATTGCGAAGCGGCGAGAAATGGCATTTATTATCCATTTTTGTTGATTTTTTAATGTAGACATGACACTCACTGCCATCTAGTTCTCGTAATAGAAATTTATTGAATTGCAAAAGCATAATTTATATTCATTTTAATTCACTTATTGGAAACAAAAATACAATTTAAACACAACGATAAAGAAGAACTGGATAGGCCTCTACACAAAAATTCTGGTTACATATAAATACATACTGAGACTGGTATAAAAATTCATAGATTCAAAATAATATTCTTATAAATGATTCATAATTTCCTATGAAAATTAACTTGGATTTTCTCATGCACCTTATATAGATTAATAGTTTACATATATGATAATTGTATATTAATAAATACAATTTTTGACTATGTGAAAATATAAAGCAGAAAGTAATCTGGCGGCCGTCATTGACACGTCAATTTGATCACAACTAATCGTCTGTTTATATTCAATGTTACACAACAATTTTTAATTATTTAAGCACTTAGGGCACTCGATTTCTAATAAAAAGTAGTTAAACAATAAGCAACTATGATCTTTATTCAAATATATAATGTTTTTACGGACATCTCACCTTAAAACCAACGAACCCGCAAAAGTATCTATTTTCACTTTAGCAACTAGAATCCACCTAACGTAAATTGTATGCGTAACTCCCCGTTTGATGTGGTCCTTTGTTCGAGGTAGTAGTAGATGATGACAGGAAAACGCCTTATATTTGTACTTGTTGCTTTGGTGCAGATTTCTCAAATAATAATCGAAGTTATTTAAATTATTTAACTAACTGCAACAGTTATTTAATTTAATAAATTTAGAATCAGGAACTATATCAAACGTTTTTTTTGCTATGTAAAAGTTTACATTTCAAAACATAAAACAGAACTTCTATAATACTTACGTTTCTAAATAAATTATGAAAATAGATCAAAAAATGAAATAGATCATCGAATCATTTTTATGGTAAGAAATTCGCTCACATCGTTTTCAATGGAAGCAGCTTTAATAATATAATTAATGCATAATAGTAGCCGTATTCCAATGGACCAATTTTGCTACTCACGATTAGTTCCAGCTGTCATCATCTACACCACCTCGAACAAATGAGTAGTTTGCATGCGTATTTACGCCATACAATTTACGGTAGGGTATTTTAGTTCCCGAACTGGAAATAGATGGCTTAGCGGGTTAGTTGGTTATGTTGGAGAGTCATATTTTTGTCAGTATTGTTTATGTGTGAATAAACTCAGTTTTTTATTGTTTATGTGTAGGTAAACTCAGTATTGTTCTTAGATTAAAGAAGTACTAAATAGGCCTCTACACAAAAATTCTGTCCAAATTTTTTTGGCAATACATTCATAGAACGCACACACATGCAATACAACAGAAACGGCGTAAATCATTGGGAGCCAATTTTAAACTTCAGTATGCGATTGAAGCGGTTCGTTCAAAACCATTTTCATATGTGATGTCATTTATGCGTAAACGAATAGATTTTTCAGTATTGCGGATTTTGTTGTTTTATGGAATTAGTTTTGGAAATTGATAATAAAACACAGTATTCTATTTTAAAATATTATTTATTTATTTATTAGATATTTCACTATATATTATTTATTAAAACAGAATTATAAAGTGGAAGAGCATATAAAAATATAAATTGTAAGTTATTTAATTATATGAAAACAATTATGTGCACAATAAGAAGATAATCGTATACAACATTAAAGGAAATGCTTTAAAACTAAATTACAAGATGAAAAATTTAATGTACTTAAAAAATTAATAACTAATATTCTAGAAAAAAAAGAAAACAATATTATGTAGTAAATGCATTGTAATATGGTCTAATAGAGCAAGCAAAATAAATTTATTTAAATAATAAGCCTACCGAAGAATATACTTTATTTATTTTAACACAATGAAAACAGCAATGAAAAATAGACTGAAAAATTCGGTTCCTTAAACTTTCTTACACACACTTTACGTACACCGGCACTGAACTATTTTCTGGTAAACATTGAACTGTCAACATCGGATTTGTTTACATTTATTTAATGACCAACTTTTCACTTTTTCACCACTTTTTGGATAAAATAAATCACTAATAGCCATTAAGGCACATCACAAACTAAATATTTATTATATTGGTTAGTAAAAATGAAGATGTCAACTTACCGAAAGAAATTCCCGGTTTCCTCTTTTCGGCGAATTTCTTGCAATTTCTAATAAATTACTTAATTTTCTGAAATAAAAACTTCGTATTAAGTTTTATCAAAAATATATATAAGTATTTATAAAAATACTTACTTTTTCGTAAACAATTGTAAATATGTAAAAAAAACACTTTTAATTGAACTTTCCGATGTGCCAAAATAAAACTTCACAAATTACAAGAATAGCTCTTAAGTTTCTACTTTCATGGAGAATTAAAGTTTTCGAACTCTCCGAAAGTCTACAAAATTGAGGCGCTTTATATTTGATTCATATTTACGGAATAAATAATAAACCTAAAATAGAATTCCATTTCGTATCAAACGATTGTACAAAAAATAAAAATTGCCTATCGTTGTATTTAAATGGCATTTTTGTTGCAAATAAGTGAATTAAAATGAATTTAAATTATTCTTTTGCAATTCAATAAATTTCTATTACGACAACTAGATGGCAGTGGGTGTCATGTCTACATAAACAAATTTTGACAACAATATCCCTTTGTAATAATTTGGACACAAATATGCATATACATATACGGTAGGGGCCTATCCAGGTATTCTTTAATCTAAGGATAATACAGTATTTGTTAATTTTTTAAAATTTAATAATATATCAGCGATAAATTTTATTTCAATTGGTTTGAATTGATTCATTTGTCATCAGAATTGTGTTCGACCATTATGAAAACATCCTTTAATTATAAAGATTATGAAGCAAGATACACCAACAAGGAAAGCAATTAGTACCAGAAAAACTAACAAAAACAAGCATGACTCATAGAGAAACATACATTTTTTCCTTAGATTAAAGAATACCTGGATAGGCCCCTACCGTATATGTATACGCATTTTTGTGTCCAACTTATTGCCAAGCGGTGAGAAATGGCAAAAGCGGGATATTTTTGTGTATATATTTTTGTGTAGACATGACACCCACTGCCATCTAGTTGTCGTAATACAAATTTATTGAATTGCAAAAGCATAATTTATATTCATTTTAATACACTTATTGGAAACAAAAATACAATTTAAACACAACGACTGGCAATTTTTATTTTTTGTACAATCTTTTGATACGGTAAGGAATTCTATTTTAGGTTTATTATTCCTTCCGGAAATATCAATCAAATATAAAGCGCCTCAATTTTGTAGACTTTAGGAGAGTTTTCAAACGCGCCATTGTCCATGAAAGTGGTGACACACCGAAAACAGCGGGCTATTTTTAACATTTCTCAGTTGTTTTTTTTGCGGTTCGGAAAGGGTTTTTAAAAGTGTTATTTCCATCTTTTTAGAAGTATTGACGGAAAAGTAAGTATTTATACAAATTGTTATATTATTAATAAAAGTTAATACGAAGTTTTTATTTCAGGAAATGAAGTGTTTTGTGAGAAATTGCTTCTCATACGAAAAAATGAGGAAGCCGGGAATTTCTTTCTTTCGGTAAGTTGACATATTTATTTTTACAAAACAAATTAAGAAAAACTTTATTTGTGATGTGCCTAAATGGCTTTTAGTGATATCTTTTGTGTAAAAAGTGGTTAAAAAGTGGAAAATTCGGCATTGAATAAATGTAAACAAATCCGATGTTGACAGTTCAATGTTTACCATAAAATAGTACAGTGCCGGTGTATATAAAGTGTGTGTAAGAAAGTTTAAGGAACCGAATTTTTTTAATATTGCAAAAAATACGTGAATTTTTATTAATTCTTAATTGTAAAAGTAAATGTTACGATCGTATATTTATATGTTAACTTTACAGGTTCCCACAAAATAAATGGTTGCGGGAAAAGTGGATTGTGGCAGCAGCATCCGGTATTCCCAAGAATAAATAATATACAGTGAAATAAATAAAATGAAAATACATAATAAATAAATAAATATTTAAAAAAAAATACTGTGTTTTATTGCATATTTACAAAACTAATTCCATCGAACAACAAGACCCGCAATATTAAAAAATCTGCTTCTTTACGAATAAATGCTATCACATATGAAAAATGGTTTAAAACAAACCGCTTCAATCGCATACTGAACTTTTAATTTGGCCCCCAATGATTTACGCCATTTCTGTTGTATTGCATGTGTGTGCGTTCTATGAATGTATTGCCAACAAAAGTTGGACAGAATTTTTGTGTAGAGGCCTATCCAGTACTTCTTTAATCTAAGATTTTTTCCGAACTCGAATGCGTACTTTTATTGGTGTTAATGTTTGCATCCCGTACATCATAAAATATTTGTGATGTAAATTTGTTGACCGGCTAATACACGTACTCGTCACCAGAACAGGTTGTAGAAGAGATGTGAGGCGGCAATTATTGAAGTTGCCAAATACAAGTCTTGTTCCGTATAGAAAATAAAACTCCAATTTTTACAAACTCCAATTTAATTTTATTTTTGTTCTAAGAACAACCTTACTTTCCTCGCAATTTCTAGTGGACTGTGTAAATGTCAAATTTTGTGTTCTCTTTCTAATTGTTTTTTTTTTTTTTGAAATGTGGAATGTGGAACTTACTTTGTTTGACATATATGATTTAACTAATTTGGAATCCATTCGATTTGGAATACATTTAGTTGAATTCCCACCATTCTGCCCGCCTTGAAAGCCTAGATTTCAACTTTTATTCGTCGACTGGCAATAGTACGACTAATTTACGAACAGTGCGTTTGACGATTCCATTGTTTGTTTTCAACGTGACAACACGAACGAGTTCGTCCTTTCCCGGATGTGTGTCAATGACCTTGCCCATCATCCATCGACATGGTGGTAAATTGTCCTCACGAATTAGTACTACGTCACCCAATTGTATAGTTTTTGTTTTAATTGCCCATTTTTTTCGTTGTTGCAGCGTAGTAATATATTCGTTACTCCATCTTCGCCAAAAAGATAACTGGATTTGTTGCACTAAACTCCAGCAGGTGTGATGAGACACAGCTCCTTCCTGTTGATCCTGTGGGGGCAATAATGTTGGGCCCTGAGTCAGGAAATGTCCTGGGGTTATCGGTGTTAAGTCTTCAGCATCTGATACGTTGATGGCTATGGGTCCGGAATTCAAACAAGCTTCAATTTGACATAAAACGGTTGTCATTTCTTCATATGTTAGACTTCTTTCTCCTAATGTCCGCTTGAAATGATATTTTAATGATTTTATTGCGGATTCCCAAATCCCGCCAAAATTAGGAGAGTACGCCGGAATAAAATGCCACTTGATCTCATTATTGGTCAAGTCCCTGTGGATGTTTTCATAATTCTCTTGCATGAACAATTGACATTCGGATAATCTACGAGATGCGCCGATATAATTCCGACCATTATCGCTGTAGAGATTTCTGCAGGTACCTCGACGACTGACGAATCGGTGTAAAGCTGCTAAGAATGCATCAGTAGATAAATCTGAACACAACTCGATGTGAACAGCCTTAGTAACCATGCATACAAAAACTACTATATAACTTTTTAATTGCTTTGCAGCTCGTCCCTTCCACGTACGTATTTGGAATGGACCTGTGAAATCTGTTCCCGTGTTGGTAAACGATCTGGATGGATTAATACGATACGCGGGTATTTTTCCCATCTGCTGTTGATAACCTTCAGCTCGATATCGTTTGCAGGTGATGCACTGCCTTATTACCTTCTTTACAATATATTTAGCTCCAATTATCCAATACCTGAGACTCAAAATATTTATTAATAATTGTTGATTAGCGTGGAAATACCGTAGGTGCAATTCGTTGATAATAATCTGAGCCAGTCTATGCTCTCTGTGTAGGATTATGGGATGCCTCTTATTGTACCCAATTGCTGCCTCTTGTAGTCGCCCACCGACCCTCAGTATATTTCTTTCATCAATGAATGGTAATAATGTGACTAATTTGCTGTCCTTTGCAACTGCATGACCTTCCCGAATTGCCTTCAATTCCAATGAAAATGTATTGCTTTGGGACCATCTAATTAAAATCTCCCTCGATTCCTGGAGTTCGGTTAATGTAATAGCACCAGTTACTATTGCCATCTTTGCCACCTTTCTTTTTAAATTGCTCACAAATCTGCGGCACCTTGATATAACATACATTATTCTCTGCAATGTAGAAAACCTAGCAAATATGAATTCACAGAAGAGTTCACGTTCCGTATTAGCGACCCTTATGTGCAATGCAACATCTTCTGCTTTCATTTCCAGATTTGTATTGTACTCAGTTGATGGATCAGCTTTGTCAAATTCATCTGAGTATAGAAATTCCGGGCCATTCCACCATGTTTTTGAGTTCACCAGTTCATTTCCCAGCATGCCCCGCGATGGTAAATCAGCCGCATTATTTACCGATTTTACATGTCGCCAATCTTTCTATGGCACTGTTGTGATAATGTCTGCCGTTCGATTGGCTATGAATGTTTTCCACTTGCGTGGAAAACCCCTCAATCAAGCCAACACAATTGTCGAATCGGTAAAACAAATCGTTCGCACATCCTGGTAATTCATAGCTTCTTTTACGTTCCTTATCAATTTTGCCAATAACTGAGCTGCGCACAACTCCAACCTGGGCAGTGAAATTTGTGAAATTGGAGCAATCCTCGTTTTTGACGTTAGTAGTGTTGCAGTGATGGCCCCATTTTTGACAACCCGCAAATACACCACAGATGCATCTGCAAATCCGCATAAGTCCAACCGTGACGTTTGAGTTGAATTCACCCACCGAGGTATTTTTACCCGTGTTAACCAATATAAATTTTTTTTGAACTCATAATACCTGGATAACAAATCCTCAGATAGCGCATCATCCCAAGCCACTCCACACATCCAAATTTCCTGCATGAATAATTTTGCCATCACTGTGCAAGGACTTAGAAACCCCAACGGATCATATAGTTTTGATATATCTGCTAACAACTGTCGCTTTGTTATAACAGTTGTGACATCCAAATTTACTTCAAATGTGAAGCAGTCCTCAGCAGGTTTCCATAAGAGCCCCAGAGCCTTGATACTCATTTCCTTTAACAATGGTAGTGTGACTGATGACTCCCTATAATCCTCTTGAATTGTTGATATTAATGCTTCAGAATTTGACGCCCATTTGCGCAGCTGAAATCCCCCCTGGTGCAACAGTTCTATCAACTCCCGTTTTACAGTTTCACCTTCTGTGATGCTATGGAAACCACCCATTAAGTCATCCATGTAAAATGAATCCTGCAAACATCTTGCACCAATAGGAAATCTTTGTCCCCCATCTAATGCAAGCTGCTTTAACGTTCGAACTGCCAGGAACGGTGCGCAAGCTGTCCCGTACGTCACCGTCTGTAATTCATATTCTTCAATTTTGTCGCCGGGTGATTCTCTCCATAAGATCCTTTGATATGCTCTATCTTCCTTGTCCATCAATATTTGGTGGTACATTTTTGTCATATCCGCCGTAAACGCTATTTTGTATTTCCGAAATTGACTTAATAATGCCCAAATCGTCCTTTGAATTGTAGGTCCAACTAATACGTTTGTATTTAACGACACTCCATTTGAGGTCTTCCGTGAGGCGTCGAACACCACCCGCAATTTTGTTGTAGTACTCGGCTCCTTCACAACCGCATGATGCGGCATATAGTAACTCAAGTGATCCGCTGTAGTACTATCCTGCCGGTTCACCCTCTTCATGTGATTCAAATCAATGTACTCACGCATGAACGAGATGTATTCCTGCCTGAGATTTACATCAACAGCGAATCTTCTTTCCATGCTTTTTAATGTGCTCTCTGCTGCATTTCTTGACGTGCCTAATTTTGTTGCGTTTTCCCTAAATGGTAAGCGCACTATATATCGCCCTTCTTTATCACGTCTATGAGTTTCTGCATAGTGTTCTTCAGCCTTTAGTTCGTCATCTGTATACATTGAGTTAGCTGGTATATTCTCCAATTCCCAAAATGCCCTTAGTTGTTCATCAATATCAACACACGTGTGGTGACTCACATAATTCGAAGAAGTGTCCTGTACTCCAACGCCAGTGATGATCCAACCAAACCTTGTTTCCACAGCTATCGGCGCCCTCCCTTGATCATACCTCCTACCATTCATCAAAATCTTAAAGAAAACTTCGCTGCCCAAAATCATGTCGATATATTGTGGCTTCTGATAATTGGGATCTGCCAAATTCTTCATTTCCAATAACTCCTTTGTAACCGTTATTAATTCTGTAGCAGGTATAACAGACGTTACCTGTTCCAGTATAAATGCTTCCATGTTGCATTTATATTCCTTTATTCTTGATTTCAGCAGACAATGAACCTTTCCCTTAGTGTTAATTTGTTTGGACCCAATTCCATTAATGACAATTTTGGCATGACTTCTTCTTAACCCCAACTTTTCAACAAACCCTTGCGAAATGATATTGATCTGCGAGCCCGTGTCTAGTAATGCTCGACCAGCCTGGTATTGCCCACATATGTCCCTGACCAATATACTTACTGTTGGTAGTACTGCTGCAAAGGAATTGTTAATAACCGATGATGATACTACCCGCTGAATTGGTTCCTTTTTTTGATGCTCAGCCAGTGTTACTTCAGCGGCATTCACATGTAACAAAACATTATGCTTTCCTTTGCAGATACTGCATACAGTCCTTGACATACAATCCTTTACAAGATGCTTTCCCTTCATACAATTGTAACACAACCCCTTTTGTTTCACGAAATTTCTGCTATCTCCTACTGTCATTTTAAGAAAATCCTTGCATGCCCCTAATACATGATTTCCCTGGCATTTGAAACACAGTCTTGTAATTGCTGCAACCGTTGTTGAATGACTTGAGTGGTTCCTATTTCTTCCGCCCGTAAATGTCGATAACTCATCGATTCTGCCGTTAATAAAATTAATCCACTGGTCAAACGTTGGTGAACTTTCATTTGCTGCTTGCGAGCATTCTCGCTTCCAAAGTTTTCCTGATTCCTCATCCAATTTCGACGACAACAAGAATACCAATAATCGATCCCAATGCTCAGTTGGCAGTTGCAATGCCTTAAGTGCCCTTACAGATTCTGTGATATTGCTTGATAGCATTCTCAAATTTTCTGACGACGTATTCTGGATTTTCTGTTGTCCCATTAATGTCTGCATATGTGAATCTATGATGACATCCCTTTTATTAAAAGTTTTTATTAATTCATCATATGCTTCCAAATAATTCGCATCACAAATTGCCATATTTCGCAGCAAACCCTTTGCCTTTCCCACCAACGATCGCTTGAGATATTGTAACTTTTCGCTGGGTGAATAGTTTTTATTCGTATGAATCAAACTGACATATAAATCCTGAAACTCTGGCCAGTTTTTAAATTCACCATCAAATACCGGTAATTCAATTGGTTGTAGCCTCAAATGCTGACCGTTCCCTTGCTTTGGTTCCGCTTCTGCACTTAAATTTGACTCTGGTTTAATCGGAAGTTTACTTACCAACTCAGCTAGTTCAATCAACATTTGCACCGCTGCATCCAATTTGTTTTCCTCTTGCTTCTTCAGAACACCCGCCCACGCATCATTTATTTTAATTCTTTTTAATTTTTCTGCCGCTATACTTTTTATATTGAAATATTTTCGTTCGTAGTTTTCAAACTCCTTATCAGCCATTTCCTGGCCCACTTCCTCATGTTCCTGTATTTCTATTTCAATATTTTCGTATTTTTGAAACGTATCCATTAATTTTGTTACCCGTTCTTGAATTTGATGCTCATTTAAATCTACCGCATCAATATTATTGAAATACGTTTCAATCCTTGTAATTTGTGCCTTAAAAGTGGCTCTTTTCTTAATTAACTTTTCCATTTTGTACTAATAGCCAATTTCAGCACCCTCACTTGAACTTTGTAGCTCGTATGGATGTACACCGTGCCAACTAGTGGATCGCTTCTGCGCCGTGTTAATTCCACACGTTCGATACTCGTTTTTGTATGTATGTGTTCTTAGCAATAAAATGCTACCATTCACTATATTTAATTTAATTTTCTTTACGGCCTAAATAAATTCACTCAAATATCCGGCTCGAAGGACCAAAATGTTCCGTATAGAAAATAAAACTCCAATTTTTACAAACTCCAATTTAATTTTATTTTTGTTCTAAGAACAACCTTACTTTCCTCGCAATTTCTAGTGGACTGTGTAAATGTCAAATTTTGTGTTCTCTTTCTAATTGTTTTTTTTTTGAAATGTGGAATGTGGAACTTACTTTGCTTGACATATATGATTTAACTAATTTGGAATCCATTCGATTTGGAATACATTTAGTTGAATTCCTACCAAGTCTGAATATGCCTTCTAAAATTCATTATTTTCAGCTAGTGTTAATTAGGATTGAAGCCATTAAAATTAACAAATAGTTTGTCAAAAATACTTACTATTTTATTCATTAAGTCCAAGTTTTTACGCCGTTATTAATTGTAATGTATAGTTTCATTATAACCTCAAACAGCAATTATCATAAAAAACCTTAACTAACAAATGAGAAAAATTAAATAAATATACCAGCAAGTACACATGTATCGTAACATTTAATTTAACAATTGGAGAATTGTAAGTGGTAAATAATAACATCAAAATAAAATTTGATTTGTTAATAACACAAATAATATTTTACAATGTTATGTAGACCTTATATACATTCCAATTTATGACCAACTCATGTTAATTTCGAAAAATTTACTTCCGAAATTCTGGATAGCGGAGCATTGTTTGAAACTTGCTATTGCACATGTCCTACAAATATAATAAGTTTTTGAGACTTTAATTGAATGTGATCCTCCAAACAAAACAAATTAATTACAAGTACTTAGTCTAACTACTATAAATTCAAGTAAAACGTCATTTAGGCAAGTATGTGAAACTTTAAAAAACCGATTATCTATTATAAAAGTTCCCGCTGACTACATGCTGTCACCTTCAATACCCCTGCACGTATCATCAATAATATTAGGCGTTTTCCATTGGACCAATTTTGCTACTACTCAGTAGTTGTAGCTGTCATCATCTACTCTACCTCGAACAAACAAGCACATTGAACTGGGAGTTACGCATACAATTTACGTTAGGTGGATTCTAGTTGCTAAAGTGAAAACAGATAGTTTTACGGGTTCGTTGGTTATGTTGAAGTCATATTTTTGTCAGTATTTTTTATGTGTGAATAAACTCAGTTTTTATTGTTTATGTGTGAGTAAACTCAGTATTGTTGCTGACTATTTTGAAGTTATGTTTCTACTAGTGTTTAGAATTTTGCTTTCCTTTGGAAAACGCCTAATGATATCACATGAAAAATGGTTTTAAACGAACCGCTTCAATCCCATACTGAACTTTTAAATTGGCCCCCAATGATTTACGCCGTTTCTGTTGTATTGCATGTGTGTGCGTTCTATGAATGTATTGCCAACAAAATTTGGACAGAATTTTTGTGTAGAGGCCTATCCAGTTTTTCTATAAACTAAGGATTTTGCCCTATCTGAAAGTGATGCCTTTGAGCAGTATGCATTTGTGAGTTAGCTTTAAGGTTGGATTCCGTTTTTTGGCTTTAACTGTGTATCCTTATATTCCATAATCTAAGACCCTGAGAGTGCACAAAATTACAACATGGCCACAAACTGTATACGGATTGGCCATTGGCATATGTGAATCAAATTGAAGCAAAAAAGTCCTGAGGAATGGTAATAAATCAAAGACCTCCTTTACCACCACTCAGCCCCCTATTAACTTAAAATTAAGCTATAAACCCTATTGTTTTACATGTATATTAACTGCTTTTAATATAAAGTAACTTATAACGTAATATAAAATTTTGTGTCTTTAAAAACAAAGAATAATGAAGGAAAATTCATATTAAAATGTTGATAAAAATCTTTTTTAGATGCTGTGCCTGACATCTAATTTTTACTTACAGAAATAAAGACTAGCAATTTGATAGGGGGAGTTTATTTTATCCTTTAATTAGTAATTTGAGATATCATATGTAAACATTCAGTTTTATACGGATTATATTTATTTAAATTGCAGTTTTGGGCGGATTATATTTATTCAAAATTAAACTTTAATTAGTTGTTATTGTTTGTTTTAATATAAGTCAAATTTTAATAAAAAGTAAAATAAAATAATAAAAAAATACTATATTTAGTGATTTAAATGACTATATTTGACTAACCCCTTAGATCCATATAATTTTCAATTCTTTGTAAATATAAATCAAAGGCTTCATTATTTTCATCAAACTATTGTAAATGTTATTCCATGTGATGGAGTGGCTGGCCTAATTTTTGTAGGGAGCAGTATTAAAATTTCAACCTTACTTCCTTTTCTTTGTTCTCTGAATGATATTATTCTCACAACGTCGATCGCCAGTTGTTATGTACTTTTAATGGTGGCTCAGTATTGTTCAATAAATAATTTCATTCAGTACCTTATTTTAAGTTTTATTGCAATGAAAAACAAACACGACAACAGAGCACATGCTTGAAGAGTGAATCGAAATTGAATGACGTTCAGAATAAATGATACGACACCCGATCGTGCGAATTAGTGAGCTCGGCTCCGGAATCCAAGTTTGATTCATTTCAGTGTCATCATACAACAAGCAGAAGTGTTGTTTGATAGCTGAAATTTTAATAGATGATGTTGGCAATACTGACAGTCGACACTTTTGCTGGTCTACTTTTATAACATTTTATAGTAAAATAGGGCCACGCCATCTTACTTGTATTAATGTCGTCTTAATCTTTAAATACAATATATTAATTTACTTTAAATTGTTGAGTTGCTTTCATTTAAATACAAAAAGTTATGGGCCCAGGATTAAACTAATATACTGTATAGCTCATAAATTATTCGAAAAATGGCTCAGAATAATTTTCGTATTGAATCTTTAAACAAGAAAAACTACAACACTTTGTGTATCCACGCTCAGGCCGTGTTAAAAGGTATATACCAAAGTGAAGGCCCTCCTCGAAAGGCCACACTTTTCAAACGTCTTGTTTTGTACAAAATGACAATGCAGGAGGACGTAAGAGATCATTCAAATAATTTGATCGATACTGTGGATAAACTGGAGGGCCTAGGAGATGAAATAAATGATGATTTATTGACAATAATAATGTTGTATTGTCCTCCACCTACGTTTGAAAACTTTCGAGTAGCGATAGGGAGCCGTGACAATTTGCCCAAACCAACAGACCTCAAAAGTTAAAATCTTGGAAGAGCATATGGCAAGAACAAAAGATGAAAATTTTCTAAGCCAAGAGGATGCATTTTATGGACACGGTTCAAAATTTAATAAAAATTCATACTTTAATAAAATTAAGTACGAAAACAATAAAAAATCATACAAGACTGATTCAAAATTAAAACGCCAAAATTGCGGTCGTGAAAATCACAGAACGGATCAATGTCGAAATTCAGAGAATCGTAAATATCAAAAGGGAGAAAACACATTCTTAAGTGATGAATCACACGCTACAATGACTGAAAGAAAACCCTAAAATTTCTGGTGCTTAAATTCCGGAAGCACCTCCCACATGTGTTCAAAACAAAAATATTTCCTCGACATTAAAAAGACTGAAAACAATGTTTTGAAATTAGCATCATCAGAGCACTCAGCATATATAAATGGAAAGGGACTAGCCAAAATATGTATAACAAAAGACTATGCAATTAATATTACCAACACTCTTTTTATTCCAGAATTGACGGCAAATTTACTCTCAGTTGGAAAAATTACCGAAAAGGGATTTGATGTGACTTTTACTAAAAGCAAAGCATTGATTAAAAATTATGAGGGTGAGACTATCCTCATGGCAAATAAAATTAAAGGGCTATATTATGTTATTTAAAATGATAACCCTGAGGCCTCAAATTTAACAAATTTTTAGTCAAATTCTGAAAAACAATCTAAAATGAAATTATGGCATAGAAAATAAGGCCACATCAACATGCAGACTTTAAAATATGGGCATCAAACAAAATCAATGGTGGGCCTAAAATTTAATCCCAATGAATCTTTTTCAGATTGTGAAATATGCATAAAAGCCAAAATGTCTAAATCAACATTTAAATCCATCCAATAAGTTAAAAAACTGGAATTACTAGAAATTGTCCATTCAGACGTAGTCGGACCCATGCGAACTTCATCAAATGCAGGGTGCCGCAACTTTGTAACTTTCATTGACGAAAAAAGCCGATATACTAAGATTTATTTAAAAAAAAAGAAAAATGAAGTCCTAAACTTTTTTAAACAATTTAAAGAAGAAGCTGAAAACCTAACTGGAAAAAACATTAAATATCTCCAAAGTGATAATGGAATCGGAGAATATACAAGTAAAGAATTTACAAAATATTTAATTGAAAATGGAATTCAAAGGAGTTGTCAGCTCCATACACTCCTCAACATAACGGATTCGCTGAGAGGAAGAATCGGACTATTTTGGACAAAGCCAGGTGCCTAATGTTGGAGGAAAACCTAACTCACTCTTTTTGGGCTGAAGCTGTATTTTGTTCCAATTATATCAAAATCGATCACCATCTCGTTCAATTAATAACAATACTCCATTTCAGAAATGGTTCAAAAGAAAACCATCTGTAAAATATTTTCAAATTTTTGGATCCAAAGCCTTTTTCTTAAATAAAAACATTAATAAATCTAAATTTGATTCAAGAGTAAAAGAGGGAATTTTCGTTGGATATTCTGAGATATTAAAAGCCTACCGCATATGGGATCCTGAAAAAGGAAAAGTTGTTATAACAAAGGATGTAAAAATCATAAATTAACCATATCAAAATGTTATACAAGAAAACTCTATTGAAGATCTATTTGTACGTGTAGATGTAAAAATTACTAAACCAAAATTAGAAAGAGCAATTGAAATCAACCAGAAAATTCTCCAATTACTGTCCAGCAAAACTTCAACAACATAACTCAAGAAGAAGAATACTTATTCGATGAGGCAATTGAAATTGAAACTAATCCAGACACTAATTTGGAATTAGATCATGAATCAGATCAATCACGGACTACAACACTAAGAGATCGAAACAAAATAGAGCCACCAAAATGGACGTGAGAAAGTTCATCATTTTCTGAAGAAGAAGCTCTAAATGGTCCTGATGCACTTTCATGGCGAAAAGCATTCAAAGAAGAAATCAAAGCTCATCTTAAAAAACCTAACATGGAAAGTAGTTAACAAAAATAATAACAGCAACGTCATTGACTCCAAAATTACACGCAGGGTGGCTACAACCGGGTGAAAGACCAAGGTCGATTCCGGTTATACCTTCGGGTTTTGGCGAACCCGCGTACCTGAGCTGGCCTAGCGGTGCCTAGGAATTTACAAGATTCCTTACCGTAGCTTTAACGAGCGGAGTACAAACCAAAGTACTCTTAAAACAAAAATGGGTACCACGGGGATCGGGAGCCCCACAGTAGAATATACTGTGCCCGATCAAGGTGAGGCGCCATTTGGCAGCAACGTGGTGGTTGTGGTTAATACCCATGTCGCGGGTACGGTCTTCTGATCGCAGGTGTGAGGTAACTGGCAAATGTAGCAATGCATTGCACTTATCTCGGGCACTGTCACTGCTTATGACAGTAGAGGTTTAGATAGTCCTCGCCACCAGCAGGTGGAGAGTCAGCTTGTAACTGATTCTATCTGTTAACTGCCAGTAATGGTGGTGCGTTGATTGAGCGTATCTCGATCCCTATAGTCGTAGGCGACTCGTGGTCTAAAGCATTGGCAACAAAATCACGTTAAATAATAACCTTTCACTGACTCCAAAATTGTATTTAAAATAAAATATAAACCAACGGGAGAAATTGAAAGACGAAAAGCCCGACTAGTGGCACGCGGATTTGCTCAGCGCCCTGGGATAGATTTTGGTGAGACATATGCTCCAGTCAATTGAGCTCAATTAGACTACTTTTGGCATTGTCCGTTGAAGAAAAACTCCATATTAACCAGCTTGATGTATCTACCGCATTTTGAAATGGCCAAATTAAAAAAAGAACTTTACATGTCATTGCCAAAAGACCTACACGAACTATTAAATGAAATAATGCAAGAAGAATGCGACAGCAATCAACTTGTCTTCAATAAAGCTCAGCAAATGCTAAAAGACTTAAGAGAAGGAAAGGAAGAAAAAGTATGCCGCCTAAATAGGGCCATATACGGACTTAAACAGGCTGGAAGACAGTGGTACGAAAAATTAGATGCTAAAATGAGGGACCTGGGTTTTCAGGTTTATACTTGTTTTGAGGGTTGAGAAAAAATACTTTTGCCAATATATGTCGATGATATCATCATTGCAAGTAAAAACAAGCATAAAATAAAAAACCTAAAAAATGTTTTAATGTCAATATTTGAAATGAGAGACCTGGGAAACTTAACACACTGCCCTGGTATTGAATTTGTTTGCGAACAAGGAAAAATAAGGGCGTCCCAATCCAGGTATATTGATGAAATTTTAGAAAGATTTAATATGACCACATGCTACCCAGTTAAAAAACCTATGGCACCAGGCCTAAAACTAACGAAAACTACCAGCTCTAAACTACTGAATTATCCTTATCAAAATTTGATCGGATCATTAATGTACCTCTCTATAGCGACCAGACCTGATAAATGTCATGCAATAAGTTATTTAAGCCAGTATAACTCTTGTTTTAATGAAAGTCACTGGCAAGCTGCAAAGAGGGTGCTGGGTTACCTGAAGGGTACACGGAACTTATCTTTGATATATGGAAAGTCAGGACAACCACTAATCGGGTTTACAGATGCAGAGTGGGGATCTTGTCTGGATGATCGCCGCTCATACACCGGCTATTGTTTCAAAATGGCTGGAGATGTAATTTGCTGGGAATCACGTAAACAATGAACTGTTGCCATATCAACTCAGGTAGCAGAGTACATGGCTCTAACTGATGCAGCTAAGGAGGCAATGCATCTTAAGCAGCTTTTATCAGATATGGGTGTATCACAAAGGAGTATTACAATATATAACGACAACACATCAGCTCAAAATCTAGCGAGGAACCCAATTGTCTGCTCGCGCTCCAAACATATCAATATAAAAGAGCACTTTATCCGTGAAAAAGTGCAGGAGGGAGAGATCAATGTATTACATATACCGACAAGTAAGATGGAGGCTGATATACTAACAAACGGACTTGCTGGACCTCGCCACAACCTCTTAATAAGGGCTCTGGGTTTGGATACAGGAAATGTCAACTGAGGTGGATTGTTGGCAATACTGGCAGTCGATACTTTTCCTGGTAACACTGCTCTACTTTTATAACTTGTTATAGTAAAAAAGGGCCACGCCATCTTACTTGTATTAATGTTGTCTTAATCTTTAAATACATTAATTTACTTTAAATTGTTGAGTTGCTTTCATTTAAATACAAAAGATAATACAGTATTTGTAACTTTTTTTAAAAATTAATGATATATCAGCGATAAATTTTATTTCAATTGGTTTGAATTGATTCATTTGTCATCAGAATTGAGTTCCACCATTATGAAAATATCCTTTAATTATAAAGATTATGAAGCAAGATACACCAACAATCAATTAGTACCAGAAAAACTAACAAAAACAAGAATGACTCTAGAGAAACATACATTTTTTCCGAACCCGAATGCGTACTTTTATTGGTGTTAATGGTTGCATCCCGTACACCATAAAATATGTGATGTAAATTTGTTGACCGGCTAATAATCGTCACCGGAACAGGTTGTAGAAGAGATGTGAGGCGGCAATTGTTGAAGTTACCAAATATAAGTCTGAATATGCCTACTAAAATTCATTATTTCCAGCTAGTATTAATTAGGATTGAAGCCATTAAAATTCACAAATAGTTTGTCAAAAATGCTTATTATTTTATTCATTAGGTCCCCGTTTTTACGCCATTATTAATTGTACTGTATAGTTTCTTTATGATCTCAAACAGCAATTATCATAAAAAACCTTAAGTAACAAATGAGAGAAAAATTAAATAAATATACCAGCAAGTACACATGTAACATATCGTAACATTTAATTTAACAGTTGAAGAATTGTAAGTAGTAAATAATAACATCAAAATTATATTTGATATGTTAATAACACAAATAATATTTTACAATGTTTTGTAGACCTTATATACATGCAAATTTATAATTAACTCATGTTAATTTCGAAAAATTTGCTTACGAAATTCTGGATAGAGGAGCATTTATATATTTATATATTTATATATTTATATATTTATATATTTATTTATTTATATATTTATGTATTTATATATTTATATATTTATATATTTATATGTTCAAATATTTATTTATTTATTTAATTATATATTTATATATTTATATATTTATATATTCATTTATTTATAAATTTATATATTCATATATTTATATTTTTATATATTTATTTATTTATATATTTATGTATTTATATATATATATATTTATATAAATATATATTTATTTATTTGTTTATATATTTAAATATTTATGTACTTATATATTTATATATTTATGTAGTTATTTATTTATTTAATTATATAGTTATATATTTATATATTTATATTGTATATTTATTTATTTATACATTTATATATTAAGTATTTATAAATTTATATATTGATATATTTTTATATTTATATATTTATGTATTAATATATTTATATATTTATATATTTAAATATTTATGTATTTATATATTTATGTATTTATATATTAATGTTTTCATTTATTCATATATTTATATATTTATATATTTAAATATTTATATATTTATATATTTATATATTTATTTATTTATATATTTACATATTTATATATTTATATATTTATATATTTATATATTTATTTATTTATATATTTATGTATTTATATATTTACATATTTATATATTTTTTTTTTATTTATATATTTATATATTTATATGTTCAAATATTTATTTATTTATTTAATTATATATTTATATATTTATATATTTATATATTCATTTATTTATAAATTTATATATTCATATATTTATATTTTTATATATTTTTTTATTTATATATTTATGTATTTATATATATATATATTTATATAAATATATATTTATTTATTTGTTTATATATTTAAATATTTATGTACTTATATATTTATATATTTATATAGTTATTTATTTATTTAATTATATAGTTATATATTTATATATTTATATTGTATATTTATTTATTTATACATTTATATATTAAGTATTTATAAATTTATATATTGATATATTTTTATATTTATATATTTATGTATTAATATATTTATGTATTTATATATTTATATATTTAAATATTTATGTATTTATTTATTTATGTATTTATATATTAATGTTTTCATTTATTCATATATTTATATATTTATATATTTAAATATTTATATATTTATATATTTATATATTTATTTATTTATATATTTACATATTTATATATTTATATATTTATATAATTATATATTTATATATTTATTTATTTATATTTTTATGTATTTATATATTTATATATTTTATATTTATATATTCATTTATTTATAAATTTATATATTCATATATTTATATTTTTATATATTTATTTATTTATATATTTATGTATTTATATATATATATATTTATATAAATATATATTTATTTATTTATTTATATATTTAAATATTTATGTACTTATATATTTATATATTTATATAGTTATTTATTTATTTAATTATATAGTTATATATTTATATATTTATATTGTATATTTATTTATTTATATATTTATATATTAAGTATTTATAAATTTATATATTGATATATTTTTATATTTATATATTTATGTATTAATATATTTATATATTTATATATTTATACATTTAAATATTTATGTATTTATATATTTATGTATTTATATATTAATGTTTTTATTTATTCATATATTTATATATTTATATATTTAAATATTTATATATTTATATATTTATATATTTATTTATTTATATATTTACATATTTATATATTTATATATTTATATATTTATATATTTATATATTTATATATTTATATATTTATGTATTTATATATTTATGTATTTATATATTTACACAATTATATTTATATATTTATGTATTTATAAATTTATATATTTATATATTTAAATATTTAAATATTTATATATTCAGATATTTATATTCTTATATATTTATATATTTATATATTTATATATTTATATATTTATTTATTTATATATTTATATATTTATGTATTTATATATTTATGTTTTTATTTATTCATATATTTATATTTTTATATATTTATTTATATATATTTATATATTTATATATTTATATAATGATATATTTATATATTTATATATTTACATATTTATATATTTATATATTTATATATTTATGTATTTATATTGTATATTTATATATTTTATATTTATATATTTATTTATTTATATATTTATTTGTTTATATATTTATATATTTATATATTTATTTATTTATATATTTATATATTTATATATTTATATATTTATATATTTATATTTTTATATATTTATGTAATTATATATTTATATATTTGTATATTTATTTATTTATATATTTGTATATATATATATTTATATATATATTTATTTATGTATTTATATATTTATTTATATATTTATATATTTATTTTTTTATATATTTAAATATTTATATATTTTTATATTTATTTATTTATAAATTTATATATTTATATATTTATTTATTTAAATATTTATATATTTATGTATTTATATATTTATATATTTATATATTTATTTATTTATATATTTATATATTTATATATTTATATATTTATTTATTTATACATTTGTATATATATATATTTATATATTTATATATTTATATATTTATATATTTATATATTTATATATTTATATATTTATATATTTAAATATTTATATATTTATATATTTATATATTTATTTGTTTATAAATTTATATATTTATATATTTATATATTTATATATTTATATATTTATATATTTATATATTTATATATTTATATATTTATATATTTATATATTTATATATTTATATATTTATATATTTATGTTTTTATATATTTATACAATTATATTTATATATTTATGTATTTATAAATTTATATATTTATATATTTAAATATTTAAATATTTATATATTCAGATATTTATATATTTATATATTTATATATTTATGTATTTATATATTTATATATTTATATATTTATTTGTTTATATATTTATATATTTATATATTTATATATTTATATATTTATTTATTTAGTTATTTATATTTATATATATATTTATGTATTTATATATTTATATATTTATATAATTATATATTTATGTATTTATATATTTATGTTTTTATTTATTCATATATTTATATATTTATATATTTATTTATTTATATATTTATATATTTATATATTTATATATTTATATATTTATATATTTATATTTTATATATTTATGTATTTATATATTTATGTATTAATATATTTATTTATTTATATATTTATATATAATTATGTATTTATATATTTATGTTTTTATTTATTCATATATTTATATTTTTATATATTTATTTATATATATTTATATATTTATATATTTATATATTTATATATTTATATAATTATATATTTATATATTTATATATTTACTTATTAATATATTTATGTATTTACTTATATATTTGTATATTTATGTATTTATATTGTATATTTATATATTTTATATTTATATATTTATTTATTTATATATTTATTTATTTATATATTTATATATTTATATATTTATTTATTTATATATTTATATATTTATTTAATTATATATTTATATATTTATATATTTATATATATATATATTTATATATTTATATATTTATATATTTATGTATTTATATATTTATGTATTTATATATTTATACAATTATATTTATATATTTATGTATTTATAAATTTATATATTTATATATTTAAATATTTAAATATTTATATATTCAGATATTTATATATTTATATATTTATATATTTTTGTATTTATATATTTATATATTTATATATTTATTTATTTATATATTTATATATTTATATTTTTATATGTTTATTTATTTATTTATTTAAACATTTATATATTTATTTATTTATATATATTTATATATTTATATAATTATATATTAATATATTTATATATTTACATAATTATATATTTATATATTTATATATTAATATATTTATATATTTATATATTTATATATTTATATATATATATTTTTATATATTTATGTATTTATATATTTATATATTTGTATATTTATTTATTTATATATTTGTATATTTATATATTTATATATTTACTTATTTATATATTTATATATTTATTTATTTATATATTTATATATTTATATATTTATTTATTTATATATTTAAATATTTATATATTTTTATATTTATATATTTATAAATTTATATATTTATATATTTATTTATTTATATATTTATGTATTTATATATTTATATATTTATTTATTTATATATTTATATATTTATATATTTATATATTTATTTATTTATATATTTGTATATTTAAATATTTATATATTTATTTATTTATATATTTATATATTTATTTATTTTTATATTTATATATTTATATATTTATTTATTTATATATTTAAATATTTATATATTTTTATATTTATATATTTATAAATTTATATATTTATATATTTATTTATTTATATATTTATATATTTATCTATTTATATATTTATATATTTATATATTTATTTATTTATATATTTATATATTTATATATTTATATATTTATTAATTTATATATTTATATATTTATATATTTATATATTTATTTATTTATATATATATATACAATATATTTATATATTTAGATATTTATTTGTTTATATATTTATATATTTATATATTTATTTATATATTTATTTATATATTTTTATATTTATATATATATGTATTTATAAATTTATATATTTGTATATTTATTTATTTATATATTTATATAATTATATAATCATGTATTTATATATTTATATATTTATAGATTTATTATTTTATATATTTATATATTTATTTATTTATATATTTATATATTTATATATTATATATTTATATATTTATATATATATATATATATATATATATTATATATATATATATTTATATATTTATATATTTATATATTTATATATTTATATATTTATATATTTATATATTTATATATTTATATATTTATATATTTATATATTTATGTATTTATATATTTTGTATTTATATATTTATACATTTATATATTTATATATTTAAGTATTTATAAATTTATATATTTATATATTTAAATATTTATATATTTGTATATTTAGATATTTATATATTTATACATTTATATATTTATGTATTTATAAATTTATTTATTTATATATTAATATATTTATATATTTATATATTTATATATTTATATATTAATATATTTATATATTTATATATTCATATATTTATATATTTATATATTTATATTTTTATGTATTTATATATTTATATTTTTATATATTTAGGTATTTATATATTTATATATTTGTATATTTATTTATTTATATATTTGTATATATATATATTTATATATATATTTAAATATTTATATATTTTTATATTTATATATTTATAAATTTATATATTTATATATTTATTTATTTAAATATTTATATATTTATGTATTTATATATTTATATATTTATATATTTATATATTTATTTATTTATATATTTATATATTTATATATTTATATATTTATTTATTTATACATTTATATATTTATATATTTATATATTTATATATTTATATATTTATATATTTAAATATTTATATATTTATATATTTATATATTTATTTGTTTATAAATTTATATATTTATATATTTATATATTTATATATTTATATATTTATATATTTATATATTTATATATTTATATATTTATATATTTATATATTTATATATTTATATATTTATATATTTATGTTTTTATATATTTATACAATTATATTTATATATTTATGTATTTATAAATTTATATATTTATATATTTAAATATTTAAATATTTATATATTCAGATATTTATATATTTATATATTTATATATTTATGTATTTATATATTTATATATTTA